>JAZDUA010000113.1:2680000-3072500 GCA_038098605.1 Gryllus longicercus | reverse complement strand
ACTTTTCTTCACCTTACAATGTTAATCAAATCCATGCAATCATTCGTCAGTTATTCGTAATCATCATATTCGTCTAATCACTCTAAGAATTTGCAATCGGGACGAGTGTGCACCATCTTTGGGATTTCGATCGTCCACGAGCGCCAGCACCAGCACTAGCACCAGCGCCCCAGGCAGCGGCGGCGGCCGCGGGGGTTCAGGCGCCGCTCAGCTACAAATCAGATTGGGTGGGCGTTCGCCCAACGAGGGGGGCGGGCGCTCAGCGCTGCCGAATTTAAAAAATACACAGCCCCGCGGTGCGCGCCCGCTCGCTCGGCGCAAATGATTCATACATTTTAATGCCCTCCGAAGCTGGGGTCGCGCCAAGCGCCCCTGCTCCCCGCCTCGCCCCCGTTCCGCGCCGCTCCAGCCACCCCGCTGCCCGACTTAGCTCACCGTCCTAGCGTTCTTCCCGCGACCCGCCCGTGCGCCCCGTCCCAGCGCCCCGTCCCTACGCCCCGTCCCTGCGTCCCGTCCCTGCGTTCCGTCCCTGCGCCCCGTCCCTGCGCCCCGTCCCTGCGCCCCGTGTCTGCGCCCCGTTCCTGCGCCCCGTTCCTGCGCCCCGACCCTGCGCCCCGACCCTGCGCCCCGTCCCTGCGCCCTGTCCCTGGCGCCACATCAATGCGCCCCATCCTACGCTTGCCACCTACGCCTCGCCCCTTCCCCTCGTCCCTGTGCTCTGCCCCTTCCGCGATCTAGCTCTCGCTCCACGTGATTTCAGATCTGCCGTTTTCAGATGTATTGGAATGCGCAACCTTAAATGACACGCATTCGGTCACCTTTCTTTCTGTGCACCTTGTTGCACCAGTCATTGGAGTTATCACACAGTAATTTCTGTTGGGAGACCCGCATGTTCCTCTCTGTTCTTTCTATCTTAACGTATCTGTGCCTGGTCGAGGAAACTCCACAAAGGATTTACATGGCTGAAACAGTGTGGCCCTACTGCCTCTTTCACTGGAAGCACTGATATTTCTCCGTCAGAGACAATTCCGGATGTCCCTTTGTTTCTGTTTTATCATCGTTTTATCCTCGCTTGGAGTCACTCAGTTTCAGGCTATTTTAAGTGTCTTAATGTTTAGTAACTCCTCTCAGGGCTAGTCCACTTATATACTGTTTTTTTTTCTCTGATCACTTCTCCAATTTATTCGCGTTCATTACATCTATTGAAAAATTGGACACTCAGTTGGTGTGGAGTTCAGCAAAACTAGTATTTGCCACGTTACGCAACCCCATGCCATATAATGCCAGGTATCGTTATTTCATGCAGGGTTTCTTCATGATAAGTCACCGGTGACGCACCACAACACCACCTACTCCATTCACAAACACCACAGCACATCAACCGCGATGAACGTTTGCATTCCCTTCGCCTGCAATATAATTATATTCATAGTAGTATTTGTATTGAAGTGAGATGACTTGTGAAGTGTAATGCAATGAAGTAGTAGAAAGAGAAGTAAAGAGAAATACAAGTGCAAGTGTAATTAAAAATGTCATAAAATCATAGGTTAGCCATAAAATGAAGAGTTAATGCTATTATTGTTGTAATTGTCTTTATTCTTATCATTGATATTATTTTAAAATTATTGAAAGTTAAAAATTTTATATTTCATAAGTAAATTTTACTGTAAAGTTGGCGCTTTGTTTCATAATTTAAACAACGGAATTTCTATTGTTCATTAAAATCACTGAAATATATTGACACTGAAATATATCCTAAAATAAATACGTTTTCTCAGAATTTATAAAATTTCACTTATACCGTTCTGGTTTTCAACCATTCAGTTGTATTAATATTCCTAATTGTAATGTTTGCAAATTGCAGTGTTCTGCTACCAGGTTGCACAACCTACGTGCAGTATCTATATACATACTTCACCTCTTTGAACCCATCGCGTCCCCGCCCCCTGCGCTCAAGCCTCCGTGCCTTGAAGCAGTGAACCTGGCGTGCTATCGGGTGGGGTGTGCTCCTGGCGGTCCGCCTTAACGTCGATTTGAAATCGATTCCGGGTTAACTCGCGTGCTATCGGGTGTGCTCCTCGCGGTCCGCCGTAACGTCGATTTTAATCGATTCCGGGTTAACTCGCGTGCTATCGGGTGTGCTTCTCGCGGTCCGCCGTAACGTCAATTTGAAATCGATTCCGGGTTAACTCGCGTGCTATCGGGTGTGCTCCTCGCGGTCCGCCTTAACGTCGATTTGAAATCGATTCCGGGTTAACTCGCGTGCTATCGGGTGTGCTTCTCGCGGTCCGCCGTAACGTCGATTTGAAATCGATTCTGGGTTAACTCGCGTGCTATCGGGTGTGCTCCTCGCGGTCCGCCGTAACGTCGATTTTAATCGATTCCGGGTTAACTCGCGTGCTATCGGGTGTGCTTCTCGCGGTCCGCCGTAACGTCAATTTGAAATCGATTCCGGGTTAACTCGCGTGCTATCGGGTGTGCTTCTCGCGGTCCGCCGTAACGTCAATTTGAAATCGATTCCGGGTTAACTCGCGTGCTATCGGGTGTGCTTCTCGCGGTCCGCCGTAACGTCGATTTGAAATCGATTCCGGGTTAACTCGCGTGCTATCGGGTGTGCTCCTCGCGGTCCGCCGTAACGTCAATTTTAATCGATTCCGGGTTAACTCGCGTGCTATCGGGTGTGCTTCTCGCGGTCCGCCGTAACGTCAATTTGAAATCGATTACGGGTTAACTCGCGTGCTATCGGGTGTGCTTCTCGCGGTCCGCCTTAACGTCAATTTGAAATCGATTCCGGGTTAACTCGCGTGCTATCGGGTGTGCTCCTCGTGGTCCGCCTTAACGTCGATTTGAAATCGATTCCGGGTTAACTCGCGCTGTTCCAAACTACCTGCCCCGAGGTGCTGTTTCCGCTTCCGCCAGACTCGTTTGAACCAGCGCTTTGGCTCTACGAACGCAACACTCCGTGCAAATGTTTTGCTTTATTTCCAAAATGAATTTGGTTAATCGGCGTGTGCTAGAACTGTTTCTCAAATCAGAAGAGTGAACTAAAAAGAAATTGAAGTATTAACTAACAGTGTCATTCCTAAAAAAATACTAATTCTTAACATTGAATGTTAACTAATTGGGTTTAAACGTTAAGTCTCTAGCTATTCTTTCCCCCCTTCCAACCGTGCCAAATAAAGGATCCTAGTTCAAATACTTTTGTCTCAAAGCGCGTCTCGGTTGATGTAGATTCTCTGGCTGGTACATTGTCCATTAATGATTCTGTATCCATATGTTGTAGGCACTCTTCCATACATGAATAATTGATCACAGCTACGCTTGCAAATATGGTTCGATGATTATTGAAATCAGGTCATAAAAAATTAATGAAATGCAATAAATTATTAGAACGATAAACAAGTATTTAGTTTTAACATGTTTGGCGTTGTATTTGGTGGAAATGTAGGAAAGAGGGATTCAATTGTAAATGAGACCGAATGTATAGGCGTCAGTAAAGAACAACTATCAAGTACACCGTATCAGTTTTGTGTAGCTGTAGCAGAGTAGATGTTGTCACTGTTTCAATATCAACTGTCGAAAAAGTGTTAAACATTTTACATTGATCAGTAATAAGTACATTCTTAGAGAAACTACTATTACAGTTCTAATAACAAAACACACATAGTCTTGCGGTGCTGTATTGTTAATGTTGTAAGATCAAATACGAAGCAAAAATGATCGTACACCCATAAGTATTAACTTAAGATATTATGTTTGCATGTTACACACTGAAAAAGAAGAATATATAAACCATATTTAAAAATTACCTAAATAACATTTATTAAACTGCAGCCAACTACAGAATATTATTTCAATGACGTTAGTACGCATTAATTCTTGATAATTGCTTGATATTTCGTCAATCGAATAATTACTTTAGATAATTTTACATTTCAGAATGCTTCTCACTTATTGAATGTTCCGTACAATCAACTACTACGTATGAAATCATTGATACTTCATGAACAATCGCTCATCTTTAATGAAAATACGTAGATCACAGAGAGCATAAAATGCAAGGAACGGATGATGGTCATTTTCAACCGTAAATTGGAACTTTTCTAATTTTTGTTGATGTTTTGAGTTAATAAGAAATCTAAAGAAAATATTTCAGATTGCGTTTTTTCACCTTCTTATTAAGCGGATGTATACCCGTTTAATACATCATAACCTTTTTCCTGACCGTGAAGAGCTCTTATCAATTTCTACTTTCCCACCAGCTGCTTCTGTCATGTGGTTCTCTCTCGCTGCCACGTGAACATAGCCGCGAAATTTGTCGCATTTGCAGCCCACGTGGCCCTGCGGGATGGAGTCGGCCCGGACATCGCGCGGCCAATTTGCAATTTGCGAGAATTTAGTAATCCCAAAGTGTTTACGCGTTTCTAGGGCACCGAGAGTGGCTTAGCTGATTTGTAACACATGCATGCGTAATGGTATTTGGCGTAAAGTCTGTGTCACCTGTAGTTTGTTTTCGGTACTTTTAAAACTGGTGAAGGTAAAAACTTGTTTTAACGTGAGTTGTTAATAGGTTTTGTGGGAATCGTTGTCGATAGTCAGACCTTCATAAGACATCATTTACATTACTTTCTAGCTATGAATTATTTGTTTCAATTTGTTTAATTTGTTCTAAAATTGTTTTATTATATTTTTTCTGCACTTGAAAATTTTATTACACGATTTGTTCAAAATTTTGTATGAACCTACTTACTGATTTTAAAAATGTTACCAATATTTTGTCTCGTCATTTGTGATGTGATATCGTAATAAATATCAAACTAAACTTAAAAATTATAACAGTTTCAATGAAAGTGATGTTTGTTATACAGGGTGAATTTGTATGATTTCAGTCTTCTATAACGCGCCTTGTGGTTCGAAATCGGCCTTACGGTATACCGACTCTTTCTGTACGCTTTTACTATCTTTCACCCTGAGGCCTACGCCCCTCGCCGGCGGAGGCGTATCGGCGAAAGCCCCTAGGCGGCAAAAGCGAACTCCCACTTCGGGGAAGTTGCAGAGGAAAAACTGTCGATCATGAGTCCCGCAAACTTCCCAACATCGCGGCAACGTTTTTCTCCAACTTTCATCCTCTTCCGGTCCAGTGCGCTCATAAATTTTTGCCCTCTCGTTAAACCGGAGCGCAAGGAGTTTAGTTCTCGGCAAGCAGCTGCGCAAAGCAACTTTCCCATCAACTGTTTATGGCGGTCGCCCTGGTCGTTCTTCTCCGCTTTGTGCAGGAAGGCCTCCGCCTGCCGCGTCCTCGTCCTCGTCGCCGCCCCGGCCGTCACGGGTGACGTCGCGAGCCTCTTGAGGACGCTTCCTGTTTTCTGGGACGACGAGCGGAGCGTCCTCGCCGTCCTCGTGGCACAGTTTCTGGGACGAGCGTCGGCTCCCCCGAGGATCTCGTGTCGCCGGCGGGAGCTGCTCCGTCTTTAGCCAGGCGTTCTGTGCTCCCCGGTTGGATAGCAGCTGTGAATATATTGCGCGGTTCTGGTTACGTCAAGTATTTCGTGTCTGGCAACGAATGTGCCCTTCGGCTTATTGTTGCAATTGAAATTTGCGAACAGATAAATTAACTAGAATTTGATTGACGTTCGTGCTGTTGTTTTAGTGCTCGGTTAATGTAATTAATTCATAATCCTCGCAATTGAAATATATGCAAATTGAATTTCTGATAAAAAAACAGTTTTTGTATATTAATAATTTAAGTATATAATAAATTGCAATTTATGAACCAACGTTTCTGATACCTTGAGTTCTGGGGGAAAATTCAGTTCATTTTTGACAAGTTATTGCATTGTAATTATATATGCTGAAGTAACGAAAGTAATGGGATAACAAAATATCCACATATATGCATGGCAGTAGTATCGCGTGTAGATGGTATAAGAGAGCGGAGCGTTAGCGGAGTTGAAAAGGATTTTGACACGATTATGGCCGCAAGAAAGGAATTAAAAGATTTTGAAGGCGAAATGGTAGAAGGACCTAGAAGTATGTTCGGAAATCCAGTTCGGAAATCGTTGTTTTGGAAACATAAGCTTCCGAAACGGAAAAAAACCTTTTCTGGCAGATGCTGCTTTTAATATTTTATTGCATCAACTATTGCAAAGTATCTAATAAAGTATTAATTTTTCTTACAATCGCAAAACCTTCAGTCTAAAAGTAAGCATTCCTTTACCTGGACCCGCCCGCATTGTGGGCCTTTGTGGCCCGAACGTTACGCCACTGCCACTACCCTAAGTGCAATTGAAGGGCTAAATTTTCATTAATGGCGCAGAAGAAATATTACGCATTAGTTCCTCTGGAACGTCAATCGTACGCTATGGATCTTTTTCCCCCCTCGGAATTTTTTCTAATCTCACAAAATTAGTGTCTGTTGAGTATTTTCGCTGATATGGAGGCGATCTCTGGCTGTCGCACTCCTGTCGCACACCAGATTCTACAAAATTAAGGCAAACATTTTTATATGTGTGTAACAAATATCGAAAATTCTGTGTAATATATTTTACGATCTGCTAAATCTGAGCCAATCTGACTTTCGACAAATGTTTGTTTGCTTCCTGTAAAATTTACGTAGAAAATCTCTTCCAGGAATCTCCCCACGTACTTCGACATTTTTCTGAAACAATATGTGCAGTGTTCAAAAGCGAAACGCACACTTTTCTCCTCCTTCTCCTTCTTCTATAATTCACGCGTTAAGTAATTGATTCATATTCATGAGAAGACTTACCCTTTTTTCTTTGATTCAATTTCTATCGTTTCTATTCTCTTCCAGCCAATGAATGTTATCTTTACTCTCTTTCTAGTGCATTCAGTTACTCTTACTACAATTAAAAACGAACAATTCTCACATAGGCCAATAGGCGGCCAAATTAATTCAACTTAGGCTCCAAACTCGGAATTCACTCATTTATAACTATACTTTAGCGCTAATTAACAGCGCTAATTAACAGCGCTAATTAACAACATTTCAAACGTACCGATCGGGAGAGCTGGCTCAGGGCATCAACCAATGTCACTGAAGTCCTTATGACCCTCTGATTTTAAAAAGGAATGTGTTTTACATTGTAAAACATTCAGTGAGAAGGAACAAACGCACACCCGAAACAAGGACCATCTTTGCGGCACCTGAAGGCTGACATACGGGCAAAAATATTTCTTTGACAAACCGCTAAAGCATATAAATAAATGAAACATATGGGCAATGCACGTATTTAAGTAGAAATAATCTGTATCTGTATTTTGATGAACGATCTATTGAACATTTGGGATTAACTCAAGGATATTTTGGTCTTATTTAGTGACGAAGACGGAGCTTCGAAACCGATTTGGAAACACGCACACAAAGCAATTCGTTGTCTCATCGCATCGTAGTCTCATCACTGTCTCTTCACCTTGTTCCCTCGGAGTTTTATTGCTTAGGATTCCCATCGTTTCCTCACAACATTTTCGCGTTGCAACATGGCCCTGTCCACTTAATTTTTAATTGCCATTATAATTAGACCTTGTGAGAGCTGGTGGGATGAACCATAGGCGAGCAGTGCGTGGCAGTTAGGGTTAGCGATTGAAGTGGAGTGGAGAGGGATGTGGCGGGAAAATAAATGAAATTGTTCATGTATTTAATTCACTCATTTCGCTTACAGATGATTGAGATATTAAATTCAATTCATTGATGTCTTATTTTACGTGGCAAAACGGCTCTTCCGACATGAGACCTGCTCTTCCGACATGAGACCTGCTCTTCTGACATGAGACCTGCTCTTCCGACATGAGACCTGCTCTTCCGACATGAGACCTGCTCTTCCGACATGAGACCTGCTCTTCCGACATGAGACCTGCTCTTCCGACATGAGACCTGCTCTTCCGACATGAGACCTGCTCTTCCGACATGAGACCTGCTCTTCCGACATGAGACCTGCTCTTCCGACATGAGACCTGCTCTTCCGACATGAGACCTGCTCTTCCGACATGAGACCTGCTCTTCCGACATGAGACCTGCTCTTCCGACATGAGACCTGCTCTTCCGACATGAGACCTGCTCTTCCGACATGAGACCTGCTCTTCCGACATGAGACCTGCTCTTCCGACATGAGACCTGCTCTTCCGACATGAGACCTGCTCTTCCGACATGAGACCTGCTCTTCCGACATGAGACCTGCTCTTCCGACATGAGACCTGCTCTTCCGACATGAGACCTGCTCTTCCGACATGAGACCTGCTCTTCCGACATGAGACCTGCTCTTCCGACATGAGACCTGCTCTTCCGACATGAGACCTGCTCTTCCGACATGAGACCTGCTCTTCCGACATGAGACCTGCTCTTCCGACATGAGACCTGCTCTTCCGACATGAGACCTGCTCTTCCGACATGAGACCTGCTCTTCCGACATGAGACCTGCTCTTCCGACGTGAGACCTGCTCTTCCGACGTGAGACCTACTCTTCCGACGTGCGACCTGCTCTTCCGACGTGCGACCTGCTCTTCCGACGTGCGACCTGCTCTTCCGACATGCGACCTGCTCTTCCGACATGAGACCTGCTCTTCCGACATGAGACCTGCTCTTCCGACATGAGACCTGCTCTTCCGACATGAGACCTGCTCTTCCGACATGAGACCTGCTCTTCCGACATGAGACCTGCTCTTCGGACATGAGACCTGCTCTTCGGACATGAGACCTGCTCTTCGGACATGAGACCTGCTCTTCGGACATGAGACCTGCTCTTCGGACATGAGACCTGCTCTTCGGACATGAGACCTGCTCTTCGGACATGAGACCTGCTCTTCGGACATGAGACCTGCTCTTCGGACATGAGACCTGCTCTTCGGACATGAGACCTGCTCTTCGGACATGAGACCTGCTCTTCCGACATGAGACCTGCTCTTCCGACATGAGACCTGCTCTTCCGACATGAGACCTGCTCTTCCGACATGAGACCTGCTCTTCCGACATGAGACCTGCTCTTCCGACATGAGACCTGCTCTTCCGACATGAGACCGGCTCTTCCGACATGAGACCGGCTCTTCCGACATGAGACCGGCTCTTCCGACATGAGACCGGCTCTTCCGACATGAGACCGGCTCTTCCGACATGAGACCGGCTCTTCCGACATGAGACCGTCTCTTCAGACATGAGACCGGCTCTTCCGACATGAGACCGGCTCTTCCGACATGAGACCGGCTCTTCCGACATGAGACCGGCTCTTCCGACATGAGACCGGCTCTTCCGACATGAGACCTGCTCTTCCGACATGAGACCTGCTCTTCCGACATGAGACCTGCTCTTCCGACATGAGACCTGCTCTTCCGACATGAGACCTGCTCTTCCGACATGAGACCTGCTCTTCCGACATGAGACCTGCTCTTCCGACATGAGACCTGCTCTTCCGACATGAGACCTGCTCTTCCGACATGAGACCTGCTCTTCCGACATGAGACCTGCTCTTCCGACATGAGACCTGCTCTCCCGACATGAGACCTGCTCTCCCGACATGAGACCTGCTCTCCCGACATGAGACCTGCTCTCCCGACATGAGACCTGCTCTCCCGACATGAGACCTGCTCTTCCGACATGAGACCTGCTCTTCCGACATGAGACCTGCTCTTCCGACATGAGACCTGCTCTTCCGACATGAGACCTGCTCTTCCGACATGAGACCTGCTCTTCCGACATGAGACCTGCTCTTCCGACATGAGACCTGCTCTTCCGACATGAGACCTGCTCTTCCGACATGAGACCTGCTCTTCCGACATGAGACCTGCTCTTCCGACATGAGACCTGCTCTTCCGACATGAGACCTGCTCTTCCGACATGAGACCTGCTCTTCCGACATGAGACCTGCTCTTCCGACATGAGACCTGCTCTTCCGACATGAGACCTGCTCTTCCGACATGAGACCTGCTCTTCCGACATGAGACCTGCTCTTCCGACATGAGACCTGCTCTTCCGGCTGAGACGTGAATCGCTACGCTCATTCCATCTAGCGGGGAAAAGTGTCCCTCGGGCAACGAAACTGGCAATTTAAATTCAGCTCAGAAACTTGATTTACACTTGAGGATCTTGTACATGCAATAAATCTGCATCATGGGACAGCCGGCTTTACTTTCTCTCCTGATAAAGCGCCCTTAAAAATCTACGGTTGAGATAGGGTAAACTTATGTGAAAGAGTTTGATACGCTAACCGTTATACCACTGAAGCCGCAAAAATAAATAAATGCCCGAGTAACTTCAATAGTCTGCTTGCAAATAATCTTTTGGTAGTTTGCCTGTAATTATTTTTGCCACAAATTCGTTTCTATTCTGCAATGGTTAGTCAAGTAATTTGTACTAATAGAAGACATAATACTATTTGTGTGTCCCAAACGAATTTTTGTCATGTTTCTCATCTTGTTAATTTTTCTATTAAGCTGCATGTGGATTTGTGACGAGATCCTGATACTCTCGAAAATTTGAAATGAAATTCTCCCTCTATATGGTTAGTTCGCAATTCTCTATTTATGATTAGAATTGTAAAAATTCCAAACACGAGGTACAACACCACCTCCCCTCCCTACCCCAATCAAAGTTTTGGTACTTTTTGATTTGGACGAAAACCAACTAAAACTGAATGTATTTTTAATTACACACTAAATATTAACAATGTATTCATGTATAACATAATTACAAATAGTTTTCTATATGTATTTAAACGTTTTCATGATAGATAAAAATAACATGTCAAAACCATTTTGATTTGAACTTGCGGTTTTCTGGGCATTCTCGTTCTGGACATTTCACTTCAGATATTGTTACTTTCAATTTTGTCGAAAATGCCAACTCATTCCCATTCAGTCACTCGCAAATAGACGGACATATGGTGTTGCTCAAATTCACCGCAACCTCCTCTTCTAGCTACATTTCCTTTTCTATTCGGTGCTCCACCGCCAGCTATCCAGAGGCTAGTTAGACTGCCATCTCTCGGTAGAAACTCTGTTCTCGGCGTTTTGCTTCCCTGCAACGCTTAGCCTTCCCTGCTCCCTTCTCAACGCTTCATTCCCTGCTCCACATTCTGATTCGCAGATCTACTGTTCTCTCCTGAGACCCGTCTCCTGCCGGTTGTATTCAGCTTTATTTCCGGCAGTCTCGTACAAGGTCATTGTTCGAATCTCCATAACTCTCAGTAGTCCGTCCCTCTTCTTTGAAGCAATAGAATACATATTATCACGCTGACCTCTGGGAAACTACTGTGAGCTCATTTCCACCATCATTGTCTGACACACTAATTGTTTGGAATGTTTAATGTCACTACTAACTTCAAGTCCTTTGTTGGTTTACTACCTCGCGTTTCAGTTTTACAGATTATTTACGCATTACCACTTACGAACTGAATCATTATAAATTTTTATCTTAGTTTTGTATTGAAGTGAACCGAATAGACGAGTAATTTGTAATCATACTATTGACTTATTTTTAATAATTCATTTAAAAGTGTCTCAAAATGGACGTTTCTTTTAATCTTCACTATTTCATCCCTCAAAGATCTACTCCTGGGACTCAGTGCTTAAAGTGTCAAAATATTCACCGTTCCATCTGACATGGTCGTGTTTTCTGCCTTTCGCCATCGTGGTCCTTACGTTTCCTGTCGTCTGTCGCACCAGGACAGTCCATCGTCCCAGGCAAACTCATCGTTTCACATTCAGCGTCCCTCTTCTGCCGTCCCCCCCTCACCCCCTCTCCTGCTCGCACTGCTGAGCTCGCTCCCGCAACCTTCGCCTCGGAGGATTCCGGAATGTGGCCATCTCTTCCTCTACTCCCACAACCACACTCGTCATTTCCTCCCTGCTTTCGACGCCGCTCTCTTGTCAAATGCCCACACCACGTGCAGGTCGACGCCGGACTTCGCCACCCAGAGGAATAGAATCACTGTCACTTCCCTAGATAACAAACATTCACTACACTTACGGGCATAATGACAGACGTTGACATGCTTGGAACTGCTACTGAATCAATCACACCTCCGTCGTTCACACGTGCCGTTCCCACAGCATCATTTCCTGTGTTTCTAAACCCACCACCACCCCGTCTTCGCCCCTGCCCTCATTGTCTCCCCCCTCTCTCATCACCACATTCGTTTCTGCTTCTTTTCTCCGCCTTCACCGACACACTCATCTCGGCTCCTACCCGGGCTTCCCCCACCTTCGTCTTCACGCCCACTTGCGCCTCGGCCTTCATCTACGCCTTTACCCGCGTTTCTCCTTTCGCACCCGCCTCCATCATCTCCTCCCCCTCCCTCCTTTTCTTCATCTTACACCGCGCTCCTCGCTCTCCGCGCCGCCTCCCGCCCCCGCCCGCCCTCGCCCGCCCTCGCCGCACCGCACGCAGCGCCGGCTGCGCCCGTCGCGCGGACCGCTCGTTTCCTCGTCCGGGAGGCGACAGGCGCGCGCCGCCAGAGAAATGGCGTCATTAGGCCCCGCGCGGGGGCGGCGGCTGCAGAGCCCTGTGTTATGGCCTGTTTACAGTGGCGCTGACAATGCGGCGGCGGCCCCGTCGCGGAATCGCGGGCTCTATCCGCCGAGGCATCTCGCCCGCCGCCAGACAAACGCGCGCCCCCGCCGCCCCCGCCGCCCCGCGCCGCCGGATACGCAAATGTGCAAAAAGTCAGGCCCCGCGCGTGCCGGACGGGTCGGGGTGGGAAGGGCAGTGTACGGGACAAAGCGGCGTGACGCGGGGTAGTGTGTTGAGTGTCGGAGGCGATATGGTTGCAGCAGCTACAGTACGGTCGTTCTGGATGAGGGGTGGCGGACGGAGTTCAGTGAGTAAAAGAAGATGGAAGAAAGTGGAGTGTAAATTTTAAATGGATGGTGAACGGGAGGCGTCGATGCAAGGAGGTGGGAAATATGGCGAGAAGAATGGGACTTGGAGGACGCGCGATGGTATAGTAGTGTTTAGAACGAGACGGTGAAAATTATTGATAATTAATTTGCTGAATAGCAAACAAGAATATGGCGTGGAAGAAACTGACTTGCATACGGTTTTCGGGTAACATAGGCAACTGAAATGTTTGTGACCAAGGAAAGAAAATATTGTCCGAAAAAAGAAAGTTGGTAAACGATTAAAGCAAAATAGATTGAAGGTTGAAGATGAGAGAGTAATATTTAGAAGGGGAGAAGTTGCTGTTGGAAATATTTCCGTGGATTTAGGCCTAATAGAAAGTAAAAGAGAGATTTATTAGAGAATGAATAAAGGGCTGTAAGTTGAAATATAATGTATTCAAGTACAAAAGCTTGTGAAGGAATGCGGATGCTGTTTAGAGCCTATTTTCTTCAAAGGAAATGAACATTATAAAGTTTTTTAATGAAAGAAAAAATAGGAACGCATGCGACTGTACACGAGTCATGTTAGTTGATTAGCTCGATTTTCAAGGCATGGTCAGAAAATAGTGGGAATGATGAAGACAATAGAAGAGGGAGAGAGATGGTTAATAAGAAAAATGAGAATACAGGAATACGGATAATGCCTTGCAATGCTCCAAAATATATTTATAAAATTCAAGAATCGGTATAAGAACAAAATGAAATGATTCGTATTAAAACGAAGTGTCATTGTGAAAAGAAAGTAAACCTCCTTCGCAACGTTTCAGAGTCTGAACGAACACACCGTCACAGTGGTAAACATGCAAATTGTATTGCTAACCTAAAGATAAACACCGAGAACTTTGTTTACGGCAAAAACGCAGGTGACCACAGATAAAACCATTAAAAAAGAAAAGCAATTAAGGAGAAGGTACGAGAGTATATCTAGAGAGTCAAACGTAAACCAGAGTTCGCGTAGAGTCACGAAACGGCGGATAAAACAGGCCAACGTACGTGACAGCGGAGGACAGAAAAGAGGAGCGTGCGGGCGAGATGCTAAACGGCAAGGGCGGCTGTGAGGACGGCCGCGAACGAGCACGGGGCGCGGGGCGTCGAGTGAGGACGCCTTATCGATGTGTCAGTCCTCGCGGGACGCCGCCCCAGCCACCGCCGACGCCGTCGCTCCGGCCCTATCTGATGGCGCCGAGCAGCACATATAAAGTGTGTTTTCATGACCAATATATCATCTCATGAGGTTATTTAAGATCCTTCGGACTTTTGAAAGACGAGAAAAATGGGGAGCTAGATGGATATCGAGACCGCGTGGCCGGAAAAGAAATATCGTTCGCTAGGAAATGAAAATATGAACTTGGTTTCCGCCGGTGGAGGAAGGAAGAGCGGTGCGGGGAAGGAGGAGGACGAGGCGCAAGGAAGCGGGGAAGGAAGAGGCGGTGATGGAAGGTGCCGTTTCGTGGCTGTGGAACGATACTTCACGCTTTTGTACGTAGTGCAGACATACAGAAATGGATGGATGAATGACTAAGAATATTTCTGATTTTGCGACAGTTGAGAGTTTTTGCACATCGACGCTTATACATAAGCGGAACCGGCTATTGCCACGTGACGCCGGGAACACCGATCACGGCCTCTGTTATAAACATAAGTGTTAACCGGGCCCGGTTCGGTAAACGGAGCTTCATAACCGAACCGTGCACGGTCCGCTTACGACTTAGTCGACGGTTATAATACTCTGTGGTTCTATATAGTGTATATATATATATATATATATATATATATATATATATATATATATATATATATATATATATCTGTTTTGAGAAAGACCGACTACGGTTTTCTGCAAAATATTACGTATGCCACTGAAGGAAGTGTTCACTTTTACTCTGTACGATGATGGAAGCCAGTGAGGAGGAGTATTGAAATTCTTGTGGCATCGCAAACGGGGAAACCTTTTAAAATAAGAAGCAATTCAAAGTTGAAAATTTTATTGACATTATAATTCCATGTCGATTTGGTTGTAAAAGTTAAAGAAGAATTGCATTTTTCAATATTGTTCATATCAATATTCCCGAGTACACATGTTTCAATTAGGCCTAATTCTTCCGTAGCAGGGAACAACACATCCTGTCAGTAAAAATAAGTGAAAATCTAGCCATACTTTGCTATTGCTTCTCGGCGTTCTTTATAAGCAAAACCCATAATTACGATGTAAATAATCGAAGAACTTAATCGAAACCACAGTATACAAAATGGAAAAATCGATACCCGAAATCGTAAAGGCACCAATATTACTACAGATGTCAGCACCTCATAAGTGTAATCGTAAGCGTTGCGCAAAAGCTCTTTCTTTGAGCTTCAAACAAGATTCGACGTTACGTTAATTGTAACCGTAAACGTTAGCCGCATTAGTTAAGCGCAAAAACTTTCTAATAACGTATCGTCGTACATTACGTACTCACGTTACGGTGTCACGTCGACGACATGCCAGTTCGTTGCTGTGTGACGTAGAATAATTGATGGTACGTTACGGTGTGACAGTAAGGTACGGTGTCACGTTGAGTACTACATAATATTGTAACACATAAGCTGGTATGACACTGGTTAAACCATTACTTATCTCAAAGTTCCAGAAGTAGAATTGTCTATTCTGAAGAGACATGAAATATGGGGAGAAAAATGAAAGATTGTTTGGTGATATGAGATCATCTTGCAATACGGAAATGGACGTAGCGTATTGAATAATACAAATAAGAAATTGCATATTAGGAATCTGATTGGTACTTAGTCTACCGCACAATACTGCAGTGCTTTGAATCAGACAATTGTGTATTTGAATCCCACGTTAATTCGTATGTGGCCTAGTAATTTGTGTCAACACACGTTTGTTATAAGTATTGCCCGCAAAGTTACAAAATAAAGCTAAACATGTTCATAGTAGAATGCAAAATTGTGTAATATACCGATTAGATGTCGGACTGAAAATAGTCGTGCAATCACGAAAGGGACAAAAGAAGAAAGCACAGCCAACGAGGAGTTAAATTCCATCTCGCGTGTCGCACTAACATTTCAAATTTTGATGGCGGGTTTCCTTTCACGAAAACGTTGACACTCTGCCACAGTGGTGGCGTGGTAATCCACATCCACGCAACTCGCTTGTGAAGTCAACGCGTTAAGCGCCAACACGCGCTCTCCTTCTCTCTCTCTCTCTCTCTCTCTCTCTCTCTCTCTCTCTCTCTCTCTCTCTCTCTCTCTCTCTCTCTCTCTCTGCCTGTCTGTTCCTCTCTGATTCGTATTTCATCCTGGGTAAATTTCTGCTGAATATAACGTTGAACTCGGCGTCGCTAATGACCGACCCATTTTCAAGTTGGCAGCACCGCGAATCGCACCCCGAAAGCAGTTACGACGCATTACCGCTTTGAGCCAGATTTCTATGAGCAAAATGTGACATTCATTGAGCGACCCAGTTCTATTAAAGTTGGTCGTGTGCTGCAGCCTGGTGGACATCGAACCTCCGTTCATTCATGTCCGGAGGTGTACCAACTAGCTGCAGCGTTGTATGAAAGCTGAAAGTTCAATCACTAGTCAAAATACCACCCACCTTGACCGGCCCGAACAATAGTGATTTTTTACTTTGCTGTCGTAACACTGTTTCAAAGCAAGCATTTTGTAATAGAGATGAACATATTATGAATGTTGCTTGGCGAGATTTTCGATTTAAGCGCGTGAACTCTGTTTAGTTTGCGCGTATTTCTCATTCCGCAAGTGGATCAGGATTGAGTAGCTCTTCAAATGTTTAATGGCCAGTAGGAGAAACCCATTGGCTGCAGATGGGTATTTCATCTTCCTCCTCCTCCTCCTCCTCCTCCTCCTCCTCCTCCTCCTCCTCCTTCTCCTCCTCCTCCCTCCTCCTCCTCCTCCTCCTTCTCCTCCTCCTCCTCCACCTCATCATCATCATCATCATCACCATCATGTATTTTACGAAGTTCGAATATAGGGATATGCTGTCGGAAAATTGAACAGTCCCGGACATATGAGAGGTCCCAATGATTTTGTTAGATACCCAAGAAAAGTGGGAAAATGCAAATAGAGTCGCGGAATTCTGAGCCTCGCCTCCGAGATTCCGTGTAACCCGAGACAGAGAAAAGCCTGATGTGAGCCAAGTCACCCAAACAAGCAAACAAGCGGCTATAATGAAGAGCTGGTTCTTGGCGGGTTGGCAACACTGCCTGGGTGCCTGTGGTAGGGCCTGGGCGGCGGTCGGTGTCAGTGTCAGTCTGACTGCTGCATTGTTGTGGCCAGTTCGCGCTCATGGATGTATCGGTATATTTAATAGTATTTGCACATTAAATTTGACTTCATTTCGCTTTGTAGCTGATATTATCGTGTCGTATTATCCCTTTTCCGTGTAATACGAGATTTCTGAAATCCGAGGTGCCATTAGCCTCAATTACCTCGGATTATTGATACTCTACTGTTCGATCACTCAGATCATATCTTGGAAGAAAAATGCACATATTTGATTATGTTCATCCGTAAGTTAGTATTTTTGATGTAACGAATATATTCTTGAACTCTGCGTCATTGCTTACAAGTCCACTGTCGTCTTGCTACATGGAAGAAAGAAGTTTCAGTCTTCATGTGATCCGTTTTAGAACAGCCAATTGTTGTTGCTCCAGGGCGCCAGGATCATCAACATTGTAATCATATGTCATTTACATGTGAAATCGTCACCCCAGGATGTCTCAAAAGGAACCGATGTTGCAAATCCATGTACAACACACGTACTAATTGATTTCAAATTTACTTGCTCGACAAAACTAAACAGGAGTGACTCCCGACGATCTTGCATCATTGTGGATATAACCTTATTTTACACCTTTACAGGTTTTGAAAAACCTATTTCTCATTTGTAACTATTTCCTGGAATTGTTAAAAATTTAGAAACGTCTTAATAAAAATTAGATATGAGGTTTTCAATTAACTTTATTTAACCAGGTTAGCAATTTGAAAACCGTGTTCGGTGAATGAACCTCTTCACAGCGGTTGCATATTGATATCCGCCATAAGCTTTAAAGAAGCTGCATTAAATTGTTTTGAAAGAAAATTTCAAAAGCTTCTCATTCGCTGAGTTTTCCCAACTCTATGGATGAGGGATGGAGTCTCCTCAGAATATCGATCAGCCAATTTGGCAATGCACGTCGGAAGTCTGTGTAAACGCAACTTCAAGGCGATCGTCCAAACGGCGAACAACTTTTCTGTTTTTTATCGATGAAATGGGTATTTCTGTGGGATGAAATGGAGTGCCTAAAGAAAAGATCACTCGCAAATTACAAACCGATTCAACTTTAGATGTGAAAAGCCATTGAACTAGTATTCAAATGCGGATTTCAGAGTAATATCAAAATTATATTTTTATACTATCTTTATTTTCTAAATCAACCTCCAGCAAAAAAGATTTAATCACGTATGTTCGATTATTTTTGTCCTTTGCTATTGGCGGTGGCTGGGATATTTTTCATACCTATGTGGCGCAGTTTGCAAGTATTGTTAGCTATTCGAATGGCACACGGGCATCACAGCCTTCGACGCGACGTAAACCGGAAAGCCATGGGCACATTCTGTTAAGTGTTATGTTATTGAGCAAAATTGAATCCTTTATTTTAGAAAGCAGTCAAACACCAAAAATCCAAAAACGCGTTAGGGGTGGGATATTGTTCCATGATGATAGATAAATTATTTAGTGCATATTTACAAGAAAAATATTATTTTATAAACCATTTTAATATTAAAAAATATTTTGAAATCAGAAAACCTGGAACACATTTACTCAGTTTTCTCGAAATGATGAATTTGGCGTTTGATGGGTTTCTGAAATAAACGATTCAATTGTAGATTATTTATATCACTAAATTATTATTACACATTTCTCCAGTGTAAATTTTATGCTGTTATTGTGAACGTACAGGAACTGTCGTGTGATATAAAAAACCAAGAACTTCAGAATTAGGGCAAGATTTCATCATTTTTCCTTGTATTTCCAGAAGTCAGTAGAAGTCATAGCTACAGTTTAAACGGTTTTGTGTTTATATTCCAAGAAGACATGTCTGTAGAACCATTTGTTAACTGGAACTTCGTTAACTCTGCAATGGGACCAAATCTAATGGGAAAAACCTCTGAGCAGCGATATTTTAAACCCAAAAGCTATTTATTTCATCCTTATCTCCGACGCAGGCCCTAGGGATCAGCGTACTCGCTTTCCATGACACGATCTCGGTTTCGATTCCCGATCGCGGCAGATTATAACTTGCGCTTTCCTTGCTATGTCCCAGTATCTGTTGTTGTGTGACGATGAGAAAGTTCATGTCTCAGACGGAGAAGGCCAGAATACGGCATAGGGATGTCTACGAGCTAATCACACGTACTCCTTAACCCTTCTTATTTTTTGTTGTGGGAGAAAGGTGAGTATGTCGACTGGGATTCCGGCATTGTTACAATACTCCAAGATCCGAAGACGCATTTCGTCATTGGGCGGAGTCGAAATCGCGCGCCAGTCGTTCGTGTCTTCTTCCGTCGCTTCTGCCGTTAATTAGCGGCAGCCGCGCACTCTTCCACTAATGTTAATTGAAAACAACCGCGGCAGTGCGCTGCCGTAACGCAATTATTGGGAGGCGGCAGGAGCGGGTCGGGCGAGGCGGGTCGGGGCGAGGCGGGGCCAGGCGGGGCCAGGCGGGGCCAGGCGGGGCCAGGCGGGGCCAGGCGGGGCCAGGCGGGGCCAGGCGGGGCCAGGCGGGGCCAGGCGGGGCCAGGCGGGGCCAGGCGGGGTCAGGCGGGGCGGGGCGGGGCGAGGCGGGGCGAGGCGGGGCGAGGCGGGGCGAGGCGGGGCGAGGCGGGGCGAGGCGGGGCGAGGCGGGGCGAGGCGGGGCGAGGCGGGGCGAGGCGGGGCGAGGCGGGGCGAGGCGGGGCGAGGCGGGGCGAGGCGGGGCGAGGCGGGGCGAGGCGGGGCGAGGCGGGGCGATTTTCGGAAGCTACGTTCGATTAGCGCGGTGCAGCTCGCGGGCCTGACGGACAGGGCCGGGAACAACAGTGAGAAGAGATGGGGGAAATTGGGAATGTTAGGAAAGGAGAGGATAGGAGATGTATGAGGAATGAGAAGCGAGGGAACAAAGGGGGAAGGGAAGATGGGGAGAAGGTAGTGGAGGAGAAAGGGAAGAGAGAAAGAGAAGTGAAGGCACGTGGATGAATAGGGATGTAAAGGAGACAAGGTTGGAGCTGCAAGAGGAGACGGTAGAAATCTGGGAAGGGGAGGAGGGTGCATATGAAGAAGACGGGTGTGAAGGGGGGAGAAAGGAGAGAAGATTGGATTTCGGAAAGAAGGGGGAGGTGGGAGAGGAAGGGAATTGGCGGAAAAGTGATGCGGGTAGTTGGCAGAAACAATATACAAGAATGAGAAAAAGGTGTGAAAGATATCTGAAATCTTAGAAAATGTGGTGCTGTAGCACGTGATTATACATTATAAAACAAAAGAATATCTTTCTTAAGGATAACACTTGAGTAGTGAAGGGTGGTATAATATAGTTTAAATTTTGTCTACATCTTGAATTTATTTGTGCTTCCTACTTCACGCTGATTATTTCGTAGTGTTATTGATAGTGCTATAATGTCCAACCCGCAATATTTGCTCTTTCATTTGAAGTCGAATGCAAACGATTGCTATTATCGTATTACGCTACAGCCGTTATTCGACGTATCATCTGTCTCTCCCGTTTATAGTACATACATTTTGAGATTACTTTCAAAGAAATAGTAAATAATAAACAATTCAGTAGTTTTTCAATACATTTTGAGGCATGATTTGCTTATAAGAAAGAACTATCTAACTTTATTGATGTAAAAATAAGAGAGTGTACGAAAAGTTGTGACATTTTGCAATTACTGAAAAGTCAGAGATTTTATTGAATTTCTGACCTACGCCATACTATTAATCGCAATTTTTCGCTATTTGAGAAAAAAAATGCAGTAATTTTTGAGACACTATACTACGTATAAATGAAAGAAAGTTATCCTTTCCACGGGCTTGCCACAGCCTCTTAATCATTTTGGGCAGGCCACTGCCATGGCTCAGCGTGGCTCGTTCCGCTCGGGTCATTGCTCTAGCGCAGGTCGCCACATAGCCCGGGGCCGGGCGGCGGGCCTGTTTGCCCGGGCGCCCCGCCCCGCCCCGCCCAGTCCACCCGCCGTCTGCCTCGCGCACCTCCCAGCGCCGCCCGAAATGTTGGAGAGCGCCCCTTTGAACAACACGGCGCCCGTGGGCGCGATTGGGCGCGAGGCCACGCCGCGTTCGGGGCGCCCGGCGATCGACCTATCGGAGACGATCAAATGTGCTCGCGAGGTTTCGGGCTATTCATCTGAATCGCGTGGCTTTTAAATGTTGGAGAGCAGGTGAATCCGTGTGGAAAATGCGCTGGTTGAAGCAGCGAAGCGAGTTAGTCTATTGAATATAATCTTTTAACCCCTTTTTAATCATAATTCATTATTATTATTATTATTATTATTATTATTATTATTATTATTATTATCAGTCGTCAATACATTCGAAAGTTTGAACAATTGTTGCAACAAAATCGTGAGAGAACTTTCTTCTCTCTTCTTGTATTCATTTTTGAATGCTGAAGGAAATAATGTTAGGTGATTTTTAATAATTTGTCAAACATATCTGCTTCCAAACAGAAATATAATATAAAATAAAAATGATTGTATTACATAGTTCCTAACGTGTTTTGAGTGCAGTGAAGTCTTACTTCATGTGACCGAAGGGTAAAAATCACTAATGTTTTAAACGACGTGAATCAATAAATTTTTCACGAATCATACCTCAGGATATTAAGAATATTTATTTCCATTATTGTGATTTTCATATTTTCATAATTTTCCACGCAGGGTAGTTGCAATTATTAATTATATTTCGGGCTTTACTTTTAAAATCTATAAACTGATTCTTCTCGTACAGGGAAACTTCAACTTCACAACAGCGAGTCTTCTCAGAAAGTTTCTGATGGCACTTCCTCAAACGTCTTTCTTACCACATTCTTTAACTCTGCTCTCTCTTCTCGTATTTATGAACCATCTACCTTTCTTCCGATATCTTTGAAGAAACTTCTCTGAGAATATTCCACTTTTAATCTTCACTTCCCAAAATATTACCTCCTTGCCCTCCGATGTTACTGTTATTTTTTTGTCGCCTCCTTACCTCAAATTTACTGAATTACTACTTCAACATTCCTGCTCTGCACTGCTCCGCGTCTGGACGCCATAACCAGGCCCCCCTTTATTTCTTCAACCTTCATCCTTTCATCTCTCATTCTCAACAATCACCGTGCACCCCTCCTCTACGCGAGTCCTTGACTTACTCTGTCACTTCACTTCACGTCACGTCGCTCCCCTGTACTGCAATCATCAAATGTCACACCAATTGTTTCTTGTCAACGACTTATACTCGTTTCACACTCTGCTAATAATACCCGTAGTCATTCCCAAATTCTCTTTCAACTGTTCCTTTGCCTTTCCTTTGCAAATTGCCTTTCGATTTCCCTCCTTAAAGAACCATTTCCACCGCCCGTACATATCACGCCATTCCCTCAGCTCTCTTTAAGCACTATGTTCCTGGCCCCTCTGAGTGTCCTTTCATTTGCCACGTGATCAACCCGAGAGCATTGCACTATTGAAGACAACTGCGCACGAGATTTCCATCTACCGCCGGCGCATCCGACAACCGATTCGTCGCCGCTCGTCCATGACCTTTTTCCTCTCACTTCCCACAAAACGCATAATTATTTCATTCTCTCTCTTCTCTTCAACTCTGCCGGTGTCGCGCACATTTTCCCGGCGCTTCGACCACGCGGAGTATTCAACCTCACCTACTGTTGTTCCCTTGTCGTTTCTCAAACTCTCTCCCTCTTCCTTTCTTTGTAATTACTCCTCCCCCTTTCCCCCAAAACAACTTCTCTCCGTTCTAATCGCTACTTCGCCTTCTTTATGCTCTGTGGTCTCCGAGGATTCTTACTACCTCAACATTTACAATTTTTGTTTTTTATTTCTCTTTCAATCTCAGTTAGTTGCAAAAAAACTTCTAGTGAATTTCAGTATATTATTTACCTGTATACAATGCAACAATTAATTTTAATTTCTAATTTCTACAGTGATGCCTCTTATTGAAAAGTGTTTATATTGATAGTCGTCGCTTTTCTCTACTGTTATCCAATGATGAACAGCAGGAAATCAGTATTAGTCTGAAACATCTGCTGGATCGGGAGTTGAAGCTAGTCATTGTTGAATTCGTTTTGGCGTGAATCTTAATTTGCTACAATTAAAGTGATGAGTCTTTCTGGTTCAACAACTCTTATTGAAAATATACTCGTACATACGACCATGTTAATATATTACAAATACAAAAAATCCATCACACAAAATCCATATCACATCATGACAACAGTTATTACATGTTTAAGTGTTTATACCTACAAATCATTATTGCGTCGATGGCTAAGTGTACACATACTTGTATGTCCAGAATTCCTAGTTTCAGAAACTAAGTTTGAAAGTTTGAAAAAGTGCATTTAATTATGGAGCACCAATGTTGGCGTCTTTTGGAAAAGCGTGATCTTTCTTGTGTCGACACACAATCTTTGTAGAGTAGGTAGATATGAACGAGAGGTCTCCAAAAAAGATTTTCATGAAACTATGACCATGAGTGGTCATTCACTGTTTGTGCACTAAGGCATCAATATGTCATACTCTCCTCTTCAACCTCAACTGCAGCACGCTGTTGTGAACCCCCTTTCACTCGCGTCCCCCCGTCGCTCTCTGCACCCGAGCCACCGCCCCCCGCCATTTTGTTCCGCGCACGCCCCCTCAGTGCCTAATGAAGGTATGATTGCCCTTTCATCGGGCGCTGCGTGCTTATTAATACGGGCTCCCGCACGCAGCCTCCGGCGCTGTTAAAAAATCTCTTCCTCATTAAGAAAACGCCGCCACACCTCCTGGCCTGGGGTGCTGCGGCGACCGACGCGCTACCTGGCGCCCGCGCCGCTCCTCTGCTCCGCGGGACAACAGCCAGGGTTGCCAGATTGGGGAATTTGGCCTCGAAATGGGGATTTTTTTCGTTGTGGGGAAAGATTGAGGAACATAAATAGGTGGGGAAATATTTAGGGATTTTTTTGGGGGGGGATTATAATATAAATATTTTCGTCAATTATTATGAATAAAAAAGAAACAATGTGCAGACATTATTCTCTATCATTTTTATTCGCCAAAAAGATAAAAATAAAACGACAGACGTTGAGAAAGAAAAACGAAGCTGGGGCTTTGAGCAGATCAAAGGACGATCATTGGTTGATTTGAATTATTTGAATTAAAGGGGAGGCTCAATGGAATCGTCAGAGACATGACCAAACTCATGTCGTTGGTTCATAATTTGGAGAATATTTTTCGTTTCAAAGTTGGGGAATTTTGTTACATTTGAGAAGTTATTTGGGGAAATTTCGTAGCAGTGATGAGGAAATAGCTTGCAACACATCTGGCATCCCTGACAAAAACCCTGGTATTGGGTGCGTAGCAAGAGGGTTGGGGCAACATGGAGCAACTTCCACAATAAGGTAGGGGTGGGAAAAGAGAAGAGCTTCAGTTAGGGGGTGTGGGAGGGCTTAAATTAACATAATATGGAAAATGTAGGCGTTTTTTCAGATTTGAAGTGTAAATAATTTCAAGGGCTCGTGGCAGTTGCAAAATAAGCCACACCAGACAGTGTAAACCTCGTGCAAATGTTAATGTTTCGATTTTGGTCGATGTGTGTCTTATCTTATCACTACCCCTACATCTTTATTAATAAAACATCAACGATACAAAAAATAACACTTTCATCAAAATTGAAACATTAATATTTGAATACTGAAAAGATATGTCTGGCCGTGTGGCTTATTCTATTACCTTTCCAAATATCTCTGGCTTGTGTGGCTTATCTTGTTACTGCCTTAAACCCTTCAACTCTAGCTGACATCCAGGTTCCCAAATCAGAAAACTCAGATGAGGAAAACTTTCAGCATGCCACGCAATCTCTTGTCTGGTTTATATTTTGCACTCAAAAAGTAAACTTACTTTTTACTTAAAAATTACTTAATTGCTTACATAAAAATTATAGGCTTACCTATCCCCTGGGACATCCACTCGGGTGCACGCAACAGTTTACAACGACTCCATGCTTTACCAAGCGAGTATTAAGGCTTTTACCAACACCGTTTTCAAATTATTTAAAATCTGGGTAGCTAATTTGTTTCGAATCCGTCTACTAGTGAATCATCTTCTAAATAGTTCAGTTATCAATCTGGTTGACTTTTCCTAGAACATAAGCTCTGCTAGAACATATCGTTCTAATAACAATTTTATAAATGATATTTACCTACTTCAACTATTACAATAATATTAAAAAATGACGAACAGACATCACTGATTTGGTTGCTAAGAGGCATATAAATTTTATTCTTAGCAGTACACATCTTGATGAAATAATTCTAAGAAACGACACGTCTGGCATTGTCATGAACGTCAACAAAACAAAACAAAACAAGTCAAGGAGAGCTGAGCGCAATAAGTGAATTGAATTCAACTTTCCCAAAAGTCCATAATACCCCGATATAAAAAGCAATTTATTATTAAAAAATAGAGCTCAATAAATTGTTTTCTATTCCTAGACGACCCATCCCATCAAATCACTAACGTTAGCACTTTTTCCCAAGACATATAAGAGTCCACGTTCCACTGTGGTTTCTGTGCCACGCAAATTGGCAAAATTCGGCTGCATAGGAAGAGCTGGAAGAGGCGAGGTCGCGCGCGGCGTCCTGCGGTTCAGCAGCTGCCGCTGGCGTCACGCCGCATCCCGCTACGCGGAGTATTTCGCGCCCTTTCACCCACGCTCGCTGCAAATATCGAATTTCTTTCGGCTCTGAACCCGGGCACGGAATGAAAAGGGCCGAGGAGGATCTGAATGGGAAAGGCAGCGCAGGCCACGCGTGGGGAATGAAGGTTTCGCAGGTGAGAGCTTCCGGCGTGACGTCATTTGCTTCTCGTTATCATCTGAATTCATATGCAAGAGGGGACTTATTTTGGATCCAATGCGAAATATTGGGTGGATATCATTCTACTATGAATGAAATTGGGTGGAAAATTACATGTATTTTTTAGATAGCCAGTAGTAAAAGCGGTTAAGCTTAGGGCTTGCACTGCATGCTAAACGTTTTTAGCACTAGTGTTGACAGTGAAATGATGTTCACATGTTCACGTAAAACTGTGAATGCAACAAAGAAAACATAATACTTCCATCTGATTAGTTACAACCCTGCAGCTAGGGATACAAGGAGATGGCATGACGTTACAAAATTGAAGCCACCGATCCGTCATATTGCTGTGCCCAAAACGCTTGTAGATGTCCTCGTGTTGAAGTGTGTTATTTGTCATAGTTTTTAATATTTAAAAGCCTTGATCACATTAGCAAGCTGTCATAACAGTTTTTCATGGTTGCGTGTATGGCTTACTGCTGTACAAATCGTTCGGGGAAGATGTGAATTTCTTTTCTCACGTATGTAGTTACTTTATATGTTTTGGAGAACGTGGTAAAAGAAGACATTGGTTAATTTTGTGATTTTTCTCGTCATACTAAAGAGGAGAGCACTGTTGATTAGTGGGCGAAAAGACAACTTGCAGCCTAGTACATACAGAAAATTATTCTCGGTTCATTTTCGAGAAGAGGATTTTGATAGAACTACTTTATTGATACGTACATTTGTGGAAATCGCTGTTTCAACAATTTTAGCGGCATTTCGACCGTATCTAAAAGAAGTAAATTGTGCAGGCATTATTATTTTTGACGTCTACAAAGAAGCCAGAAATGTCTGCGCAATGTTGACATAAATTGTATTACTAGCGCATATACTAACTCTAAACTTTAGGAGACTGTTCTTTTGACTTGAGATAAGAGAACTTAATATGAAAGGAAATGATGAAATAATAAGGTAACAGTACCGTAAGACAATGTGTTGTTTTAATCATATAATTAGTATGGTAGTCAGACCTCGAAAATTGTGACAATATTGGTTACAAGAATATTTCATAATAATTTGTGCATTATAGGCTATGTTAGAATGTCGGCAGTGATAAATCTTTTATTTATTTGCAGACTTTTTGTGAGAATCATGTCAGAAATATCAAAGGCAGAAAAAGCACATTTAGTAATGTATTATTTGAGACGTTTAGAGTGTCTGGTTTTCACGCCCCGGAAGTACTTCACAGTGACCCCACAACTTGCAATGAAGCTTGTCCATTCTAGTTATTAAATGCTTCAATATTCCAAAGATTGTTAAATTTCATTGAAAAATTGGTACTACCAAGTTACTATCGTTCTTGATAAACTTGTATTGGGCACACCGACATGGTATAGTAGCTTCACTTGCGGAACATGGCTGAGGTTTGTAATGCCATCTCCATGTATTCATAGCACCATGACTTCATCTGCTTTTAGTGTAACATGGTTACCAATCCAGTGGTTTGTATACTGGAAATGAAATAAATGGAAAATTAGTTAGGCTGACTAAAAACTAGGATTTGATTTACGTGGTAAAACTGAATTTATTTTGTTTCGGTTGCGCTAATAGCTCTATCGATATCATATTTCAACCTTTCCTTCTCACAAAATAAAATGTCACTTTTACCACTCATACCATTAATAATTATTATGGAAGATAAATGATTTTTTGTGCAGTTCTGCAAGATCTTTTAATTTTTCTCTTACTTTTGTGTTAAATGTAAATTCGGAGCACAAAGAGTACTAAATGAAAAGTAATATAGTACGAAACATGCAGATAATTGTTGCCTTAATATTCTAATTCAGTTATATACATTAAACTAGATTTTGAAATACTAATAATATAACAATTATTTTTTTCTTTGCAGACTTCTCTCCGCGTAATGCAAGTTACGGTTGAATTGGATTTGAACATTCGGCTGTTAACGGTAAGGAACATTTTTTATTTTAATTAATACTGTTAATTATCAGCCAGTGTTCAGCAGAACCGAAACTGCCTAGAATTATATAAATGCGCTATATGTCATGAAATTGCATTTATTTCTGTTGTTACTCTTAAGCAATGAGAAAACCAGTCCATATTCATTAATAATTCAAGAAAATCACATTTATGTTTCAATATTCCTTAACAAATTAAGTAATATCATTTACTCGAGCAACGAAGACATTAAAAAATGTGCAGACCTTAGTACCATTCTGTAATAGAGGTGAGACATTTTTCAAGCGTAAAAAATGTATACAGTGATGTTCTTTTTAATAATATAAATAACAAATTCCTCTATAGTTTCATCCTGAGACTTTGAAGTACCCTTAAAACGAAAGTCGCGTAATTTTATGATTTCAGTGTTGTATAAATCTCATTGAAACATCATTCTCAAAATACCTCCTGTCATTTTCTCCCCAATTTTATCAATTTACAAATTTAAGTTTTTCGTCGCTTGCAACCAAACAATGTAGAGTTTCTCTATCAGCTCCACTGATAATAGCAATTTGCTTACCCTTTTGACTCATTTGCACAAACCACTGCACCTAATGGGTTATATTACTGTAGTTCGGAAAACTTGTTCAAGGCACTTCTCTACTAAATTACCAAAGAAACGTTTGTACATCTCAATATTTAGAACAATTCGGTGTTGTTAAAAAATATTTTATCTCTTTCTTTATTATGGATATAATAAATTAAAATTATCAGTGGTTGATTTAGATGGTGTTTCTTGACTTACTGTTTGCATGCTACGAGCTCAGAGGTCCATGAATGAATGCTCCTTACGTAGCCGTGAATTATTCAGGGATCTTTATCATGCCCACTAAAATCCCAGGAAGGAGATATTGTCCCGAAGCACTGAAGATTATCTGATATCAGTTAATGCATTTGCAATAGTATTTGCAATAGCATTTGCACGAACCACGCGTTCAACCTAATCCAGATGAATGTAACTAGATCAAAGGATATCGAACTATAATGCGTACACGATACTCTCAATCGAGATTTGTCATTACTCACAAAGAACACAGAACTTACATGTTCTATTTTCACACTGAATTGTATATGGAATGATCGCAACGTCCATAAATTTTTTTCTAGAATTTCTATAATTTGTGTAGTTGTTGAAAGGCTTTTTGCCCTTTTGCAATTCCAATCACAACTAATCTTGTTAGAAAGGAATTACCTTTATCTACCGCAGGAAGCATGGTGTATTTCAGGGAACACTTTTAATCAAACCAAAATCGAGAGTTTAAAAAACTTTAAAAATCGTTACATTAAAAAAATATTTTATCACACTTTTAATATTTCGGCAAATATGATGTGCATATTTATACGTATGTGGCCATCTTTTCAGGAAACCAAAATTTGCATTCAAAGTTAGTAAACTACTCAGTAATAAACCTTCGTATTAGTATCGACCAGGCGTGACTCTTCACGTATCACCATCCCCAATTTCGTCAATTTTAATAAAACATTTTCAGCTCGAACAGCCCTTCATTCAGTTTTGTTGATTAAATTTTTTTATAATAAGTTTAATTAAATGTTTAAGCGGTTGTTGAAAAGCAAATTACATACAATGTTAGTTTGTAATTGAATTGAAGAAACTCACATGTGAATCAAACTACTGATCATGTGTATGGAAACAAGAGTGCGGTTTGGAATTTTCATTAACATCGCGAGTAACTGTGAAATTAATAATCCTTAAGTTAGTATTTCAATCATAAGTCGTTCTGTAACGTTGTCGTAAGAATTACTTTTACCTTCTGTGTATTAATTCCCAACTTGAAGCTTTTCTAATTGTGAGTTTGTGAGGGCAAATAAAGTGCAGTAGCAGTTAGAACTCGGCAACATAAAGCAAGTGACAAATTGGTATTTGCTTTTCCGATGAAACGATTGTTTCTATATGTCATTCCTGATAACTTGGCAATCATATAAAAACAGTTGCAAGTCAGAGTAAATTAGTTACTTTCCTGGAAATGCCATACTCAGCTTTTCTCTTTCTTTCTCAGCTTTTTTCAGGAATCTCAGCTTTTCTCTTTCTTGCAGTCTGCTACTCAGACCCTCGCAGAGTCCTCTTTCTGCTAATTGATGCTTCGGAAGCGCTTTGCAGCGTGCTTCCCGATTCTCAAGCGGCCCGCTCTAACTGCGCACCTCAAGTCGCCCTGTGCTGCCCGGAGGCTTTCTGGAAACGAGCCCCGCTGGCAGCCTCGTCAGTTTCCCCTTGCCCCAACTGCGCTCCCCGCGCCACGCCCCCTGCGCCACGCCCCCTGCGGTCGCGCCGCTAGTCCAGCCGTCAATCGCCCACGAGCTCTCACTGGCGGTGGATCTGCGGCTCCCTCCCCCCCGCGCCCACGCCCACGCCCGCACCTCGCCCACCACCCCGCCCACGCCACGGCCTCCGGGTCTGATGGACCTTCCGACGCACTGGATGCCTCGATGGCGCGAGGCTCACACTGGGGAGATCACGAGTTCAAACCTCGGTTGTTGCCGGGCACGACAACTGCTGTGGTCGTTAGTCCCGTTAGCGCAGTGAATGTTTGAACCCTGGAGGTGGCGGTTTCCGCTGGATGGCCAAATCCGGCCCTAACATAGTAGACGTCGACTTGCGGGGCATTTCCTGTTACAGGTATTTCCCCGAGCGGGACACCGCCCCAGCTCCCAATTGGTCTCCTGCTGTGTGTAGTAGTGTAACGTAGTGTGTGTAAGAGTAAGTGGGTGTAAGTTAGTGTTCAGGATACGTAGAGGAAGAGAAAGGAAAGATCGCACGCGGATCATGATCCGTTTGTGGCATTCGCCCGGTATTGATCGGAGAAACGACGTACCTATCAGAGCAGCGAGCCACTAGAACTATCCCTCAGATAGCGACTGAATTCGACCTAGCTGTGTTAGCTAATGTTGAAAATTCGTCCCCGGAAGAACTACACCTGTACAACATCCTTAAGAAAAGTATTAATAAAATAAATGAATTAAATGAGGAAAGAAATGGACACAAAAATGTGTTGCGTGTGCGAATGTAGCGAGGAAAGAAAAAAATCAATAAATAAACTACACAATGTAGTCTGAAGTAAACTGACTGCTGTAGTTACTCTTTCATTTTAGTTGACAGCCAAATACAATGGCTGACAACCAAACCGAATGACTGACAGCCAGCGAAAATTACTGGCGGCCTAACAAACATAGATTATCTGACGGACAAGACAAACTTACCGCTAAATAGGAGTAAATAATGTTAGGGCGACGAGGGAGTCAGAACCCACCAATTTGTGGATAAGGGACATCGTTGTAGCTTGCCACTCGCCTTGTCCAACACACCTTGCCGACCGTGCGACGACAATCGACCCTCGCCTCGCCAGTGGCGCCTCGCGCGTCGCGTCGTCCCGCGCACCTGAGCGGGCAGCGGAGGGCACCCCTCGCGTCTCGCCACCCGCAGCCACCCGCGCCGCCCCCTCCACCCGCAGCCCGCATTTCCATTTTAATGGGCCCGGGCCCGGGCCGCCCGCATACAAACCAGGCGCGTTGGCAGCGGAGAGGATGGCAGTTGCAGTGGCGGTGACGGCGGCGGTTGCAGCCGGGGCCATCATCGCGAAAATGATGGTGATGGTGAAGGTGAAGGAGAGGGCGAGGGTGAGGGGGACGGTGACAGTTATAATGGGTGTTACAGTGAGGGTGATAGTGAGAGTGCCAGCTAAGGTGACTGTGAGGGATGGCTTCGAGTGGGACTGTGAGGTTGACTGAGGATGCCTGTGAGGGTGACTATGAGAATGCCTGTGAGGATGCCTGTGAGGATGCCTGTGAGGATGCCTGTGAGGATGCCTGTGAGGATGCCTGTGAGGGGGACTGTGAGGGGGACTGTGAGGGGGACTGTGAGGGGGACTGTGAGGGGGACTGTGAGGGGGACTGTGGGGGGGACTGTGGGGGGGCTGTGGGGGGGACTGTGGGGGGGGACTGTGGGGGGGACTGTGGGGGGAGACTGTGGGGGGAGACTGTGGGGGGGAGACTGTGGGGGGAGACTGTGGGGGGAGACTGTGGGGGGAGACTGTGGGGGGAGACTGTGGGGGGGAGACTGTGGGGGGAGACTGTGGGGGGAGACTGTGGGGGGAGACTGTGGGGGGAGACTGTGGGGGGAGACTGTGGGGGGAGACTGTGGGGGGAGACTGTGGGGGGGAGACTGTGGGGGGGAGACTGTGGGGGGGAGACTGTGGGGGGGAGACTGTGGGGGGGAGACTGTGGGGGGGAGACTGTGGGGGGAGACTGTGGGGGGAGACTGTGGGGGGAGACTGTGGGGGGAGACTGTGGGGGGAGACTGTGGGGGGAGACTGTGGGGGGAGACTGTGGGGGGAGACTGTGGGGGGAGACTGTGGGGGGAGACTGTGGGGGGAGACTGTGGGGGGAGACTGTGGGGGGAGACTGTGGGGGGAGACTGTGGGGGGAGACTGTGGGGGGAGACTGTGGGGGGAGACTGTGGGGGGAGACTGTGGGGGGAGACTGTGGGGGGAGACTGTGGGGGGAGACTGTGGGGGGGAGACTGTGGGGGGAGACTGTGGGGGGGACTGTGTGGTTGATGGTCTCGTGTGGTGATGTTTGCAGTGCGTAATGGGATGGGTAACGACAAAGGTAGCAGTCGTTAGAAAGTGTCGGGGAGTTAGGGAATATCGGGAGCGGCGTGGGGGGCGGATGTGTTGGCGGTGGAGACGATGGGTACGGTGGTCGCAACGGCGGCGGGAGCGACGGAAACAGACGAGGAGGCGGCGGGAACGCCCACGAACCCTCTCCGGGGACGCCCCTGCCGCCCGGCGTCGACCAGGGGCCCTCGCAGATCAAAGCCCGCCCCCACGCCGCCCCCGCGGACACCTGGTGGCCGACGCCGGGTGGCGCTGCATATTCATCGCGCGCCTCGCGGCCTCGCTTTCCTCCACTGCGCCAAACGTCCCGACGCCCCCCCCCCCGCCCCGACCTTGGCGAGAGGTACGCGAGGCTGGTCCTTAGACCGTGCTCGGCTTCCCAGGTGTGGTGTTGCCCTCGCCCATATGCATCGCCTCCGTTTGAGCTGCCTGTGGACACATATCTAGGGGCCCTGGTCACTCTCAAAGAGGTCTTTCTTTGGAACGTGGGACAGACGTCTTGGTCAGCTACTCTAGCTATTGTGATGCTCTTGTTGGGTATTGTGCTCAAAGTATCAGATTTATCTGTACCTGTAATTATCCCTATAATTTGGTGGGCCTACCCTACTGTAATGTCAAGATTCTTTTTTTGGGTACGTGTTGAGACTGGTTGTCAGGTATTGCTGACAATGGGATGCGAGAGCTTATGGAGTTGAGAGTATTCGTAGATTGTGTGGTTCGAAGAAGGAGCCCAGGAGATCGAGGACTTTCGATATAAGATAATGATCTGCCCTGTTGGATAAGGTGTCTGTGTCTAGAAGTTGGCAGCTACTTTCGGTAATTTTCAAAGACATTCTGACTTTTTCTCCAATCTCCTTTTTGCAAACGACGGATACTTTTAACAATGAGTCACAAACCACAGACAATTCTTTGTTCCCAATTCTTACCGGAATCCTATCCTTGGATTGGGCCATGGATCAATCCTCATACCTGTTTCACTACCTCTATGACCGTCAACAGATCTTTCTCCAACAATCTGAATTCAATACATCGTGTCCCGAAAAGAGGCCGGAGAATTTACAGAGCCACTTTCACTCGTATCTTCCTCTTTCCCTTCTGTGGGTGGTTAAATCCTCCGATCGACTTTGTTGGGATTTGAAAAGCATTTACTGTGCACCTAGCAACAACCTGGGAGATCGTTTACTGAAAACCCTGCAATCGAAAGTAAAGTATAAAATGAGGAAATATTTTTTGACTGGAAACATTAATCCTTTCGCGTGCATTGTTAAGTAATTTTAAATACGAAAAACAGCCAGAAATATTATATAGATGAAAGACTGAGACAGTTCAATACAAGGGAGGCACAATGGGAAAACAGTAACGACATCCCCCTCTACTAACCTTGTCTTTTCTCTCCCGAAATGAGTGTGCGCCTGACCCCGGTCGCAACCCATATGCCGGCGGCTGCTGTATCGGTGTCCCGACAATTGCTTTCAGGAAATCTAATCTACAAATATTCGAACGGGACTGAGAGAGCGAATTTAAGACAGAGAACGTATGAGAGATGTGGAGTCATGTGGATGAGGAGGAGGAGAAGGAGGAGGAGGGAGGAGAGGAAAGAGGACAACATGGAGGAGGTGGAGCACGGAATAATTTTTAGGACGTGATTAACACGCTTAATTTTGACAATAGATACTGAATTTTTAGCAAACGCCCGTATGTGAAACATGTCCTCTCTAACCTCAGAAACAAATGCTAATGTTAGCGTCTTCCTTTGCAGCTCGTGTTATAATATTTATTATAAAGAATGTTATAATGGAGGGATTTGATGACCAATCACATCAAATTTTTGAAACCAATCATAGAGATCCAATAAATCATTGGCCGTCGTTCTATTTTTTGTTTCGTGCATGTTGGAATTACTATGTTCAGGCTGTCCTCAGGTATTTAAGGGAATAAAGCGCTTCCTTCTATATAAAAAATAATTGGTTCTTAACGTGACTTAATTTCAACCTACTTGTCTTGCGTAGTAATAGCTGGACAATTTATTGACTGACTTCAAGAATAGGGTTACCCGACGTCCTGATTTATCAGGACACGTCCTGATTTTTGAACTCTCTCCTTCCTGTCCTGATTTTGTTCCAATTGTTCTGATTTCTTAAGGTGTATCAACTGCCTACTTTTTAATTTAATTTTAATATTTTTGCTATAAAATAAACAAAAAATAATTTTGCGTCTTTTTCTTACATTTGCAAGAAGAATTCGACCCCCACGACGAATGCTATATCTTGTGGCATATTGCAACCTCGTTATTAAACGGTGCGTCTCCTGAAATGTTGTTCCCGGCTGACCCCGAAAGACTTAGAATTTTTGTTGTAATGTACTTCTTTATTGCTCTTTTGCGGGTAACATATTTATTTACATATAAATTGATCTCTCTTCTATGTTATAGTAACTTTGTACCTGTATGTAATTTTCTTACTCTTTATGTAATGTCTTGATATTGTTATTCAAGTCGTGATATTTTTTCAACTACGTCTCTGGTAACCTTACTCAAGTATGCAAGGGGTTTGTGTCCACTGTGGGATCGGGTGTGATTAATTTTTTAATTTTATTCTGAAGGCAGACGAGAGTACTAAAGTACTTAGTTGGGGAATTAACATGGCCAGAGGTTTGAGAAAATGCGGTAATGGTTAATTCCATTTGTTTTTAATTTGTCGTACAAAGAGTACTAGATGAAACTTGGTGTAATACTCCGATGAATTTTACGAGACTCGTTCCTCGCTCTTGTTGTAATATACTTCACTCATGTCTTAATATCCAATATAACAACATCATTTAATATTTTAAGATACTGCGTGTATTAAAATTACATTGTTATTTACAGAACTTTAATTCTGGCTACTTATTAATACTTTTCTCTACCGTTTCGTATCCACATTTTTTCAGTTCATTCCATTCTTCCTAGTTTGGAATTTGTAGCTATTATTCACTTCCTCGAGAAAGAGTTCTTGTCCTGTTTCTCCTCGCTGTATGTTTTTGACCCATAGTGTAATTCTTTATAAATTTATCCCAAAATGTAATCTCGCTCTTGTTAACTTCCCGGGTTTCGTCCAAATAATGGCAAACGGGTTCATCTCACCACGCTCGCTCCATCCCTCCCTTCTGCCCTTCCCTTGCTCCGTCCCCCCTCCTGTCTCTCGCTCTTTCTCCCGCCCGCTCTCCGGCTCTTTCGCCAGAGAACCACAGCGCGGCGCTCACCAACGAGGGTGCAGCCGCCACCGCATTGACTCACCTGCAGCGGCGCTCGGAAAGGAGACCGCGCGCGAGCCGCGGTGAGGTTAAGCCGAAAGGTTGGAGGTCAACGTGTTCTCAAATGGTAATATGCAGCTCAGGTAAACGCGTTAAAAAATCGTAGATAAACGGGGCGTACTCTGATGTTCACCTGGCACCCCTGGGACCTGGGTTCAAACGTCGGTCGATTCATATGGAATCTATGGTGGTCACAAGGTGTTCGCGGTGATATTTTTCAGTGTTCTGCCGTTTCCCCTGCCTATCAATCCAGTTTTGCTTCTTTATAATGTGGTCGATCCATATTGAATCTGTGTTGCACGAAGAAGGACGCGGCAATTTTTCTAAGGGTTCTCCCGTTTCCCCTGCCTTTCATTCCAGCACATGCTCCTTCTTAACCGGTCGATGATGTGCAATCTGTGGTGGGCCAAGAGGATTTGCAGTGGGTTTTTTCGTGGTTACCCAGTTTTTTTCAGCGTCTCAATCCTTTTTAATCATCCTACAAAAATTTTCATGTCATACTTCTTAAAACCATTCACAAGCTTCTGGGTGTTACTGAAAGGGTTAGGCACTAGTTTTATAATGGAAAATAATATTTCAAGAAGCGAAATACGAAGGTTCAAATTAGTTTTACTTGCCAACTTTATTAATAATTGCATTACATTCCAATTTACATTTTTCGCTTTATCTACACCCTTATTTCATCTATTCATAACCTCCTCCCGCTACAAACACACATCTCGATTTATTGTTTCTTACCTCAATTTACGGCCTCGATTTCTGGTTTTATAAAACAAGTCCATCCCCTTCCGTCCTCTCTTTCTGAATTATTTATCCTATTAATATACTTGATAATTTCTTTGCGTCACTGTACATGCAGAATTTCTCTGCTACAAAATGACTCGTCATTTTCCTTTTTACTCGTTGACCTGCGGGCAATCCCCGCACAACCTGTCCGCAGTGCTCACGTCGCCACCGCAGCTAACGACTACGCACCAACTGCACGTTATATTAAGAAATGTAACAAAATTAGTTTTACACATCAGTTTTTCATAAACATTACATCCTTCAGATTACTCATTCTCTGGTATGCAATGTCCTTTATTTCCCTTTCTGCTTCAGAAATGTATCTATCGTATTCTCCGTTTTGCCAAGTGTCAATTAGTACGTCCATTTAACCATTGTATTTGCTAAAACAGGTTTTCATATTCGTGGTGATTTGTTTTTGCCCTTCTCTTCCGTACTGCCCGTTCTCTTCAGTATTGGATGACGGATTGAATAAAGAAGAGGAAAACGTTGACACAGTGAAAACTCTGTTGTTAATAAGGGCCGAAAGCAAGATATTTTAAGTTTTTTACTAAAATAGGCTGAAAAACATATGACATCGATCTCAACAAGAGAACAGAGCATGTTATTGATCTATAAGTTTCGATGGATCAGTTTATCGATGTATAAGTAACGATGCATCAGTATTCTCGAACATCAACCCCAGCGTACTTCTTGCTACATCTAATAAACTAATGCCTTCAGAGATTCCTCCGATTGCCTGCCTGCATGTGCGATCTCTTTTAGTGACACCCTTCCTGCAAGATTGGGTCTCTTCGAAACGGCCAGTGCCCACTCGGTCCGTCTCTTTGCTCGCCCGCCCGCCAACCCGCCAACTTGTGCTTCGCCGCGCCGCAGAGCTGCGCGCTCAACTCGAGCCGCGCACGCCGCACCGCGCAGGTGGACGACCGCGCCGGGCGAGACGAGAAGTTAACTCCGGCGCTAACTGCGGTCCACGCGCCTGCCACTCCACCTCCTCCCCCTTCTCCCTCCCTTCCCCGCCTCCTCCTCTGACTCAATCCGCCTTTCAACTCTCCCTCCCTCCTCTGGCCTTCCTTCTTCCCAATCCCTCTCTTACCTCTCCTCCCTCCCCTCCCTCCTCTTCCCTGCCTCCCCCTTCCCCTCCCTACCAGTTCCCTCCGTTCTCTCCTCCGCCCTTCTCCGACCCCTCCCCTTCCCAGCCTTCCCCTTCTAATTCCCTTTCGTCTGCCCCTTCTGTTTCCGCCACCCGTCCTCCCGCCCCTTCCTTCTCCTCTCTTTCTCCCCTCCCTTCCTCCCCTTCCTTTCCTCCCTCCCCTTTCCCATTCCTCTAACCTTTCCTCCATGTCTCCCTTCTTCCTTACCCTCTCTATCCCTCCCACTCTTTCCCTCTCCCCTCACTCTGTCTCCGACTCTCATTCCGTCTGTCTCTCTCTTTCTCTCCCTAAGCCGCGGGATGAAGTCGCGCCATTACCGAATTAACGACGCACCGTGGAGTTGGCAGCTTCAGAAAACTCCTGCGTTTGGGGCGGAGAGAGTGTTCGTAGAGCAGGGCAGGTGCTGCGGATATAGTTATAGCCCGAGGAAATCTTTTAAGTAATGACCTTTCTGGGTTTTTTCCTTCGTTTTATTTTTTTTATTTTTGTTAGGTGGTCCGCAATAGAGTGAGCTGTTGGAGACTTTTTTGGAGCTGGATTTGGTAATCTCATAAAATGTAGAGGTAATTATGAAATAATATCATAAAGTATTTGGATAAAAAATGGTAGATAACAGGATCAGAAAATAATCAAGGTTAAAATACATTAAAGGACGTTACGTAGAATGGTTGAGGAAAAAGATAAAATGAGAATGAGTGATTCTGAAAGGAGTTAATAGTAATGACTCCACGACAGAAATAAAAAAAGGAAATTCTTATTTTTCGACTACGAAGGAATTTACTCAAGAAAAAAAAAAGTGTACACTATTAAGACAGACAATTACTCTAGTGCTTCTATGAATGTAATGTAAAATAAGGGAAAATTCAGAACTAAAAATATTGGACAACAGTTTTAATGAATTAGAGAAAAACATTCATATAGTGAGAATATGTCCAGAAAATTCTATAATTGTCAATAAGAACTGAAAGCAAGTTGTTTTAAGAATTTTACCAAAGTAGCCTGGACAACATACACATCAATCTGAACAAGAAAACACAATGTGTTATTGATCCTTAATATTCGATGGATCATGGATATGTATGTCGCAATGCAAAAATATTTTAGACCTTGAACCCCAGCGCACCTCTTGCTGTATATAATGAACTAATGCCTTCCTAAGTAAATCTAGCATAAATCCAATGTGCTAGAGTTGTAAAAATAATAACTATTCTCAACGGCAAAGGAACAACATTCTGAGACTCTTGTGCTTGTTAAAAACCCACCCGAGTTGTGGGTTCGGCAGCAGTTCCTTCGCTCTAAGCCGGCGCCGCGTTGCCGGGTAAATCTATAGATTAGCGGCCGGGGCCTTGGGGGCGCATGCAAAGCAGGCCGCGCGCCCACCGTCTCCGGCGCCGAGACCGCCCCCCCCCCGCCAGGAGGAGTACTCGTGATTTATTGTTTCGCCGACGCGTCTGGAAATTTGGGCCTCGCCGACCCGCGGGCCAAAGCGAGCAGCGAAGTGGGCGTTTCAGGCAATGATGGACACTAACGGCAAATGTAAGCGATGTTGCGATAGCTGACGTGTGTAATTTTGTAGGTAAAGTACGTGTACGTGTGAAAAGTGTAGGTGATTTTGAAATTTAAGAATCCGTAGATCAATTCATGGACTGTTGTATCGATTCGTTGGAATTTTCTTTACTTAATTGTCCCACCACATCAAGTAAGCACTGAAAGAACAGTTGTAGTCCCTCTTGTCTTCATTAGCTTGAGTTTTTAAGTTTCAGATGAATCCAAACATTTCCACAATAAATAACTTGCTGCTACACATCATTTTCATATGTGTATTCAAGTATTTCTAAAAAAATATGCCTTGTCAGAGAGACCATTTGCAAAGGCCTGTAAGCTAAGCGAAGGCTAAGCGACGGCTAAGCGACGGATTCTCTGGAAGGCGCAGCAGTGATTTATTGATTCAACGATGTTTCTGAACCACTATCGCAACCACTGTCGCCACCGTCACTACTATAGCTAGATTCATTCCTCGGTTTGCACACGCACGTGCCAATTCGTTTCATTTTCGAAATGAACTACACTAATCTGGAACATGAGAAACTTTCGCTACCTGCTTTAGTTTTCAAAAACGTGCTACAATACTTGAAACATGCACGACTTAGTAGCTCACGAGTGTTGGATTTTAGTTTCACAAATATAGTCAGTGTTTTCGTATTGCGGTTGTAGGTGTTTTGCTTTTCTCGCCGACACATATCACAACTCATCCACATGTATCAACCATCATCATCATCATCATGCATCCTTCATGATGAATCTACCGTCCATCATGCAGCTTCATGCAGTGCTACAATGTATATTGATAATCACGATAGATACACCAAACTAAAATACATAGTTTACGCCAAGTGAATTACGCAGAGGTGAGTCTTTCGATTGTATCGCTGTGGTTCTATAAGTACAGGGATTGACGGTGTGCTCGCAGTGTTACCGCATAGGGAGGCTCGGCCAGTCAGATGTCTTGGCTTTCGCAGTATTCAACGCCCATTCGGCGTTTGTTGTCCATAGGGCATCACACATCGATATGCTGCCTGGCTTGCAACTACACACCAGGAAGTATTCGACTTGAAGTCTTTGATATCAAAATAATTTAATGTACATCGATATTGCTGCAATTTCTCGAATATGAAAGACATTAAATGAAAAATGTATATTCCTAACATATTAAAAGTATTTTTCTGTTATCTGAAGAGTTTGCAACCGTGAAACCTAAGCCGCCACTGCTACAAATCCAACATGTGACAGTGATTCCGCACCACAAAAATAGAAGCGAAACCAGTTAATGTTTTTGAAGCCATCTCAATCCCTAAGAGACTTCCGCTACTGTCAGTCCACGAGATTTTCAATCGTCTCCCGTCACTTCTATGTGCCATCGGTCAGCTCCTATTTTCATCTTCATGTCCTCTCGATTGTTTGTTTTTGTTACCCATACGCCCTTGCATATTCTATCGCATACGCTTCACACGCCGCTAGATTCGAACCTACTTCCACACGCTACATATTTCCCTCGACTATTCTCTTCCATCCCCCTCTTTTCGCGTAGTCACATGCTCTGCATTCTCAAGCACAAAATAGTACTTACTAACATCCACAAATCAATCTCTCTTCGAAAACCATACAAATATTTTTGATTACGTAGCAGCTTGTTCGTCAATACAATTACTTGCGCTCCTGTAATCAATTACTCAATGATTTCCTTCCTTAAATTACTTTACCTCACCCTTGTTATCTCTTCCCCTTATAGAAGTCTCCAATTCATTTCCCTTACTTTTCATTGTGCTCATCTCTCCCTTCTTCTCCATCTCTTTCTGTCTCGTTCCTCGTCCTTTTCCTTCTTCAGTGGTCTCAGCGCCCACTCACCGGGTCTGAGAGCCACGCGAATTTCCGGGATAAAATTGAATAAGCGCGTTTACTTCTATACGAAGCGTCCGCACACAAAGAGGCGTTTAATAACGCGGCAGGAAATGACCACTTGCGCCAAAGGCTCTCTTTACAATGAAGTCAATGCGGGAGTCGTTTGCACGGAAGGAGACCAGTGAATTCGGACTGCCGCAAGCTCTTCCCCGAGGGCACGTGTCTTGGACGACGTTCGTTGGGATGCCTTTTTCTTCTTCTTCTTCTTATTTACATTCTTGTTCGCAGTTTCCTCATTCATTTATTTCTAATTCCTCATTATCTTTTTCTTTCTTCCTTCTTTCTTTTCACTATCTCTTTTTTACTTTCTCGCTTCACGAAGTTTTTCTCTTTTCTCTCTCTCTTTTCTTTTCTTTCTCTTTTCTTTCTTTCTTTCTTTTCTTTCCTTCTTTCTTTTATTTTCTTTCCCTCTTTTCCTTTCTTTCCCTTTTCTTCTTTTCTTTCTCTTTTTTATTTTCTCATTTTGTTTTCTTTATCTTTTGTTTCTCTTTTTTCTTTTATACTTCCTTTCTTTCTTCCCTTTTATATCTATTTCTTTCGTTTTCTATTTTTCTCTTCTCTTTTTTATTTTTTCGTTCATTTCTTTCTCCTGCTTCTTTTCCTACTTTTGTCTCTCCATTTTCAACTTGATATGCCACATTTCAAAAGATACGTTGAAGACATAATAAGAAACTTCAAATAATATCAATTACTCTTGTCCTACTTAATGTGTGAAGGTGGAGATGTTGCAACACCCTCTGGGCAAATATTCAACATAATAAATTTGTCTTATTTGAAGTTTATGAAATATAAACCGAAGTATGTAGTAGTCATTAGAACTAAGGAAGCACTTTCTTGAATACGTATACATTTGCAGTTTGATTATATCTAGTTTAGTGTTATTTGCCGAACATACGAAAGGTATTGTAAATATTATTATTCTAAATAATAATGTAATTTAAATACAATTAAACGAAAATGACAACAATATATAAATATAACCTGATTCAAACAACACATCGATTCAGTATAACACCAGTTCCATACTCCTCCACCACTCGAATGTTTTGACGGAGAAAATATGATGGCCCTTTGTTTTGAGAGAGTCCACCACGAGCACAGAAACCATACGGTCAGCCAGTCTAGGTAGTGTATTCTAACTCGTTGGGTTCCTTGTCAATGCGGAAGAAATGCGTTGGGCCAGCCTACCTCCATCACATTATCCCCACGGGTCGAGGGCTGTCATCCCCTGCAGGTCGAGTCCATGCTGCACCTCTCCTGCAACAGAAAAAAATCCTTCTTAAGGTTGGTATTTTTCGTGCATTAAACGAATAGACCCTTTAATAACTTACTTTGCAACCCCTTTATGTATTTTAGATGCATAATTGCAGAGTTCTGTAGCAAAACATGGTAACCCACATGGAAACATTCGCGAGATACACGCAAGTGATCATTTTCGCTGGAAGGGGTTTCAATTTGGGTACATAAAAATGACAAACATCAACATTTGCATAGTTTCACTTTATTTCTTTTCAATTTTTAAATGACATTTTAATTAATATAAATGACATTGAAAGAAGCTACTATTAATTAACTACTGTACTTAAATGTTAATTTAAATATGTGATTCACACTTCGAACATTCTAGCTACAAAATAATTAAAATCTAGCAAGAATTGTTTTACATAATGGTTGTAAATGTTCATCTAGTTTGTGGGCAAAGTGTTTCGAATGGAAAGTTCTATTAAAAGATGTGGAAGTGATCTAGACTTTTTTTTGTTTTATACGTTGCCCAGATTTACACTAACCCTCCGATAATAGCATAATTTCTTTTGTAATGAAAGCGTATGATGCTTACGTCAGCATACATAATACGCCATAAATCTTGGGCCCTACATAGTGTTTGTCACACACATGATGCAGGTTTGAGAAAATAGTGCCAAGGAAAGTAGAAATCTTTATCTTTTAGTATTTAAATAATGTGGAGAGAACAGAAAAAAAAACATATAAATGACTACTTTCTCATGGTAAAAGTCTACGGTCATAAAGAGCAGTTATGCAATAAGTAATATACCCGAATTTTCCATTAGCAATAAGACTCATACCACAGGGTCCCGACATTTCTATACCAACCCATCACATTATCTACCATTTGTTTAATCAAGAAAAAATTAATGATTTGGTGTGAGACTCCGCCTCTCAAAGTAATTTGGCGCAGGTTTTAGTTCCACGGTTGAAAGAGAAATATATGGGCTCTCCAGGCACGTTTATTGATATAAAAGAATTCCTGGATTATTTCTCGAAATCTGGTAAGCTTGTATAGTGCATCAAGATTTACGATGTACTTTCACAATCTGTATTGTGTACACATTATGTTTCAGGAAACTTAAATCTGATCTTTTGTTTGGAAATACAGAAAACCCTTACTTTAGAGACGTTTATTTCAGATCTATTAAGCACTAGCTAAAATAATTTCAAATCAACCTTTAGAACCAAAACCGTCGAATTTTTTCCTGCACTGTGTAATCAATCACAAATTTATCATTATCTGTAAAGTGTAATTCAATTCGCTAATAACATAGATGGTGGTATTATAATTACACGAAAAGAAATTCCACGTTTCTGATAAGTGAGGTACGTAATTCTATTACCATTCGTTTGGAGAGAAATTATATCCATTCAAAACGTTCATTCACAGGAAAGAAAAACCATTAGCCGTAATCCATCCCTACAACACATTCAATATTCACTAAATTTAGAGATAGGTAACTATCGGTAGAAAAGGCTGACATTCTCATGTGTTTATTCTGATATTTTTTTGTTCATATCACCAAACATTTCCTTCAAAGGCAATTTCTTTATTTTTGCCGTATAATTGATTTTTTTAAATTAACATTTTTTATAGAAATGTTCTCATCTCATTATTACAAACAAAAATGTATCACTTTGCATAGAATCATTGAAATATTAATTCGAGCATTTTGTAATATTTCATTTTATGAAAAATCGTGAGTTTTGATGAAGTACTTTTGATGAATGATAAAGTTTATATATTATCATATTGTTCAATTTGTTAAGTAGTTGTGAAAAGACAAAATATATTTAATGAGTTTCTTTCGGGTATATTGTGTTTTGCATTGAAAATAATAGGTAGTATTTTGTTGTCCCTACATTTGTTTACGTTTTTTTCCTTTACAAATGAATTCTCTGTGGGATTTCTGCACATATTTTACTTTCTCATATGAACGCAATATTTCGTCCGAGTAATGGCCACGGCGACGTCAAAGTGTTCCTAATTTTCGTTATTTGTACAGCGGCCATTGTGCAGAGTTTCACATTGTCCTCAAGTTTCTTACGCGTCGCCCTAATTACGTTAAATCCCCAAAGGAGAGCCTTCCGATGCGAGGCAAAAACACGGCCTCTCGGAATTGTTAGTTTTTAATTACTCCGGGAGGGGAGCGCGCGTCCAGTGCGCCAACGGAGCTTCTCTGGGCCACGCCCCTTTCCCCCAAACCAAAGCACACTGCACCCCACGTCGTACCCCACTCCCCTCCACTCCACACCGCTCCACCCCTCCACTCTACTCCACTCCGCTTCACGCCGCTCCACACTGCTTCACGCCCTTACAGACCATTCCACTTCACACCGCTCCACACTGCTCTCCTCAGCTCCATACCACCCCTACACCGCTCCGCACCGACTCACACCCCTCCATTCCGTTCCACACCGCTCCACTGCCCTTCAATTCCTCCTCAAGGCTCCATGCAGCTCCACACCTCTCCATATCACTCCACACCGTTCCACGCCATTCCGCGTTACTCCACGTCGCTCCACGTGGCACTACTCATTTCCACATCATTATACATGACACTACACACCTCTACGTCGCTCCACATCTCTCCATCCCATTCCATTCCACTCCACACCGCTCCACGGAGCTTAACGCCGTTCAACGCTGCTCCACTCCTTGGCATTTCGCACCACTTCGTACCACTCCCCTTAACTTTATACTACTTCCCTCAACTCAACACCACACCATTTCCAATCAATCCCCTCCATTATACATTACTCTGATATTCAGCTTCATACTCTCTCACAAAACCTCACAACTGCCTGTCTGCACAACTCGCATCTTGACCTGTAGTCCACTCTGCAATCTCAACCTCACCTGATCCGTTCAGAAATATCTCGACCCTAAGACGCGTTAACAATCTCTTCCTGGTCCATTTATGGTGCGTTCTCACTGTGTCTTGCATACGATGTGCAATCTCTGTTCACATTGGTGAGTTTCGATATACATTTGATTGGATATCCACTCGATCGTGACCTGTTCTCGATCTTGGATCCCGTTTTTAAAATATTCTGTGATGATGATGCTACCAAACATTCTGAAGTAAAGATCTGCTCTATTCAAAATTATTTCAATCCGTTTACCTTTTAAAATTTTCTTACTGTTATGACATATACTTTATGGATTCTAAATGCATCCAAAAGCTTTTAACACTGCAGTTTCATGTATCATCGTCATATTACGGTCTTCCCTTTTCTCATCTTCACTTGATCTCTTTTAAGTGCATATTTTACTCATTTGTTTCCATTACAGCCGGAGTTTTTTTTTTTTCGCCAACTAGCATTTGGCGTCACTAATCTTCCTCATTTCTATTTCACTCACGTAGTTTTTCCGTATTCAGTTCTTTATCATTACCACTCTCTCTTATTCCGTATGAATCTTCTAATCTACTTCTTTATAATTCTTTCTCTCATTATTTTCAATTTACTCTCTTTCGCACTCTTACGTTCTGTATCTCCTTCCTGTATTTGCATCTCTCTTACTATTTCTCCGCCCCTCTGAATTATCTCCTAATTTATACTATTTTTCTTGCTACCTCCTCTCTTCTACTTATCCATATCTATCGGTTTTCATGATTGCCTTCTCACTTTCCAGCTATTTTTTCCTCATTTGATCGGTCTCTCTTTTTATGTCTTTCTCTTTCCATCTCTCGTATCCTTCTTATTTCTTTCTTTCTCATCTCCAACGTTGACGCTTTCCCTGCTCCCCTTGTACCCTTCTCCTCGGTCCCCATCCTCTCGCTTTCATTTCAGGCCCCGCCTGAGTTCCCACAGCCCGCGCCAGCGGTATGGCGGGGGTGGGGGCGGCGAGGCGGGCGTCTTCCGGGCGCTCATTACGGCGCGCGCGGACGTGTGTCCCGCGGCGGCGGAGCGCTCGGGTCCCCGGGGGCGGCGGATGCGCCGCCGCCGCCGCCGGCTCGTAATAACGCCGCCGCCGCAGCCCCGCCCCCCTCCGCCGCCCCCGCCGCAGGAGCAGTCGCAGGAGCGCCGCCGCGGCGCCGTGTCTGGGCTGCGCTGCGGTCTGGCAGCGCCTCCGCAACTGCCACTTTCGCTGCCGAGCCCATGACGCGACGCGCCCACGTGTGCGCTTCTGCGGAGGGTGGTGGGCCCCTGGGCTCGCGCTTGCTGGTGTTGCGATCACATTGCCCAGCAGGGGGAAGCAATCTTCGGTGGATTAGTCTGTGGTTCGTTTAAATTCGCGCGTGAGATTTGTGGAGAGGATAACTAGCGATCGGCTGCTCTGCTCGGGTATACAAACACATTAAAGTATTCAACTTGGAAATACTCAAAATTTTCATTTATTTATAGAAAATTGAGTGAAAATATAATAGTAATAATGTGTTTCGACGAAGATATTCATTTTTATGCAACTTAATCAAAATAATTATTTTTAAGTGGTATGCAATTTGGTATATGGAAACAGTAGGGTGCTACTTGAATCTTCACAACGCTTAAGATTAGAGGGGAAAATGTGTATTTACCTAAACGTCGAAGCCCTAGTGATAATCATTTGAGCCAGCAACTGTGCCATTGGTCCTTCGTGCCCTCTTCCGCCCGCCGTGTCCGCGTCTTCACCTTCCCGATTTCCCGCTCCCCGCCGCCGACTCTCCAGGGCGAGCGGTGTGTCCGGCAACCTTCTCGCCCCCGCCCCCAGCGCTGGCGCCTTCTCGACTCGCGACATTTTCGAGGACCAAGCCCAAAGACCGCCGCCTTCGTCCCCCCCCCCACGCCGCTAGCGGTCGCCCCCGGGGCCGCCCTTTGATCTGGTAATGACGGCGAGCAGAGATGCCGTCGCCCAACCCCGCTCCGCCTCACCCCCCCCCCCGCGCGACGGAGAGGGCGCAGTCACCTGCGGCCGCCAGTTGCGGTCCGCGGAGGATCCGCCGGCGGCGGCCGAAGAGGAAGATGGAGCCGCCGGCCGCAGCGGAAGCAGGAGCGACGCCGGAGGCTGACGCCGTGGCATGAAGGAGGGGGAGAAGAGGAAAGCTGGCGGGGTGGCAGCGGTGGCAAGGGCAATGGCGGCTGCAGAGGTAATGGCGGCGGCGGCGGCGGCGGCGGCGGCGGCGGCGGGGGCAACGCCGTCGGAGACAGGAGGATAAAGAGGATGGGTGAGGGAGGGCGAATACGACTTCGGCCGCAAGGTGGAAAACAACGGCTCAAGCAGGGGGGGGGAGCGAAAATGCCCCTTTGATGCGAGTAAGTTCGGACAGGTTCGAGCTCCTCTGGGGCAGTAGGTGAAACTGCGGTCAAAGACGTAAGTGACAAAGGGGCCTGTGGTTGACCCGTTGGGAAGGGAGTGAAGCAAGACAATAATCGTGAAAGGGTTTGGATACACCCTTCTTTGGGAACGCAATTTTCACTTTGCAGGAGCGCAAGTATAGATATTTCTCTCAAGATTGATCGTTAACAAGAGATTAATTGGCAGAAAAGATGAGAAATGTGATACTTAATGACGAAAGAATATGAGGGTCTTTTTGAATTATCCTAATATTAAAAGCAACAAAACTAATGGTGCTCCAATAGCACATACTTTCTTGCATTATTTCTAACTTTTGCAATTTTAGAAATTTTAGAGAGTTTAAGAAAAATTAGACATGCACCATTTTCAAGCCGTTTACTCTATCCATGAAATAAATATTAACGAAAACCTTGGAGCATTTTCTGAGTTAAAATATGTTGTACACGTTCCATTAACTTCAAGCAGAAATTATGCAATAACAACTCGTTTTTTTTAATTGCACAACATTTTTTTAAAGATGCAGTGCTTTAGAGCAGGTATTATTTAAGAAAACTCTCTATCATAAATTTTGTCATTTTGCAATGATATGTTTTTGCAATTTTGAAACCAAAAGATTTGGCTGAAAATGTAATTAAAAAAAATAACCTTATCAAGGAATATTATATGTTGCGAAAAGTACATTTGTAAAAATTTATTAATTTATTCTGTGGTTAAGTAAGACTAAAAGGCGGTGGTGATCAAACAGAACCCACAGGGAACAACAGAACTCACAGGGCATTGTTATGAAATTACTTATTCTACACTGCATGACAAAAAATGTTTCACCCAGAAAGAGTGGTCCAATATTATTCCATTTCGGAATACATTCATACCACCGATGTGTGAGTATATGATTAGATTCATAGGCATCTGTAATGTGTAGCACGCTCACCGGAGTGCATTCTCGACGTCACCGCCCTGTGGTTGTGTTGTTGTTGTCAGTCAACTTCTGTGCGTCAGACAGTGAAGAACGACGTTTTCGTACAGTACGAAGCGCACGCGCAGACGCGTTCGACAGCCTGACGCCCATTGACCGCATTTGACAGAGGCCGCTTTGTGGGACTTCATGAGGTTGGTTGGTCGTATCGTGCTATTGGCAGACATCTTGACCATTCAGATGTCGCAGTGGCAAGCAGTGCGGAATCCCGTGATGTCGGCCGCTGCCACTCGCCGCCACCCGCCGCCACCCGCCGCCACCCGCCGCCACCCGCCCCCACCCGCCGCCACCCGCCGCCACCCGCCGCCACCCGCCGCCACCCGCCGCCACCCGCCGCCACCCGCCGCCACCCGCCGCCACCCGCCGCCACCCGCCGCCACCCGCCGCCACCCGCCGCCACCCGCCGCCACCCGCCGCCACCCGCCGCCACCCGCCGCCACCCGCCGCCACCCGCCGCCACCCGCCGCCACCCGCCGCCACCCGCCGCCACCCGCCGCCACCCGCCTCCACCCGCCGCCACCCGCCGCCACCCGCCGCCACCCGCCGCCACCCGCCGCCACCCGCCGCCACCCGCCGCCACCCGCCGCCACCCGCCGCCACCCGCCGCCACCCGCCGCCACCCGCCGCCACCCGCCGCCACCCGCCGCCACCCGCCGCCACCCGCCGCCATCCGCGAAAATGTGCTGGCGACTCTGCAACATCCTGTGAGTTGCCGCGCAGTGGCTCGACGATTCGCATCTGCCGGATTCGGGTCTCATCGCCACATGCGTTGGTTTTCACCGACGTCTGTGTTTGGATTGGTGCCGAGCCCAGGAGGCCGAACATGGCGTCGTATCATGTTCAGTGATGAGTCCCGCTTCGCCATAACCTCCTATGACCATCGTGTTTGCGTATGGCGGCCTGATGGGCACAGCGCACATTTTGCCCGTATTGTGGACAACACACATGCGTCACCTCGCGCATCATGGTATGGAGAGATATGTGTTAAAATCACCTCTAATAGTGCTTCGGCAGACTTTGACGGCACAGAGTCACGTCTCAGACAATCTGCATCCACACATCTATGGCACAACTCGATATGACAGTGTTCCAACACGACAACGCACGCTCACACGCAGCATGTGCATCTATGGACGGTCTAGAGCCTGTTGAGGTCTTTCCGCAGCCAGCAACATCCCCGGACCTCTCCATCATTGAACGCTTGTGGGATGACATTGCAAGGGGACTCCGTCGCAGTACCAACCTGCAGGGTCTGGAGGAACAGCTGCAACTTCTGCGGACGAACTTGCCTCAAGAGAGGTTCCATAGGCTGTTGGACGCCATTCCGAACCACATAAGAGCAGGCATTGCAGCCAAAGGAGGTACGACATTCTATTGAACTGGCCCCGGCTTTCCCCCTATAACTGCCAACGGCCTTGTTCCTTTCATCCATATTGTAATCAGTTTAATAACGTCCCATGGTCTTTCGGCATCTGCAATTTAATTAACTTCCAAACGCTGCTTGTGGGTGCAGAACTTTTTTTGTCACGCATTGTATATTGATAGAGTGTTAAAACCACAGTATATTTCAATTTCACTGTACAACAAAAATAAATATGGTATCCATGTTTATTTTATTAATATTCAATAATCTCAAGATGTTAGAGGTGACGGTTCATCATCAAAGGGATTTTAGAAAGTTTGCAGAAAAATAATTTTCATGTCTCGTCCTAAAGGAGTAAGGCGCGAATGCAGATGTTTTGTTGGGTTCGCTACTTAAATAGGTCTATATGTCGGCTAAGCTTCTCTCAAGAATTTTTTAACAATATTGAATCTGCTCATAAAAATAACAAAGCTATGGTTTTAGAAAAATATCTTATGATATTAAAGCATTAATTTTCAAAGCAAAATTTAAGCATTAATTTTCATGTCTCGTTTTGCTGAGTTTTTTCGTCTTCTACGCGACATGTAGACGTAACTGTCTTGACGAAACAACAATTCTAATGTCTCTGGATGAATTGATTCTTCAACATGAAATAACAAAGTTTTGAGTTGTTGAATTTCAGTTTATCATTATCGTATTTTCGAAAAAAATACTATTGAGACAGATCTTCAAATTATAAAAGCAGTCCTAAGCAACCAAAACAGCTATTTTATCTTCGCCGGGACCCGTAACTTCACATCGAGTTACATTGAAGATTGCAGCAATGAGGACAAGACAGTTTGATCTCTAATGTCAAAAATACGCCTTATAATCGCTTTTATAATGATGCCTACGACGTAACACACGCAACAGTTCATACTGTGATATCTGTCGCTGCCGCTTCTGGCTGGGCCGGGAGGTACTAGGACGTTCGGCCATCGTTGTGGTGACTATTAGCTTCATGAGTGATATTTTCTACCACCCACTAGCTCTCAGTAGCGGTGCACACTCACTACTGAGGGGAGTAGGCCTCGTCAAGGCTGTCACCATCTACCCCCGAAGAAGGCGAGTAAGATGAATCCAGTGAAGATAAGTGCATCCCTCGCTCGAAGAGCAAGAATCAGCGTTTCAAAAAGGCAAAGGATGAAAATTCAGGCATTAATGAGGGACGCTGAGAAGAACTGCTCTGAGAATACCCAGTTGTCTGAGCAGATATCCGTAGAAGAGGTGAATAAAGGAATCCTACAAATGCAGCAAGGGAAAGCTGCCGGCCCGGACGATATCCCGCCAGAATTTCTGAAAAACCTTGGGCTCAGAGGAATAAAGTGGCTGGCGGACCTCTTTACTAATATCCTTGAGACTAGTATGGTGCCTGAGATATGGAAAGAGGCAAGAATCATAGCTATCTTAAAGCCAGGAAAAGAGGGGAATGAGACTGCAGATTATAGACCGATTTCCCTCCTTTGTACTACGTACAAGCTCTTTGAGAGAATCCTGTTGACAAGATTAGGACCTATATTGGATAAGGAAATACCCATGGAACAAGCTGGCTTTCGTGCAAATAGAAGCTGCTGTGATCAGGTTCTTTCACTGACTACATTTATCGAAAATGGTTTCCAAAATAGGAACAAGACAGGAGTCGTACTGCTCGACCTATCAGCGGCCTATGACACTGTATGGCTGGATGGTTTGTTCTTCAAACTGACAAGAACTATAAAGTGCTTAAAAATAACTAGACTTCTGAAAAATATGTTGTCAGGAAGGAAGTTTCGGGTAATATCACAAGGAAAAGCTTGTCAACCACGGTTTTTGCGAAACGGACTACCACAAGGATCGGTAATGTCTCCGTGTTTATTTAATCTCTATATAGCAGATCTTCCGGAGCTGAAAGCAAAAAAGTTTGCGTATGCTGACGACCTTGCGGTAGCTCTCCAACGTAAGACTTTTGAGCAATTGGAAAAAGATTTAAACCCGGACCTGACGAGACTACAGCATTACTATCGGAGATGGCACTTGATGGCTAACCCACACAAAACTGTATGTACGGTAATGCATCTCAATAACAAAGAGGCTAAGAGAGAGATGAAATTGAAGTTCTGCGGCCGGAACATAAAACATGAAAGAGCACCAAAATATCTAGGAGTTAAACTCGATCGAAGTCTTACCTACAGAGAGCACCTGGTGGCGACAAGTCAAAAAATGAAGACCCGAAACAACCTTATTTCGAAATTGGCAGGTACCTCGTGGGGAAGTTCTGCTGCTACTCTCCGTACATCCGCGCTGGCGCTGGTCTATTCCGTTGCGGAGTATTGTGCCCCAGTATGGAAGAACAGCGTACATGCCAAAAAAGTGGACGTCCAGCTAAACGAGGCCATGAGGCTGATTAGCGGAACGCTGAAAGCAGCCCCTGTCCACTGGCTTCCTGTGTTAACTAATATACAGCCACCATATATCCGCAGAGAACAAGCCGCATCTAAAGAAAGATCGAAAATAGAAGCCAATCCCAAACTCCCAATACATGAGTATGTGTATGGAAACAATCGTCTCAAATCGAGGTGACCCTTTTGCATGAACCTAAGAGACCTGTACGACTCCTCTGGAGAATGGAAAAGAATATGGAAGGAGACGAAGGTTAGGAATTGGACCCTCATAGATGACCCCACTAAGCGGGTTCCAGGTTTCAACCTGAAGAGGCGCCAGTGGACAACGTTAAATCGACTCCGGACTGGATTTGGAAGATGCAAAGAGCAGCTAAGGAAATGGGGATATAGTGAGGACGGTGAGTGTGAGTGTGGACTACCCCAGACCATGGACCACATTATTCAGTGCCCGATTTATGGATTTGAAAATGGTAATCTTGAATCACTTCATAACTTAAGCGACGCGGGAGCCGAATGGCTGAGAGACCTAAAAGTGTGTTTGTAGTACTATATTACTATATTATTTTATTGTTATGTTTTATTTCTTGCATGAAGTGACTGTGTATGATTCGTGTAAGCTTCTGGCAAATCGAACGAATAAATAAATAAATAAGTTCATACTTCTACGATTTTCAATTTATTAACGTATAAAACACTCGGAAATGAATTGACATATAATAAAAGTATTAGATTTAATAGTTTGGAAAACGTTTCCCGTTTTTACTAATACATTTTTATCCAGAGCTTTATGCTTACTTGTAATTTGGAAAAATTTGTACTGCCATGATTAAAAGATCAGTATTATAATATGCGTTATTGAAAACACTTACTTTATTATCTTCTAGTTAACTTTTATTATTAATTTAGGTTTCATCTTCAAAATATCGCACCTATTGAAGACGCAGTATATTACATTTACTCTTTTATTGCTATGGTTTTGCTAATTATTCTTAGTTGTATATTTATCCTGGATACGCCTCTGAACACTTAATTTAAACCTTTCAATTCGTCATTTTTTTAAATAAATCTTAAATAACTGTTAATGTTATGCATTACATAGAGTTAATAAAATACATTATTATTCAGCTGAAATGACGTCAATGGCGGAATCCCGCCGGGTGTGTACCTCGCCCGTCTTACAGAGCTCGGGAAGGGCGGTGCGAGGCCTTCGCCTTTGTGGGGGCGGGCAGAGCGCTACGCCGCGGGGACTTGACTCGCCTCAGCGGTCACTCGGCGAGTTTGCGCGCCGCGGGTACCCGGTTTGTAACTTGGCGCCAAATTACGTTATTAGGGGCGCTGTCAGGGCTGAAAGGGCTTTAACAGGATCCACGCGGCCGCTGTCCGAGGCGCGGCCGGGCGTGAATTCGGTGCACCGCAAGCCACAGCGTCCAAGAAGTTAGCCCGTCTCCTTTAAGGCAATGGAGACTTGCATCTTTGAGGCAGGTTAGAAGCAATTCACTTGCCTCCGACTCCAGGGTGTTATCTCTTTGTGGAGCCCTTCTTTTCGCTTTACCTTCTTTCTCTTCGCTTTACGCTCACGTACCTGCTTCGGACTTCTCGTTATTGGAGCCAACTTTCCTTCATAATGGAATGTTTCTTGGTTTTCCTTCATGATATACGTGAGTTACTTTTTTCATACCCTCATACTGTGTATTACATCACTGATTCTTGTACTTGTTACTGTTCCTCCGTATACTTAAGTACCAGCAGGAAACATCTTGTCATTACTTCAATACTACGATTTCGTATTATACTATTTTTTGGTCGTAAAATCTGTGTTTAAGGTGATATAACTTGTACACACATCAGAAGTAAGGATTATTAGAGTTGTTCCAAAAATGGTGAAGAGTAGCGCAGGAGAAAAGGAGATTTTGTAGCCGAAAAATTCGGGATGTATGTACTATGTTTGTATGTGTGGTTATGTCACACATAACTCTCATTAAACGTTTTTGAGATGAAACTTGGTAAATACGTCAGAAGTAAGATATAGTTGAGCAATTTCGAAGATTATCATGTTATTTTAATTTTTTGGGTCCTTTTTGACAACCCTAAGACATTTCAAAATGTTTAGAAAAAATAGTGAATTTTTTAAAAATATTTTATTTGAATTAAAGAAAGTGCATTTTTAAGAGTGAGTAGCCGATTTTGATTGAAAACTCTGATATTCAGAAAATTGCAAAATATATTTATATTTAAAACATTAAGAGTTTTTGTTTATTAAGATGTTTGAGCTTTGTATTTAACCAAATTTCATGATTTTTTAATTAAATGAAAGGAAGTTAACCCAAGATGGTTTATCGCTTTTATTAATCGGTTTTACAGTATAAATACTAAATAAAAGCGTACAGTTAATTGAGTAAACGCTCCAGAAATATGTTCAACTCTGTGGTTATAGAGAATAGTGATTGTATTGTTCCATAAATTGTACCCTTCCCTCACTTCCTGAATTTTCTAGGCTTAACTTTGAGACATACTGAACGTCATGAAACATTGTTATCGGCATTTTCTATTTTACGTACAGTGAAAGTGTACAACTTTTTTAACTTTTCTACATGCACATTCCACACATATATGGTTTTTAGGTGTACATCGTTGCTGCTCGAAATTTTAAGATAGGGCCCAACTTTCCAAGATGTTGTCCAATCATTTTGAAGAGTCACTTTTGATACTGCCCCAAACCGTTTATAAATATGAACAAGAGAAATATAGTAACGAGATAAGATATTTTCACCAAAATGAACATATTATCAATTACAGTGGTTGACTTGCTATGGCTTGTCATCTTACGTCAAGCTCTTTAATTTAGTTTCCTCAAAAGACAATTAATGACGAATTTGAATAAAATGTGAAGTATTTAATCGATAAGTTTCAACTAATGTTTGAATGCTCAATATCTATTTGGCAGCTCCAAAATCTCTAAAGCAAAATTCCTACATTTAGTTTCCTTGCCGCACCATATGCCTCATATTTTTTGCTCATTTCTGATGCTCTTACTTCATGTACTCTATTTCTTCTACTACTAAAATGTTCAAAGAAACTCCATTTATTCCACTTGATTTTTTATTCTCTCTTTCCTCATCCATCTATTCAGTTGTTGGATTCTCTGATAGATAATGAGAGATGTTCAAATTTTTTTACATACGTGCCTCTCGAAATGTGAGTCAATTAATTCAAAAAGTACGCACGTAAGACAAGTTTAAAAAACCTGAGGTTTTCAACAAAAATAAATGTGGTCAGTTAAATTTTTTAAAGATTACTTTATTAACAAGAAGTTACAAAGATCTGGAAATACGAATATTGAACTACATGACCACATAACTTTATCGTTACGTTTCATACAAATGGCAATTAACTACAACCAGCTCAACCAGCAGTGAGCTTCTCACGCACCACTACTCACCGATTAGAGCGCGAGAAATTTGGTGCATTGCCATCTCGCGCGAGTACACTGGAGATCATGCTGCGGTAGACATCGTTGCCTCAAATGCGGAATTCGAATGCATGTTCTTACTATCAGCTATTGAATGTTATTTTTAATTTTATGAAAATATTTTTTTAGAATTAGTTTGGGCCTATGTTATTTATCTGTTAAAAATAATAAAAAACGAAACGGGAAAGTAGTTCAATTAAAAATTAAATCAAATGTCATAAATATGCACGTACGGTTTGAGACAACCCAACTGTTTGAAATAACGTGTCGAATAATATAAATTGTGAATGTCACAAACCTTTGAAGAAAAACGTACGACATGTTTGTGGTCGAGTTTTCGTTTGTTGCCTCATGTATTAATTTTTCTCGTGTCCACAAAGTTGTCCCTTTTAACGTAATTTCCAGCACTTAAAGAAAGCATTAGCAGTGCTATCCATAGTATTTGTACTGTTTTTACAATAATTTATAACTGTTTGTAGAAGTTTTGTTTTGCAATGGAAACTTGAAGAAAACATATTTTTTATTTGCAGGATGATAATTATTTCTTGAGATAATCTGTAGGTAAAATCTGTGTAAACCAGCTAAATGTTCGGTAATAGAACAATGTAGAAGTTATTGACAATTTAAATAATTTTGAGATACGGTACGGGAATAAGCAGAAGAAAATTTAGCATCTAACCCCAAAATTTATTTTATAACTATCCCACAAAACTAGTACAAAAATTTTATGCAATAGAAGACCTATTCTCCGAGTGTGAATATTATATCGACCACAGTAGTTCGAAAGCCCAGCGTGCCGACCTTTAGTCCCACGACATCCCCCCAATTGACATGAAACCAACTGGCATTCCGACGACATCGCCGAAATTTTGCAGCGCGGGGCTTTAGAATCCTCTGCGCGTGACGCATAGCTGCGTGCTCAGGCAACGGCCCCGCAGTCGTCCTGCGCCATTCCATTCTGCCGCTCGCCCCGCCCGGCGCGCGCCCTGCGCGGACGTCCGAGCAATTAATCGCGGCCGCGCGCAGAATACCGCTGCGTGATTCATCTGCGGCGGCGCCCACGCCAGCGGCCTATCTCCGTATCTCCGCCCCCCCCCGAGAAAAATGGCCCGCCGCGCCCCTCCTTGAGAGCAGGGCGTTTGCACTGGGACAATTGTTCCTTCAGAGAGATCCGAAAGGGGTGTTGAGTTCAGCGGCTTCAGAATTAATGTGATATTAAATTATGAAACCAAAAATCGTAAATTCCGAAGAAATGGAGTTTCACAGATTTTTGCCAGTCGAATCCTCCAATCCGAAAATTTTCGAAGTCTGTATTAAACTATTTCTGTTTGTGGCGCCTAAGCCAGCGTACTACTTCCGACCACCAGTTACAAGTAAATTGGCACCGCCTTTTCTTAAAAGAAAGGCGTTTTCACAAGAGCAATTGTTCCTTCAGAGAGATCCGAAAGTTCAGCGGCTTCAGAATTAATGTAATGTTAAATTATAAAATCAAAAATCTTAATTTCCGAAAAAATAGTCATATTAAATAGGAATGGAACTTTTGGATGTTGTACCCATCGAATTCGTGAATCTTTCTATCCTCGACTACATAATTCATAAAATATTGAAATTCTAAAAAAGTATAAAATACAAAACCGTTAATTAAAAAATGTTAGTAGTTTCTAAAAATAGAAAATTTGCGAGTTTTTGTCAGATGGATACTTCAACACCAGTATTTTTTAAAACCCTAATATTTCTTTTTGTGATGCCCTCAAGACAATGCTGCATCTCAGACGTAATCTCACAAGGAAGTAGACCATGGGGAGTATCGTAACTTAATTGATATACTATACGCCTTCACTCCCTTGGGCCCACATTCGATTAAATGCTAATTTATGTGCATTTTTCTCGATGTCCTCCATTTCCTCCTTTCTTTCATTCCACCATTTATATATCATAATTCATTTCATCATCATTATGGCTGTCTTTTACTTATTACGTCATTACTCATAAGTCTTAATGACCTCTCAATAAAGACCGCCCAGTAAATAATAATAATAATAAATAGACATTTTCTTCATACTTTACCTTGTTTTCATCGTCCTGCACGTAAAAGAGATAAAATTTGAGGTTCAATTTCTAGTATATCGTGATTTTTCTGACATCGTGTCCTTGCCATATCGATAAGTTTGTAATTATATGTAAATGAAGTACGACTGTAGTAATATTAAAGGAATCTCGCAGCTTCTGATTGTCGCAGTGAAGTTATACTATAGGCTCTAAATTTTCTGCCTGAGGAGTACAGTTTATAAACCCACTCACACGAATTGCAAGAATTGTAGTTCGTGTGAGTGTAGTTGTTGTAGTGAATTATTGCTATAAACAAAAATGCAAAATAACTTACAGTAGTAAGCAATAATTGAAACCGAGTTCCATTGAATAAAAGTCATTGATTTCATGAGGCGCACGTATTACCGATAAACAAACAGGGAAAAAGAACAGCAATGAATGAAAAGGGGATAGCGGAAGCGATGAGATGATAGCGGAAGAAACACTTTCATTTGCTCAGACACGAGGATTACTTGAGAAAAGTAAGACAAATTTAAAGTGAGAGGAAATTTAAAAAAAATGAAAAGGTTTCCTTCATTAAAAGCAAAGACTTTCCCCTGTCCGACGTAGGCGGCTTCCACTGCTGCCGCACCGCCTCGTCCCGCATAAATCCATATAGATATTTTACGCGGCTTGAATAGGCATTAAAGTGCAAATACCGCTTAGAAAAGAGCGCTCTCCAGGCCCAGCCCTGTCATTGGCTGACAGCATCCCTGGACCCGCTACAGCTGCCTTCACGGGCGACGAGCACTCGACTTTGGGAAACAAGCTTCTCTGCATAACAACCAGATAAATCCGACAAGGCGTTTTATATCTTGTAAAATATTGGGTACACATGACACCGTATTGTTGGGAATTATGTTGTTTAGATAAATTTCCTTCCGATAGAACGAAATATTAATTGATAACTTACGGAACATTTGGATTTTGTGGACGCCTCTTGCATTAGGCAGAATAAGTACGTCTGACGTGGCTGAAGACGTAAGACGTAAATTGCTTTCCTGTGCTTCTCTCTGATTCACGATTTCCTGTCACGTAGGTTCCTAGGTCCTCTTTGCAGGAGGATAAAGACTTCGACTCCAGCTCTAGTGGAGAATAGAAGCCCCCATAAAGTTTTCTGAGTTTCTCCGAGGAACCCACCGAGGTCCGAGCTGTTAGTTCCAAAAAACGTAAAATGGGAAAACGAGCAGGATCCTCAAACCCTGATGATTTGTCAGAGGTTGGTGAACCCTGTTGAGTTCGACAGATTCTTCACACTCAAGCAAAATTGAGTGAGGACGTGTCCCGAACACGGAGTTTTAAGTATGCCAAACATTTTCACACAACTAATCTCAGGGAATTTAGTTTCTAAGTCACTGCGCTACGTATGTTCTTACACCTAATATACTTGGAGTTTGGGAGTCTGTTCATTCAGGTGTTAATCCTGAGGCCAGTTCTACTTCATGGCCTCACCACAAAATTCATGTCACAGAGTTTATACCAATATATGAATTCAGCAGTAGATATAAAAAATATATTGTAATGTATAAGATAAGGTTTAAATCGAAAAATGAATCTCGCCAACTGTAAAAAGTGGTCGTTTGAAAGACATTGGAGGTAAAAGATGAACAAAGGTCGTGACTTTTCCGTAACTTGGAATCTGATGAAACACTCCGCCTAGTTCCAAGCAGAAAAGTTAATTTAAACAGTATCCAGTCTAATTATTAGCAAGGTAAATAGCAATATATTAATACAGTTTAGAAGCGACTTACGCCTTCGTTATTGAATTAGTGAATTTTAACAAAAATATTGATTATTAAAATATGTTTTATTCACTTAGTTGGAAAGATAATACAAAACAAAATATCAAATATTTTATTATAAATATATCATGACTATAACAAATTTAAATAACACTAATTTCAATATATCATTCTTTTGGATTCTAATTTTTCTTCAATACTTCTAGAATGATAGTCTATTTTCGGTTTTCCTTTTAAGGCGTATCACAACTCAGTCAAAAACTTTTCTTCGGATATCCAACAAATGTGAGCTCCAATGTTTCTCTGGTAAGTTACAATAAAACACCATTTACTCTATTTTTTAGACAAAAACGTATGTGAGAAGTATTGTACGGTTTAAAAATGACAACATGTAGAAAAATAATAAAATTATTTGTACAACCTTTAAAAGGTAGTGCATTTGTAATTTAAATGATAGTTGAAAGCCTTGCAAACAAATTCTATTTTGAATCTCAGATTGGAAATTGGAAAATAATTCAACATATTTCCCCTCAAATTACTGAAGTTGCTGATCCTCGTAAGACGTCTGAAACGTAGACCATTGCGCTTGTTCCACATAGTAGGATTTTACATCTGAAAAGTTTCTTGACATGTTCATTTTTATTTAAATGGCTTTTATTTTCATTAAATATTGGTAAACATATTGGTAATTGGTAAAAATTACAACTTTTATTAAAAGAACACATGTTACATATCAACCCATCCCTTACATCCAGCGAACAGTATATAGAGCGGCGGAAATCTGCTCTAAAAATGAATATTATATAAAATCATTGTGTTTCGCAAAAAAAAAAATATTTTCTTTCAGAAATGTAATTAAATAAAAGTGCAATTGGATTTTCCCATATACATCTACTACAGGAGTTAAAAATTCCGAATTGTTTTTACGCAACTCTATCAACATTCGAATACAGCACTTTCACATAATTCTCTTCACTGGCAGATGTTCAACTTCACGCGAACTTCGAAAGCGGGATTCCCACGGTGAAATAAATATTGTTCCTCGAGTGTTCAACCAAAGGATTTTACCGAGTTTTCTTTCTCAAGTGTAAACACGGCGGCGAGAAAACAACGGCCGCCGCACCAACCGAGAAACCTGCGGCGCAAAAATGCTTTGAAAGCCTTCCATTCTTGCAGCGCCCTGCGTTTCTTTCGCAAGCGAATGCCGTTTTCTAATGCGCTGGGCTTTTGCCATTCATATCGCAACTGGAATGGAAATGACGACGAAATGCGTACGCGGCTACTCGAGCGTATATCATGCCAAACGAGGCTTCTGGTAATAACGCCCCGCCCACTGGCAGTCGCATAGATTCCCTCCATTGCCGGAGGAGTCGAACGTTTTGTGTATTAAACCTCCATTTTGAGGAATATCTCGAGCGCGCAATTGAGGACGCTCGTAACGTGGGGGAAGTCAGTCCTCTCCCGTCCCCTTCCCCATCCTCCTCTCTTCCCCCTGCCCACGACTCACCGCCCCCACTACACCGCCCCGCTCCTCTTCAGAAGTCACCATTCGGCTTCTCCACCTCCATCACCTCACCGTCTCTGCCGATGCACCTCCGACATCCCCCATCAACGCCACCACTCTTACATTCCCGTTGCCGCCGCCGCCGACAACCTCCTCCTCTACCGACAACGCTGTCGATACCCTACCTTGAAAGCCGTCACCCCATCACCCCACCACCTTCGCTGCCATCCCTGCAATCGCCCTCGCTGCCCACACCGCCCTCGCCGCCCTCGCCGCCCTCGCCACATCGCAGTTATTTCCATCCTCAGAGAGCAGCTCGAGTCGTCGAGTGCCGCCGTTTGCGACGTCTTAACCAGTCACGGGACATTATTTCCGATTGCCTTCCCGGGTCCGCGGTACACATTATGTCGCGAGGGATCGCGCGGGACTTTCCCAACTCGTTCAAGTTGTTGGTGCGCGCCTCCGCCTCCTCGACTCCCGGTCGTCACATTCTGTTCGGTGCGTTTTCCCAACTAGCAGTTTCTCTGATTCGTCTACTAGAGTCGGGGCCGTTGACGGTGAGAGAGTGTTTAGAGAAGAGACGTTTTCTCTCCCTGGAACGCGCTCTCCTAGCGCTCAGACGGAGGGACGGACGGAGGGACGGACGGACGGAGGGACGGACGGACGGAGGGACGGACGGACGGAGGGACGGAGGGACGGACGGACGGAGGGACGGACGGAGGGACGGACGGAGGGACGGACGGAGGGACGGACGGAGGGACGGACGGAGGGACGGACGGAGGGACGGACGGAGGGACGGACGGAGGGACGGACGGAGGGACGGACGGAGGGACGGACGGAGGGACGGACGGAGGGACGGACGGAGGGACGGACGGAGGGACGGACGGAGGGACGGACGGAGGGACGGACGGAGGGACGGACGGAGGGACGGACGGAGGGACGGACGGAGGGACGGACGGAGGGACGGACGGAGGGACGGACGGAGGGACGGACGGAGGGACGGACGGAGGGACGGGCGGAGGGACGGACGGAGGGACGGGCGGAGGGACGGACGGAGGGACGGACGGAGGGACGGAGGGAGGGACGGACGGAGGGACGGAGGGAGGGACGGAGGGAGGGACGGAGGGAGGGACGGAGGGAGGGACGGAGGGAGGGACGGAGGGAGGGACGGAGGGAGGGACGGAGGGAGGGACGGAGGGAGGGACGGAGGGAGGGACGGAGGGAGGGACGGAGGGAGGGACGGAGGGAGGGACGGAGGGAGGGACGGAGGGAGGGACGGAGGGAGGGACGGAGGGAGGGACGGACGGAGGGACGGAGGGAGGGACGGACGGAGGGACGGACGGAGGGACGGACGGAGGGACGGACGGAGGGACGGACGGAGGGACGGACGGAGGGACGGACGGAGGGACGGACGGAGGGACGGACGGAGGGACGGACGGAGGGACGGACGGAGGGACGGACGGAGGGACGGAGGGGCAGACGGGGGCCGGGTGGGAGAATGGGCGGAGGAAGAGACGAAGGGTCAGAAGGATGGCCGGGCGGGGCGGGGAGGGGCAGTGGAAAAGACTAGAGCCTGACGGTCAGACATGACTTATATTACAGTATTTCAGTAGTCCTACGTTTTTAGGACACAAAGTCAGCACTGAATTAAAAAAATCGTGATACAAAGTTTCCATGCGCGCAGAAATTGAGAGAAAGCTGTGCAGCCTCTGTCCTTTTGAGAGAAGTTTATGTTGTCATTTGATGCATAGGAATTTTAAAAAAATTCAAAACAATAAAGTATGTCTGATTCTGACAAAATTACAATTATTTGATTGTGTTATGCGTGTAGTACACGATAAGGTATTTATAAAACGAGTTTTATGAAACACACATAAAATGTTTGATCAAATATTTTATAAAATAATTGAGTTGTACGCAGTAAGATTTTTTGTAAAATTGTTTGGCCCTACATCTGTGAAAAATACTGTGTACTAACATTACTGTTTCGACCTCTTGTCATGTATTAGGATTAATAAAAAGGGACGTTGTTTAGTATACCATAAGTGAGATTACTTCTGATTTTTATCAGGAAGCTCACTCCCTTATCCACTAACAACCAACACTTATTGTCATTTCGATGCTCATTTGCTTATCCCCTTTCGAGGAATATAAAGTAACATACGTTCAAGAGAAAATATAGTTCAATTTGTTGTCGTGTGTGAGATTTCCGATTCTCTCACCAGCACCGTTGTTGTCAAGAATATTCGCAAGTTCTGTTTGGTTGTTCCCTAAAATTATTTGTTGAAAATTGGACATGTTCCTTTTTTTAATTTTTTATAAAGTCCAAATTTTACTGTGTGAAATCTAGATTTTATAAAATTTACGTTTTATAAAACAGATTTACAGAAAATATCACTACATAAAAGAGGCATTATTCCGTCTATTCTCGTGATGTGCATACCGACTAAAGGGTCGACACCTTTCGACAGCTAGACTCCAAAAAAGAGATTGCCTGCCATTAAATATTTCATATTTTATGAAGCGACACGTTTTGATACTCTTAGTATGTAAAGTGTATGTATGTTAGTATGTATGTATTATGTATCCAAACTCGTCAAAACTACTCGTATGTTACTGCAGTATTGAGTGTTTTTGTTAAACTATTTAATCCTCTGTAACTAACCCACTATACATGGAATTTCTTTGCATTTTCGAAGAGGTATTTCTACTGACGAAGAAAAACCATAAGTTTTGGATTAGTTTTTCAAAGTTCTAAATGTCTTACAATATCATTTAACTCAGTTTAAATTACCTTGTGTAGGGAAAGTAGTGATAAATGCGTAAAATGTAAAAGACACTAAAATATTCTTCCCCTGCATTTTGAAAATGATGAGACTGGACAAATTTTTGTGGGATTTTCGTAATAAGGAGCGTAAATTTAATAATAAATCATTTATTTAAATACCAGAAACATATTGTTTACTAGTGTTATCTACCTCAAGACGGGAAAAAGCATATAAGATTGGGAGAAATTTGTAGAATAAAATAAATATTCTATCGCCCATAGACGTCTTTCCAGAGATACTATAAGTGATTGGTCAGATTTTCCAAGATTAAATACTGTTACTTTCCAATAGTAAGCCTCTATCATTAATAGCGAGGAATTATAATTAGCATAGAATGTTTGCTTCAAATAATTGAACTTTGGAGATAGTAAATTTGTTGTTTATCTGTGCTGTTTCTTTGTACACTTACCATTTAAAATTTATTTTATTCGTTGATATTCGTGAACTTATTTTGTAATTGTTTGTGAGGGTCTTCATCAGAGACCAATTTGTTGAATACATCGGCAATCGAGTGGCGTTGAGTAAGCTACCTTTTCCTTCATATTTATTTTCCTCTGCGACAAAGCAATAGAAATGGCGGAGACCTTGTGGTGGTTCCTAAACTATATGTTATATAACTCTCTTCAGTCACCGTTTGCATGCAAACTGTGGGATGTTCCAAGATCTGGTAACAATGTCGAGACAAGATATGTATATCATAGATAGCAGTAGGCAGCAAAGATAGCTGCATGTCGTGTGTATAATATTAGATTCTGCGATGCAAACATGGGAAAAATAAAGACTTAGGAACTCTTCTACAAAATATCGTTTGTGTTGCCGGTATGTGTCAGTTCAAGATCTGGTAGAACGGAGACCAATTTTGTATAACACTATATATTATTTTTCTATCCGATCTAATGCAAGAAATGTATATGATCAGGTGACAGAACATAAAAAGGACGCGACAATGCTAATATTTACTTCCACCTGGATCCGAGTGCGGCGTCTATTTCATATTATCTCTCCGTGCGGCAACGAGAAGAGTGAAAACCCGATGACTGGGCTAGAAAGCTTCGCCTTCCGCTCACGTGGGGGCGCTTTCATGAAGGGAGTTCATTCGCGCGCGTGAGGGGCGGTGAGGCGGGGGAGGGGAGCGGGCTGCGGGTCTCGGCGTACCGCGGAGAAAATCGCGTTAGCCGCGCAACTTGTGGACCAAATGGGGCGCGGCAGCCCCCATCTCACACCCTGTCTTCAGCTCCCCTCCAAACCAGCTTTCTATTTTCTCGTTACTCCGTGTATCGCGGTTATTTCTCGCCCACTCTTTCACCAATCACGTAAAAATCCATTTTCCTATAGTTTTTTCTACTTATTTCACTTCCGACCGTTTGAGAGATGTTTGTGAAAATTTAGAACAAAAACCAATAATCTAAACCATCAAATACTAGAGGTTAATACTGTTACACACAGATTAAGTACTTTTCTTTTACTGAAAAGTGATTCAACCTCACAAAATATTTTTATTTTTTTCTTCGTTTTATATTTGAATGGTAAAATATATATTTAATTCCGCAAACATAGATAATGTATTTTTTGTTATTTTAATTGTTTTATTGTCTTCATTTTAATTAATGCTTCATCTTAGTTTTACTATTACTTCAGTAGATGTTAATTAAATCTTTTTTCTCAAAATGTTAATCGTTTAGAGGAATTCAAGAAAATCTAACAGAAAAACTGAATTAAATCAAGGAAAATGTTAAGGTACTTTTCAACATTGATACTCACAGTATAACACATTAATTATATTATTTATCATATAACAGTACCATTTAATTAATCATTTCTATTCATTCGCCAATATAGTATATGTTGATATCTTGGAAATTAGTGTATCTGGCATTTAGGAATGTACTGTCATAAAATGTACATTGAAAAACAAAATACAACAGAAACGTCGTAATACGTTTATGAGCAATTCGATGTATTATTTTTGAGCAATTTTTTTTGAAATTTTTCTTTGGCTTGACTTTTTACAGTAGCGCGTTTTTTAAGAAATGTTAGACAAGTCATCTCCGTTTGCAAACGAAATAAGAGCGCTTTTTTTACCTCTACTGGACAAACTTGTTCTCTTAACTTTCAATAGTTATTTCAAACATCCTTAGCCAGCCTATCATTTCAAACTGCGTCTGCATAAATAAAAAATGGTGTATCTGTTAATACAATAGTCTCATGTTAAAACCTAGTTTTTATGTGATTTTCTATGACAAACGTTTGTATGTATGTAAAGATTTGAATCTCATTTTAAACATTTGCCGTTGGCATAGCACATGAAAAAACATTTCCTACATCTTGTTCGGATTATTGAATAAAGGTTATTCATGGCAATAAAGCAATTATAATGGCAATAAAGCATTAATCTTTATTTGCCATGTGATGATATACCCTGTACATGCGTTTACATATTCTGGTTTTAATAATAGTATCGTAATAAAGATATAAGTAATTTAATGCCACGACATCAAATAATGTGAAGTTGATAGTGATTCATTTAGAGATATTGACACGAGCCCTTCTGAAAACAGGAAGGCTCATTTGTTACATAATTGTAATGTTTTGGATTGACGTGTATTAAAAGGCGTGTCACCCTGGCTTCCGGGTTTCCCTCCCAATATTAAACTTCGTTCAATGAAGGCGCTCCCGCTTTATGTCGAACATAAAGTGGAGCTTGACAAAGCCCTCTATCCAGTTTAACAGTGAAACTCAATGTCTGTAGTTCGTCTTTTGAGGAACCCCTTCACGTTAAAGATTTCGGCTTCTATGAACTTCGTGTCAACATTGCATCTCAAATGAATGACTGAATTATATAATAATTTGCTCATCTTTACAAAACTTTAAAGAATTAATGTTCTAAAGAAAGGTGTTATTTAAATGTAAACGTCTAATTACTGACTATAGAAACGTCAAATGATATTTTTTGGAAACGTTGTGACATAGGAAAGATGTGTTCATTAGTTTTTATTTATTAATATTAATCAGTTTATTAAGGTAAATAATTGAACAGTCTGCACTGGATAATTAATATCCTGAAAACACCTCGTAACACTAGCGTAAAAAGGAGAAATTTACTGAATAGGTAAAGTCTTGTATAATTCGCTAGTATTCATTATTATTCAATCTTTTAACATCGAAATAAAAACATGTTGCCATTTAGAATTGACTAAATAATGATAAGAAAGCATCATATATAATGTGATCTCTCAATAAGAAAAATATTACATTACACATCTCTCTATCAACCATAACAGAAAAAAATAATCTTTATATGTTTCTTGACAAATAAAATAAAATTCTCCAGATCGCCAAACTATTCCAACACTGGAGTGAATACTTTCTACGTAAACATGTAGAAAAAAAGAAAGTCTGAGGGAACGGCAGAGAAGTTCGTTGGCTATTCGCTTTCCTCAGCAATCTGCGTCGAGCCCTTTTCCATATCGATCGCGGCTCGAACGGCGTCCACTCCGAAGACAAAGCGCCCAGACGAACTCCTCGCCGGCCGCTCCCCGAGGGCGGGCAGTCTTGGGCGGGGGCTGCGAAATCGGCGCTGAGGTCCGCGGCTGGCCTCGGGCGCCGAGACTTGTCCGAAACGTTTATGAACTTTTATTGGCGTCCCTGGAGGCGCCGTCCCCTTCCCCTCATCGCCTCAAAGTACAGAGGTCTCCACCGCCCCCACAACCCCCCACGCAGCGCCACCGCCATTGCCACCCTGGCAGCCGTCGCGTCGCCATCGCCACCCACACCGCCAACTCGGCATCCACTGCCACAGAGACCGCTTTTACTAGTTGTCTCACCGCGCCTCACCTCTCCCCGCTCCGCCTCGCCACACATGGCCTCACTGCGCCTCACCTTACCCGGCGTCGCCCCGGCTCACCACGCCTCACCCTACCTCACTTCGCCTCACGCCTCTGCACTTCGACTCTCCCCGCCTCGCCTCACCTTGCTCCATTGCTTCTCATCTCACCCCGACTGATCCCGCCTCACTTTACCTCACCCAGCCTCACCCCGTGTTACCGCGACTCACACCGCCTCACTCCGCCAACCACGCCTCAGCACGTCTCTTCCAGACCCACTCCGCCCCATCATTCCACCTAACCCCGCCTACCACGCCTCACATCGCGCACCGCGGCTCCTGCTGCAGACGGTCTTCTCACCATCACCGCTGTCGCAGCCCTCTTCCTCCATTGCATTCAGCCACATACCGTCGAACCCCTTTGCACCCAGCCTCACTGCTACCGTCACTCGCTCCGCAGCCCCGTCCACTCGGCGTTCCCACCGCCCCAGCTGCCCGGCCTCACCCAACCCCACCGCCTCATGTCACCTTACCCTCCGCACTCTCCCTCACCCCCTCACCTGGCGACAACTCGATCACCCACCCCCCCCACACTTCTCAACTACTCCATCTCGTTTTACTTCACTCCGTCGCATTCTACCGCATTTCCTCTAACTCCATCTCATTCCATCACATTATGTGCCTCTCCATCTCACCATGTTCCTGCTCGCATTTCCTGGTTGCAATCCCCCTTCGGCACCACAGTCTGCCACTCCTCGCCACGCCATACTTCACGCCGCCTCATATTGCATGCCCCTCCTCATACCATCTAATTGCTCCTCAGCCGCCTACTACGCCTCACTCCGCAAACCACGCCTCAACTCGTCACCATTCATCATCCAGACTACCGTGCCTCGCCGTGCTCTACCTCACCTCGTCCTCTCTCGCTACGCCTCACTCTGCCCTCTAAGCCTCATCCCGTTTCATCTCGCTTCACCCCGCATCACCCCTCCTCACTTCGACTACCACCTCTCACCCTGCCTTATCCCCTCTTCATCCCGCCCCACTTCACCTGGCCTCTCCTCTTCTCCTCCCTCCTCTAATCTTCTCTCCTCTCCTCGCCTCGCCTCGCCTTGCCTTGCCCAATGTCACTCCCGTTTTAAACCGTCTCACCCGCCGGATAAAACCTCCCCGCCACTCCGACCTTCTCCTCCTCCCCACCACTCACATCACCCACGCTGCCCACACGAACCGTCCCCCCCCCCAACTTCCACCACTCGCGTCGCCCAGCCCTCCCCGGCCCCACCGTCTTCCCCAGCAAAGTTGTCGAGTTCGTTTGACTTGCCGGCCCCCGCCCGCCATCGTCCACGATAAAATCTCAGTCGACTTCGGCAAACACGGCGCCCCGATATGAGTTGGCGACTACAAGGCGAACAGCGGAGCGGAGTTCTCTCCGGGTGGAAATTATCGGCTCATTTTACTTTGTATTCGAGTTTGTGGGAAGCGTCGGAGCGAACTCGGCGAACTTCGGGCCATAAGATGGGGAAAGCGTTGAATGGGAACGGCTTCATTTGAAATGGGAGCAAAAATGTAACAGAAAGTGAGTTATTCTTCGTTTTTTTTTGTTCGGTGGGAGATTTCGGCGAGAGGTTATCACTTGCAATACGAATTCCAGAGGTCCAGTTGGATTCTCAGATCATGCTGAGCTTGCAAACGGTTTTCACTGTAGATTTTCTTCTACTATGCACAAATGCTGACACCTGTGCAAACCAACTTTCATGGAATGTTATTCTCTACTGGCTGAATAAAGTCTGAAGATAATTAACAACTTAAGATAAATTTTAAGAAACCGTTCTCCATTGAAAGAACTTCGGATTATTTGAGCTTCCTCATTAGGCTATTATGTTATATCTGTAGATGTCTATTTTGTTCTGTTCATATGATCAGTGCTGTGTGTAACTTTATATATTTTGTGATTTTGTTATACGAGTACTGAGAATGTAATGTCTTGTCTTTAATATGCTATCAAAGAAAAGTATTCGAATATCTATTCTATGAAATGGAAACTAAAATGTTTAAAGAAATATTACATTTTTTTCGTTTCTTTAACATTGCAGTTCGTAATATGGAGGTAGAAAAGACATTTTAATTTAAATATTTTTTATGAGCAGTCACTGCTCGGTTTCGGTGCCGATAATCGGTTTCTTGAATGAACATACAGTCATAAAATCAGCAAATATATTTTGTTACCATTGTCTCTAAATGACAAACTTGTTATTCATATTCCCTATTAAACCAAACTTTGTGCGAAAAGATGTTTGGTTATTGTAAAAATACCGTTTCGCATTCAAGCGTATGAAAAAGTGGATACATTTTTAATAATTATTTACTATTTATATTTCCTAAACTCTTTTGTTTTAAGACAGAATGGGACTACCAATTTAACCATTGCACTCATCAAAACTATTTTCCTTTACCCACAAAAAATCTCTTTTTCATCTTTGACGACCACGGACTTCACCAATCGTAAAAACATGAAAACATGTTATATTTTCCACATTGTGTTGCTTTCAGCTTGTATTTTCAATTTTCGACGTATCCAAAGCATTGCTGATGGAAGTGGCAACTCTGTAGAGCTCTCATCCACCATCACAAGTGGACTTAAGGGTACTCCAAAGAAATTGGATGTCTGCTCGACACAGCTCGAATCACGCCCGAGTGTGCCGGTAAATGCCACGTTTGTCACGTCCATTCTCAGAAAGTTTCGGCTTTTCGTCTCAAGTTGTGGGGCAAAAATCAGCTTTTCCTTTCTTATACTTTATTTCTGAACTAGTAATATTTTTATCAACATGAGACTCTGGGAATATCATTAAAGGGAAAACGTATTTCAAGAGAAAGTTTTCTACTAAAAATAGGGGCTGCCTTTGAGAGAAAAGCGTTTGTGCGGTTTTGAGAATAATTTTCTTCATATTACCTTATACATCAAAATTTTGAGGATTTATCTAAAAATCAGCAAAGATCACTTGAAGCTTTTATATCAAAATGAAATACAAATCCAATGTTAATGTCACATCCAATGGGTGAAAGGTTCGAAAAAATTACTTAGTATTTAATTTAAATAGAAATTCAGTTAAGAGCGCTCTCAGAAATTCTAACAACTTTATCTAAAACATTCAATATGTATATGGAGGGTCTCTCGAATGGTTTGAAATGTCTAATGCGTCATTTTTCGGAAAATCGTCTCCCGTCTCTGGTCATTATGTGGAGAAGTATCTTCGTTCCACAAGTTCTATTCCTCCTAGTGACGTCCCTCATGCGCTGTAGTAGAGTTTAGATCAACTTATTTTTTTTAGAGATATAACATATTAACCTTGAGTAGTCTGTTCGTGAGCAGGATTCAGCAGCTCTTATTCTCCCCTTTCCAATTATTTCATCTTTATACCCCTTTTTCGAGTTCATTTGTATTGGTCTCCATCATATTTCCTTTCTTATCTGTCCATCTTCCTTTTCTCGGCCCTGTTTAGTTCCCTGCTATTTTTACATGAATTTTTAAAACAGTAACTCGTAAGTACAACTTGAATGAGATGTCTCTTTATATCCTTGGCTGTCCGGGACGTCGAGGCACCCACGCCAAAGTTTCACCCGTCATTCTGAGACCTTTCTCAGGGCAAGATGCTGAGGGCAGTGGTAATTCGGATGCAAGGCACAGGGTGTATTAGAACAATCCCAAGGTGGTGACGATTAGGTCGCTGTCGGTACCATTCTGGAACGTCGGTAGCTCCGACATGGCAGGGCGGTCCTACCCCGACACAATTGGGAAGACGTTCTCTAGTTACAGTGCGTTCCCCACTATCCTGATGCCAGCCCTGCCCTGGCCAACGCCAAGGAGGTGAGGATTAGACCGAAATATCGGGTGTCCACTTCGGGGTAAGTAAAATTCCCCTAAGGTGTGAAACTAAGTATCATCGTGCGTTTCACAGCCCACAGGCACACTTTCCCACACGAGTGCTTGTGCTCGAGGGCTCCCGTGTCGAGTGCACTGCAAGCGCCGTCGGCTGCGGGCGTTGCGTCTGTCGCGCGATGACAAATGCCTGAGCGGCGGCGCGGTGGCGCGGCGCGTTTTAATACCGCTAATGCAGCGCGGACTCGCGCTGGAGTGAAGACGTCGCGACGCGGGATGAATTGCACGAGGCGTCGACTGCGCGTTTCTGGAACGCGGCGAGCCCCGATTTCTCTCTCGAGGTGGCGGCGTGAGTGCTCTTCTCGTTTTCGCCCCCCGCTCCTGGAGAAGCACACGTTCACACGGTGCGTGAGTGCACGGTTAGGTCGAATCAACTACTTTGCTCACTTGTCTTGTGACTGTGGTGCGTGTTACAACCTACCAGATGTCGATGCCCTCGCCCGTTGCGATGGCGACGGAGCTTGACGTCCGATTTCATTGTTTGATTGATTAGGAATTTCGGGGGCGTGAACTTGTAAGGTCATTAGTCCCGTAATGTGCTGTACTCGAGTGTCCCCCGCTTGATGGCGAGGTCCGGTGCCGGCCTACCGTCAGCTAACCGGGGTTTCCTGAATTTGTGCCATTTTTGCGAAAATGTTTGAAACTCTCTTTGAGGCCTCATGCAAAGTATTACCCCATGAAATCAAAACACCCATTTAAGCTGCGAACGTAAGTCAGATTCATTAAGGAAAATCAATATTAGTGAAAATCCTGTGAATAGTTTAGGCGCTAGAGTTGTCCACAGATAATAATATCTTTTGCGGCAAATAAATTATTCGATATCAGAGAACCACAAAACGTAGATTCTGACTATTCCATGTATTAGAGGAAGATATGTACTAAATGTAGAATAAATAATTAGCCACTTGTTTGGAATCAGAGACCCTCAATTCGAGCTTTTGTGTCGAAATATTGCAGCATTTCATTTTTTTCTTAATATTACGTAAATAGAATTGGAAAAAGTATGAATCATATCGCCATGTCTATTTTCTTGCAACTGCAGGTGGCAACGAATAGTGCAAATGATGGGGACGCGGACAGCGCAGGCAACGAGCTGCTCAGAGGCCGGGCGGGGAAGGGGGCGTGGTCGGCCGCAGAGGTCGTTGCGGAGACCCGTCGACGCGCAGGCGGCGGGAGGGCGCAGTTGGCGGTGCCGGCGGCGGTGGCTGCGGCGGCGAGGGCGGGCGCAGGCACGGGGACGAAGACCGGGTAGTGGTGGAGGATGGGGGAAATCGGTAGGGCGAGGTTAGCGGCGAGGGCGCGGTCAGATGTGACGAAGGAAGTGGAAACTGAGGATGTGAACGAAGAGGCGGAGAAGGCGAAGAGGCTGTTATAGTGGTGGTGTTGGTGATGAGAGTGAGGAGGGTGACGGGGACGGAGAGACGTCGGGGGTGTCGGGGCGCCGAGGAGGCGGGTTGGCAAGGTTTCGTCATGGCGGGGACGGCGAGAGTGGATGGATAGTGGGTTTGGTAAAAACAATGACGGAAAAAGGGAGATGGCGGGCATGTATACGGTTAGGCGGCGGCGCACGGTGGGGCCAAATGCCAAAAAGCTGGCCAAAAGTCCAAAAAAAAAGTTACTAGATAGGGATTTTGTCGTTGCTACTTCAATAGGTTGGTATTTGGGCCGTTGAATTCCGCAATTAGTAACGGTTTCTCTCTTATACTTGAGGTAAGAGATCAGTTCAAAGTTGGGCCTCGAGCGATCGATATCGGTCAGCTGTGAAACGTGTTTTCAGAACCTTTGTGTTTCGAAGGATAGAGAAGCGTGCAGTCGGCCGAATTCAATAAAACAAAATGGAATCTATTCCTGAGAGTAAGTAGAAACATAATATGTATACTTATTTTTTTTTAAATAATTTGTTAATGTAATAATTAACGTTGATTGTTGGCGAAAAATGAAAATGCTATAATCAAAAATTTGTGTTTAAAATGAAAAATAACTATGTGCACCGTCGTGCGGGGCTAAAAACTTAACATGACATTATTCGAAATGTTATTCTCTGTGAGAATCACAAAAAAATAGCTGCCCGTAGCTGCCGTTTTAGTGCCTGTGACAAATTTTCGTAGCGCGTGCAACATGTAGAAATACAAACTTTTGATGATTTTGTTCGCCATATTGGTCCGCCATTTTGTTTTTTTAGCATTTTTTATTCAATATTTATTAATCAGCATGCTTATAAACCCAAATCAACTCATTTTTAATTATAAACACGATCATTTCGTGTTAAAAATGGAAAAAATTGATGATTTGGTCCGCCATATTAGTCCGCCATTTTGTTTTTTGGCATTTTCATTCAAGGTTATTAATTAGCATCCTTAAAAATTCAAACTAACTCTTCTTTACTTATAAACATAATAATGTTGTGTTAAAAATACAAACTTATGGTAATTTTGTCCGCCATATTGGTCCGCCATTTTGTTTTTTTTATGCATTTTTATTTAATATTATTAATCAGCATGCTTATAAACCCGAATGAACTCATTTTTAATTTTAAACACGATCATTTTGTGTTAAAAATGAAGAAAATGATGATTTTGTCCGCCATATTGGTCCGCCATTTTGTTTTTTTGGCATTTTCATTCAAGATTATTAATCAGCATCCTTAAAAACCCGAATGAACTCATTTTTACTTATAAGTATGATCATTTTGTGTTAAAAATACAAAATTTTGATAATTTTATCCGCCATATTGGTCCGCCATTTTGTTTTTCGGAATTTTTATTACAGATTATTAATTAGAATGATCATAAACCTCTGAATACAAAGTTTCAGTCAAATCGTACAACGCTTTCGACTTTTGACCAGCTTTTTGGCATTTGGCCCCACCGTGCGGCGGTCGGGGAAGTGGCACGCCGAAGAGGTGGGAGCGGCGAGGTTTCATTTTGGCTGTGAAGGCAAGGGCGGATACACTGAAGGTTTGGCAAAAGTGGTGACGGGAGCGGGAAGGCCAATACAGTAGGATGGCGGGGATGTCGAAAATGGAATCGAGGGCACCGTGGAGGCGGGTCTTGCCCTGGCGGGGACGGCGACGGCGGGTGGACTGTGGGTGTTTGGCGGAAGTGGCAGTGGGGGGGGGGGGCAAGAATGCGAGGACAGGCAAGGGAGCCAAAGGCAGTGGAGATGGCGGAGGCGGAGCGTTGACTGCCTTGGTGGCTGGAACTTGCCATCTGAAGTGCTCCAGTGCGAAGAGGGTAAGTGTGGGCGGGGGTAGGGGAAAGGGGGCGGGTCCGGGAGCGCAGCTGGCGGCCTCGCGGTAATTAGCCCCAGGCAGCGACACTTGCGGTCCGCGGCCTCGCCCCACCCACACCTTGCCCGCGCTCTGCACCGGCGGCGCCCGGCGACCCCGCAGGAAGCCCTCGGAGGGCGAGGGGGTGAGGGCGCCCTGGAGGCGGAGGTGGGCCAACCGCTCCCCGGGAGCTAAATGGCGAATGGCGATGAGAGCAGTAATTGTTCCAACGGAGGTAATGTTACTAGTGGTTACTCACGGTGATAATGCTATGGCGGGTCGACTGATCACGTAGGTATCGTGACGAATAGAGCAGACAGTTGCTCTAATACAGAAGAATTGGATCTCGAGCTTCGTATATATGTTAACGCAGGGGATTGCTGCGTTATCGGTTCATGTCAGTAGGAAGGATAGAGATTAAATTCCTTCATAGAACATGTGCTGTTTCCACAACGTTGTGATGTTCGTTTCTCAGTACTACTTTCAACCATCATTGTATTCATAATACTCCCTATATCGTCATTCATTTTCACAATTGCCGCAATCATACTTCATAGTGTGGGTGGCAAATGTAAATCACTGCTGTTGTCGCCATTCTAGGAAATATCAGTTCATAGAGACGTAAGCTTTCTCTCTCGCTATCTCTCGGAAATAAATATGAAGTTTATTAGCTAAACATATTTTAGCGCCATAATATCTGTATTTAGCGTGTGGCTAAAAGCTAAATTGGCTAAAAGCTTATACCGTGTCAGTTCTTTTATATTAATGGTCGCCTGTTCGAGTCCCACCTTGGGCATGCTTGTTTGTTCTTAGACTCTCATGCATATGTTGCCGTGGAAGGTATTGCGTTCTGCTGACCCCAGATCAGATTAGCCTTAAGTGTGTTGGTGTCTAGTGTACGGTCGAATATGTATCATCCGGCTATCCGGCTTTTTCGGATATTGGCTGCAAAATATCTAGAAAAAAATATCAATATTTGACCCTTTTGCTAAGCCCAGCCTTGTTTTACGGAAGGTCATCGGAACCGGTTGCTCACATCATGATTGTTAATGTAAAAAATTTGAGGAATGATTGGAAGGCCACGTCAATGGAGAGTACACTCGAAACAGTCGCGATACGGCTTTTATTACCTTAAATTTCACGTGCAGCTACCTATTTTTATTACGTCTACATTGAAATAATGTGCGGTGATTTCAATGACACATCGGCAGCATTCGGTGTAAACATAATCCCCTCGAACAAAGCGCGTTGTCAAAGAAATGATAAACGAGACGAATGCAAAGGCGACGATCAATGCAGGATGTGATGGTAATCGCAAACCACACAAAAAGAGGAGCAATAGTCTCCGAGGTCGCTGAGGTAATAAGCTTCAGGGAGGGAAATGTCACCGCGTGGTGGCGCAAATACTGAAGACGTTGCAGAGGTACCGGCGGAGGTGCCAAGCACAGCAGCGGCTCGTGTGCTCTTATCGCCTTCCCCTTTCTCCTCCGCCACTTGGAGCCTTCGCCAGCTGCCGCGTCGCACAGCGCGGATCGCAAGGTCTGGCGAATGCTTTCGTTGCCATCGCCGTTGCCTCACCACCACCTTTAATGCAGTTCCCCCTTCGCCGCCGTTGCCTACCACTCCTATGTTCGTGTCTAGCCTCTGCTTCCCACGGTGGCATTTCAAGATGTCCACAACCGTCACTGCTTCCTTCACCAATGCCAACACCTCCACCACGACCAAAATCCTTTTTAACTTCTACCTTTGCGTTTACCTCCACCTTTACCTTCACCTCTGCCTTCGTCTCCGACTCCGCCTCCGCCTTTACCTTCACCTCCTCCCTCGCCTCCGCCCTCGCCTCCGCCCTCGCCTCCGCCCTCGCCCCCGCCCTCGCCCCCGCCCTCGCCCCCGCCCTCGCCCCCGCCCTCACCTCCGCCCTCACCTTCGTCCTCACCTTCGTCCTCACCTTCGTCCTCACCTTCGTCCTCACCTTCGTCCTCACCTTCGTCCTCACCTTCGTCCTCACCTTCGTCCTCACCTTCGTCCTCACCTTCCTCACCTTCGTCCTCACCTCCGTACTCACCTCCGCACTCACCGTGCGCCCTCACCCCCACCCTCGCCTCCGCTCTTTCCACCGCCTCCACCTTCGCCTCCGTATTCACCTCTGCCTTCACCTCCGTCCTCACCTCCACCCTCTCCTTTGCCCTCACCTCCGTGCTCACTTCCTCCCTCGCCTCCGCTCTTGCCACTGCCTTCACCTTCCCCTCCGCACGAGCCTCTTACTTCCACACTCCTTCGCTCTCTGCTCTGCCACCCACTCGTTCGCACCCACCACAAACGCTCTCGCTGGAGCCCTTTGCCTCCCGCCGCCCCCGCCCATCGCCAGGCGGCTGGTCCTCATTGCACCCTCCGTCATCTTCCCAGGCCCTGCGCCTGCCGCCTTCGCTCCCTCCGAGAGCCACCGCTGTCATCGTCTCTCCGGCTGCTGCAATCTCGGAGTCACGTCGCTCGCCGTGCGTCCTGGCGCGGAGGGGGCGCCATCGCAACCCCTTCAGGCGAGCGTTCAATGAATCAACCCCCGAACCTGCAAATCTCCTGTGACCTCGACGCCGCGTTCGTATCTCAGGGATCTTGCTCTGCACGAATTCCCTACAATGCGCGCCCTTTGGGCCGTGAGGTTTTACGGGTGGGAAGTCAATTCGTGGAAAGCGATCTGCCGGTCCCCTTTGTGAGGTGCCTTTCGAAACCTCTATTTCCTTCGACTGTCAAACGCCTCGCCTCCGTTATACGCCAGGCCACCTATTGGTGTAATATGCAGTTCAAATATCCGTGTAAACCTTTCAGACATATACTGCTTCTCTGAGCTTACGTTTCTTTGAAACAAATTGCTTATATTTGTCGGGAATAATTTCCTATCAAGAAATTTGTGTACATATTCCATTGTAGATTTTTTACCCATATTCATGTTTGGAGTATTCTTCTGCTTGTCAATCTAGGACTCATACGTAGGAATTCCCTGCATAATCCTTCCTCAACCGTTAGAGACTGAATGCTACATTTGATTACTTTTGAAACTGAATTAAAGGACATTTACAAACTGTAGTGAAGTAGAAAGCACGTAACGATTATTCTCGCATATCGTAAAAACAATTCTATTCATTGTACAGATAGATCCATCCAGCAAACAATGTTTGAAAACTTTTATGAATACTTTCTGGACATTGATTTCTACTTCACACAGACTGAAGGCTATTTTGTATGGAATAACATGTTTTTTCTCTAAAGTTGAAAAAATGGTTTTGGAAGATATCTCTCTATACAAGCACTTTCTTTTCCTTTGAAGATTTTATGTTATATTTATGATACGCAAGTCAAACAAACCAACGTCATTATTTAGTTAAAATTAATTATTATTAATCTGTTTAACATACTGTAACGAATATTGCATCACCTGCCGAAGTCGCTGCGCGTGGATTGCGTCATCTGCCGCCGCCCCTTCCCTTCCCCCCGAACTAGACGGTTCCGGACAATCCGCGAGCCGCGGAGAAATACCGAGAATGTGCCGGGCGCCTGGGGACAAGCGCCAGGCAGGTATAAATGCGCCTCTGCCGGCGGCCGCGTGTTAGTTAACAGAAGAGAGTCAGTCAGTTTTAGCAGAAGTCAGTAGTGAGCAGTAAGACGTCAGTCCGTCAGTGTGTCCGAAGTGGAAGCTGTGCTGGGAAGTGTGCATTGCGGTGAAGAGTGGTGCAGTGGTTGAACAGCAGTCAGCAGTCTGAAGTCTGCAGTGGAAGCTGAGCTGTGAAGGGTGCATCGCGGTAAGCAGTGGTGCAGTGGGGAAACAGCAGTCAGCAGTTTGAAGTCTGCAGTGGAAGCTGAGCTGTGAAGTGGGCATCGCGGTAAACAGCAGTGCAGTGGACCCTGGTGTGCGCAGTGAAGTGTGGTCTGCGCAAGGAATTGTGGTCTGTGCAGGGGAATTGTGGTCTGTGCAGGGAATTGGGGTCAAGTGCAGTGGACCGTGGACAGTGCATGGACTGACTGATACTGTAGAAGAAGAGAGCTGTTTAAATAAATAGTGTGTAAGAAGTGAACTGTGTAAATAAATCAAGAGAACGGAGTCGTGTGTAACAGTGTAAATAATTAAGTGTAATATATCTGTAAATAGACCAAGTAGTTTTTAGTGTCAGTAGATTTTAGTGTATAGTTGTTCCCGAAAAAACGTAATTGTTGTAAATATTTTGTTGGTTTTAATTCACCACGGAGAAACGTTACAATACAATCAACCTTTATTATTAACACTCTACGTATCATCTTTTTGAATACCGTTTCTTTGTTTTTGTGAGGTTAGCCTTTTGCGAGGATTGTAAAGGTTACTAAAAACGCCATATTCTGATATATGTGTTGGATACTCCACCGATTGGTGCATTTCCCAGGAAACTTCTGGCTAAATGACTTCTCAAGTGGCAACGTAAATACGCATCTCAAAGTTTGGGCTGTAGGTTTTTACAGATGACGATTGATTTTCTAAAATTTCTAGTCTTCGTTTAAATTTGAGAATATATGGAAATAGTTCTTCCACAATCACAATGTCACTTTAACTGCTAGAATATAAGTCAATCAACACCGTTCGTTCTACCGTGGGCTGGAGAAGATGAGTTGAATGGCATGTGTTGATGTCGGAATAATGCCTGATAGTGGAGTGTTCATGAAGGTAAGAGAGGCAGGAGAAAAAAACTGAAGAAAATCTTTCGTGAACTAACTTCGCCCACCATACATTCCGCGTGGATCGACCGCTCCCAAAGCGAGGTGTCCGCCACACCACGCATAGCTCTACTACAGTTCTCTTAACGATGGACTTGGGGTACAAACGAAATAAGCCACACCAGCCACAGCTATCCTCCCATAATCGTAAATATTATAAATATTAATATGACGATTTTGGTAAAAGTTTGGCTTATCTTCTCTAATTTTACGCGAGCTTACCTTTCAAATATACGAGTTACACACGCACACACATTATATATATATATATATATATATATATATATATATATATATATATATATATATATATATATATATATATATCGTTATTGGATCTTCGTTTCGCATTCCTTCCCTACATCTGATTGACTTACCATTCCATTTTGCGTGGTCTCCCGTGTTTTAACCAGAAGCGTCCCGTTTGTTTGAGCGCGGCTGCGTTTCTGCGCTGCGATGGGGAGGGGGGTGAGGAGGAGAGCGGGTACCTGCGCGCCTTCGGGCGACGATATTGAAATGCCGTCGGTCGGAGAGCCGACAGGCAGTCTTCGCAAACATTCGGCATTTCGAGGATGCGATTTGGACAAAGAGGGAAATCGGTTTGCGGTGGGTTTAAGAAGTGTTCTTCTGTTTACCGTTTGTATTATCTCAGATTACGTCCACATTTATACTCGATTAGGTTTCAATTTAATATTCTTCTTCTTCTTTCTTCCATCTTTTTATTTATTTTTGTTCTTTTTCTACCTATTTTCTTCTTTCTATGTTTTTCAATCTCTGTCTTGAGTCTTCTTCTTCATACTCCATTTTCAATTTCTTTTAATTTTCTGTTTCTTCTTCGTTGTGTGTGTCTCCTGTGTTCTTTCTCCATTTCCTTAGTATTCATTTTTAATTTTTTTTTCTGTTTTTTTCTTCTCTCTGATTGGTCTTTCTTCGTATCTAGGCTTATAGCATAACATTTCACTATATCATTCAATTTGTTCAGAGGTCTCTCAGAACACCGAATATAGGATTCCATGCGTTTACATACCAACACCGATTATACGTTTTTCAATTCATGAATATATTATGTGAAATTTATAATTATTTTACTTTCCCTTCTTACGTGCGACCATTCCACAATTTACTACATTTTGTACTATTTTCGTTCATAGTTATCCCATTCCTCTTCACTGTAGTGCTTTGTATATTACCCAGGTTTTCATCTCGTACCAGCTTTTTATGTTTATTCCTAAAGGTACAGGGAAGAGTTAAGAGCAATTTCCTATTTTTAGGATCAACGTTTAACTTAGCTCATTACTCTGCCATTACATCGGCGTCGTAATGTTGAGCAGCTATCAACATCGGGCTACATTTTTATACGTTTTGTCGATGTATTACAAAGTCCGAGTTCATAAAACTGCACGAACTCTAAAGGTCATATCACGAAAATAAGAGAAATGTGACTTAACAGCATTTTCACTGTCGATACAGATATATCCTTAAAAGAAACTTAAATATACCTCAATGTTGGACTTTATTGTTATCATACTTTTGCACGGACATCATAGTTGAGTACATAAACGGTTATGTACGAAATTAATTAAATTAACATATCACTACCATAGTCACTCACACAAGTCAAAAATTCATAAGAAACATTAGCAATAAAATTGAAATTAAAATTTAAAATTTGAGTATAATTATGTTCACATCCTTGTTTTCAAACATTAGTTGTTTTTAAGGGTGAAACTACAATCCATCAATATTTTTGGTTTCAAGTAGAAAACGTACAATACAATATGGAAGATACTGCTTCCCTTTTCTTGATAAATCTTTAAATTAACTCCCCAGAATTTAGCAGTGGATTTAATTCGATAATAATAAATACGAAGAAAGAGGCTTATGTGAAATTACTTTTTTGATCAGGTATTACATTTGTCCATCAAAATTAGAAAGTAAACGAGCTATAGTAAGCGCGTTTTCTTTCCCAGTTTTTCGAATGTCAAGAATGTTACGTATTGATCAGTCATCTTTAAATACTATTGCACATGCACATAGTCACGTAGTGAATGTATCTACACAATGACCCTTTCTGTCAAAAACGTAGCAGTTTAATGGAAAGGCATAACATGAATCTTCGTCAAACCTGCACATTTTTGGAATATACAATCCAATGGGGTAGCAATTATGGGTAAGCACACGGAAATGGAGTAATCAAATGAAAGATTGGAGAGGAGAGGGGGGATAGAGATGATTGAAGAAAACGGGGAATAAGAAGATAAATTGCAAATAAAGGAAAAATATGTGATCGGCGAGGAGAAAATGAGAAGAAATGGAAGCAGAAAGGAAGCATAGGAGACATGCAATTAAAGAGAGAAAGAGTAAATAAAGAAAGAGAGAGAAGAAATCGGATAGAAAAGATTAAAATCCAAAATATGGAAGTGCACAGAGGGAGAAGGAATAAATTAATCTGGAGAGAGGAAAAGTCGAGAAATTGATACAGAGACGCAAAGACGAGATGAAGGTGGAGAGAACGAGAGCGAGAGAAACGACGAGTAGCAATATGGGCAGCGAGAAAGCCAGAGACGCGGAGAGCGCGAGAACCCTTCATCCAGAGCGCTCCTCTCCCGGCATCTGCACCTGCGCGTCCCGAGGCTTCGCGCGATATTGAAATGCCGCCCCGCGGAACGCCTGTCGCTCGCGGCGCGGAGGCGCGCTCTCGTCCGCCAGAGACTCTACATTCCCGGATTCTCCAATCCATCCACCCCGCTGCGCGCCCCTCACCCTCCCACCCTCTTCCGCTCCCTCTTCCCCCGCCCGTTCTCTCTCTCTCTCCTTCCTCCTTCGGCTGGCAGTGGGAGCCGCGCAGCTGGTCAAACAGCGGATGCAAGTCCATCGCGGAGATTAAGCCCGGGCCGACAAAAAATGATTTTACGTTATTGGAAGGCGCTGGCCTGTCGCCCCTCCCGCTGACTCGTTTTTGGTCGCGGCCGGGAAGTGAACGGGCGGGCGACGGGTTTGCGAGAGGAGAGCGGGCCGACGAGAGATGGCGGGCTGACTGATGAGAAAGGAGACGGATAAGCAGTGGGCAAAGGCACGGTTGCAGGTCTGGAGTGGCTTGTTGTGAAGGATTGGAACGTTTAGGTGATTTGTTTGGGAAGTAATGGGAATTTGCTGTTTTGTTCACTGTTCAGCAACGGAGTGTCAAAAAATGTTTCAGTTCTGTATCTGCACTAATTTTCTATTGATTTTATAGCGTAAATAAATGACATTTTGGAGCACACTTTCAAACTCGTAAGATTTATTTATGATGATACGGGGTAGAATATCTAATCGCATACAGATATGCTCTGAAGTACTTTTGGAATATTGTAGGAATATAATACTTTTCAAGATAGGAATTGCCATTTTGTGAGCAAATACCTTATGATAAATGGTTCGTGAAATATACCTTCTGCAAAACTTAAAAAAAAAGTTTTATCAATTTTCAAACCTCCTCCATGATGCAGTATTTTTAATGAAAAGTATTAGGTCTGAATGTATATAGACAAGGTTGGCATTTTTCGTAATTTACCTTCATTTACAATTAATACGAATTTTTAAAATCTGAAATATAAATATCAATTATAAATTAAGTCATTTCAAACTTCGAGTACTTATCAAAACAAATTATCAACTTATCAAATTATCAATTTATCAAATTCAACACTCAAAAAATATGAACAATATTATGGCAGACACTACTTTAAAAAATGTATAATGGCCAACAAGGAACATCAATATAACATGTCGTTTAGCAAAATATGATTATAAAGTTTATAATGATCTAAAAAGGGAATACTGTTCTGAATGAATTGGAATTTATTAATAACATATCAGATAATTTTATTTTATGATTTGTGCATGTAGTTCAGAGTTGTTCGGCGTATTAATGTAATTAATGTAAGTTGTACGATGTAACAATTGTAAGATTTGTAAAGTTGATAAAAAATCGTAGTCTAAACATCAACAAATCGTTTTTGAATTCGATTGAAAAGTCGATATATTGAACAATTTATTATAAAACATTCCCAATCTAATACATACGATACCACACCACACTACACATTCAGCGCACCATCGCAATGACAGAACGAGCGATTATTTTGAACGCAACACACGCGGGTAGCGTAACTGAACTCCCAACTCAAGAAAACAATTTCTTTGAAACTTTCATCCTTGAAAGGTGAGCGACTTTTGAGATCTTGAAGGGGATTTGAATGATTAAGGAAGTCTTCACAAGACGAAAGTCATGATGCGACGAAGTTACAGTGTCAGTCGAGACCACAGGGGCGATGAGGGTGGAAGCCACGTCATTCAGTAGACTCCCGTATATTCGCGCCGCGCCGTGGGGTGTTCATGCTATGATAGGGGGAAACAGCCGTCGCCAACGGAGGTCGCTTCTGTCTCCAGAAAGAGTCGCCTGACGAGTAGGGCTCGAAGTACCTTACCTGTTTCGCCTTGAAGCGTCGCAAGTTCCAATCACACCTCAAGCAAGGATGTTAACTTGTGTGCCGTATCATGATCGAGGATTTTCAGTTCATTTTAATTATGCCGTATTTCCCGTGGTGAGGCTCAGACCATCAGGCCTGCTCTTCTGTCTGATCATGCTAATTTCGCTATGTTCCTTTCGCCGCCTAGCAGGGAAATAAGATATCATTCGAGAAATTAAACAGGTGATTTGAATTTCGCTCTGGGGCTGGTTTAAGGCTTGAGAATCTTTTACATGGAGGAAATCTTCAACACGGAACAAACTCTGTGAATACAGTATAAGCTGTCGAAAAATATTATAGGCAAAGGGTTGGCATCATAAGTTTCAGTTTATTCCCACTTTCTCCGTGATGTGATTATTTGAGTCATACAATTTTTGCCTGACTTATTTGTTCGATACCGCATTCAAAGATGGTGCGTATGTTATATCAGAGTATGCAATTGGCTTCACGTACCTCACAGTCATAGGAATGTTTGATCTCAGTATAATTGTGTTGAAGACGCGCTGTAATCTAAAATACACTTGGTATTTTTAAGATGCATCTTTATCAACTCATCAAATTGTACAGTTATTCATCTCATTGATGCATTTGAAGTCATCTTATGTAAATGATTACGTATATATCAGTATGATTAATGAAATTATTATATTCGTATTTTAACTGGAATTGCATGTCGCAAATATATCTTTGTCTTCATTGCGACTAGGAAGAGTTTGTGTATGTCGTTACAGTTTTTCCCTTTGCACCTTTTTGGGTCGAATCGCGGCGTTCCGCACGCATGACTTCCTGCCCTCACAACCGTTGCCAAAGCGACGCGAACCGCCATTCGATTTATAACCAGCGACGGGGACGTCACATATATCGACATGCAATAAAAGATAAATACATATTGATGTAATATTTGTTCTGCTCGCCATGTAAATTGATGGGGAGGAGGCAAAATGAACTGAAACAAATTGATACGAAGGACACCGTCCACATGGCCCGTGGTTTGTAAAACGGCGGCGTTTTGAAGTCCGCGTCGCTGAGATAAATCACAAACAATATGAGTCTGTCGCACGATAAATCGCGAGTACCCCAGGGAGAGCGCCCGGCCTCCCGGCACACCGCCGGCTCCACCCTTCGACCTGTTCCAAGAGGTGGGGGTGGATGGATGTAGATCGGCCGGAGGTGGGTGCGTGCGTCTGCGTGAGCACGATATAATAAATAGAAAAAACCTGTCATTCTAGAGTTTATGGAGTAGGTGGAGTGGAAGTGATTATTGGAGCGATTCCTTCGCAACTTCTTAAAATGCCAAGAAATATTTTTCAAGGGGATATTTTTCTTCTTACAAATCATATATTTTTTGTACAAATTCGTAGATTACGAGGTTCGATTAATGTAAGACTACAAAAAAGTGATTTTTAACTTATGTATTCACGGATTGTAAACTAATAATTGATTTCTCTTATAAAATATTTATCTAAATGCTAAATACAAAGTATTAAAAATATTATAAATAATTGACCGAATTACATGAAACAAACGTTAAAAAGTTATCCAAAACGACATATTTTGGGTTATTCTTTTTTAGTGATTTGTGTCATCCTTTTATATTGTTTAAAATCTTAACAAAAAACTAGATTAAATCAGTTATATAAACTAATACATCATTTATCTTCAAAATATTTTTGTGGCTACTAAATACTAAAACTACTTTCAGAACTATCTTAATTGTCTTCCTTATGAGATAAACATATAAATAAGTAGAAACAATGCCGTTTTTGTGACTCATGTCATCCTTTGTTACTGATTAAAAATAAAAATGTGTCCAGATTACGAGAACAATAATACTTGATCATCGAAGGAAAAACAAAGTTTCTTTGAACTTATTTGTAATGTGTCAAATTATTTACGTTAATTTAATATTTTGTTAATAATTATGTTAATTTACCACTATTTATTAAATAAACGTAAATAATTAATGGTTTGAAACAGTTTCTAGGAGTCTCAGTCACGTAAAAACGAGACAGATGGAAGAAAAGAAAGTAAACTGCTATTTCAAAAGTAATCGCTATAGTTTATTCCACTGTGAGACAAGGCGGGCATCCCCTTCGTAGAAAAATGTTTGCGGCCGTCTGCGGTACCATTATTGTATCCAGACTTGCACCTCCCGTGCACGTCCGAAGCAAGTCGACGGCCAGGAATGTCATTCTTCAGGGCAATAAATATTTGGAAATCGTATCAAGAGAGGGTATATGTCATTCTCAGATTATTCGCTATTGCACACTGTCTGTTTTCATAATATATCGCCATCAGGCGAGAAATACAAAATAAATTTATCACATTTTCACGTATTTACAAGACTATGTTTTTCTACGATCCAGTATAACTATACATAGTCAGATATCACAGATGGTATCAGATTGAGTGTAGTTTACGAAAATATCAAAGTAACAATATAATATAATATAATTTAAATAGAACAAAATTATAATAGAACATAAATTAAAATAAATCAAATTTCTAATCTGTACCGAATATACTCTGGAATGTTCTACGAAACAGGTAGAGCTTAACATTACGTAACGTTTCAGGAAAGACATTATAAAAATGTGTGGCAAGATAACTTATGGCAGATTTAAATTTAAGGGTACGAAGTCTAGGTATTGAAAACAATGAGTTTCGCATATTCAAGGAATGTTGTTCGCGAAGATATTCTTGCTCAGGAAGAGTGGAAGGTTCCCCAGTTATCATGATCGAATGGACCAATACACAAAAATGGCAGATCCAGCGATGTTTCAATCTCAACCACATAAAACTGATTCCATGAATTTGTCAGGTGATCGTATTTCTGTAGATTAAAACTAAAACGCAGACATGCATTTTGAATCTCCTAGGTTCTACCAGATAATTGTAGTGACACACATGAGCCATAGACAACATCTCCATATTCAAGTACCGATATTACCTGGGAGGATACTAAATGAATTTTAAGAGATATTGATAAAATATTGCGAAGTGGAAATAATTTTCTCATTCTGAGGTATGCGGCATTACATGTGTTTGTTACATGAGATGTGAAAGACCAATCCGAATCTATAAGTAATCTACGGATTTACAGAGTTTAACTGTGTTTATCGTAGTAACATTCATATGCAGTGAGAAATTCATTTCTGGATGCAAACGATTGGTCGAATCAATCACGTTCAGTAATGATTTCCAATCATTCAGCATGAGAGAATTCAGTGAGGACCATGCATGCACAGACATGTTGCAGTTTGTTTACAGCATGCGCAACCTGATCCGGAGCAAAAGGCAAAGCAAGCTGAGTATCATCCACACACATAATAATTACTGATCTCACTTCGAGCACGACGAACAGACCAATGGCACAAAGAACGTTCGTGTTGTTCTTTCCTGATTTCCAATAGAAGGCACTCATCTATCGGCATTACCAACTTCCGCGCCATACTCGTTATACAGTGAGTCTCTTTTTCATTTGAATGGCCCTCAGATTTGTATTATTATCTTTTTTCCGTCTCGTAAAGGACAACTTTTGGAAATTAAAAAAAATATATTATTGATTAATGGGAGTTTATGTATTAAAATTAGGTATCTCCCTTAAATTTTTTTTCTATCTTGAAATTTCAGTAATGTAACTCAGGTAGTGAACTCAAGTTTAAAAAAGCAGTTGCCAACGTTGGGCGTCCAAGTGCTGCCAAAATCGGAAACCAACAACTCAACCCATGTGGAGGATCCGCACTGGTCAATTATCCAAAGTCTGAGAATTAAAACATCAGCAACGTAATACAAAATAATGTAAAATTATGAAATAAAAGAAAAATAACTGTATACAAAATAACTTATTCAGATTACAAGATTTTTTCATGCATTTTGCATTGACGAACAAATTCAAATGCGAGCATGGAGATATGACCCGTTTTGTAGAATTATTTATTTTCTCGTATTAGCATGTTCTTTGCAGTGGACATAGAAAAAGTGAGAGATTCGTGAAAACGATATTTAAAATATTGCATTTAACTGTCATCTATACTGCTTTTCAGGATGTTGAGTGAAAAATTCATTTTAGCAATTGTAGCTTCAAACATCCGCCTGTGACAGATCCTATTGCTGTAGTGACTATTAATACTAAATTGTTTTTAGATAATTGTTCTTTTGCTTTAAAATAACAATTAAGCAAACTTTTATTCTACGGTCCTCTCATTTATTCGAATACCGTTGTCATCAACGTAGAATGTGGGTCTGAAGCTTTCAATATGTGGCTGTTTTTTATGAGTGAAGGCAAAAGTCAATTGACATAACAAAACCAACGTCGCGGTCCTCTTTCCTCGGCTTTTTTCCTCTCGGAGGCCGCAGAAAATAAAAGACAGGCTATTAGCGATCGTGTTCCAATATTTAATGTTTCCATAAAACTTCAAAGAATTTATCGGCGGAGGCCTGTCCCGCACACGCGAGCTCCGACTGCGGCCGACGTCGCGTCCGCTGGGGAGTGGGGGGTGGAGGGGGCGCCTGCGGTCGGAATGAAATCGCTGGTGGAGAGGGCGAAGTCTGGTGCTGGTGGGTGTTGAGGAGGAGGGTGGTTGAGGTGGGGGCTGCAGAAGAGAGCAGCGGGGTATGGGACAGGGTTGTTAGTAGTTGGGGGGAGGCGGTGATGGCCTGAGATTGAAGGGGGGGGGGGTCGGAGTGGGCGGGATGGCGGAAGAGTAAGAGGTGGAGTCGTATGAGGGGACGATGGTTGTGACAGCGGGAGAGGAGTGGGGGTGGAGACGTGCGGGGGTGGGAGCGGCGATGGCACGTGCGTGGAGGGAGGAGGAGTGGAGGCGAGGGAGTACTTGAAAGCGTATTGGGGGGCGGGGTTAGGGCGGAGGCAGAGGTGGAGCTGGAGGTGGAGGTGGAGGCTGTGGCTGGATCGGAGGGCTGATATCCGGAGCGAGGCGCTGCTTCTTCGACCCGCGTTGCGCTTTTTTGCCTACTCTGAACGCGAGCTGCGCCATTGGAACGAAATGTAAGTTCAAACCCGATGCGGAGACGGTGAACGCGAAAATACTTACAGCCTAGGTGAATCTGATGTAGGAGGGAATCGTGTCTATGTACAAGCAGTGGATTTGAAATTAATATTGCATTAAATGATCAAGGTTATTAATTTGATTAAATTGTTAATTTCAATTTTAAAATTATTTTTGGAGAGTTTTATTTGATTAAAATATTCTAATTAACCCCTCTTATTAAAGAATTTTTATTATGATTTGTCTTACCCAAAACAATATATTTATTATGCAGGAAACGTGTCGGTTCAAAATTCAGTGCTAGAGATGTGAATTACGATAATATACTGTTAAAGAGAAAAGCAACCGCTTTCCTAAAATTCATTGAAATATTTTTCTTTATACGGAAATGAATTTGGAAATAATGGCCTTCGAAGCAACTAGTAAGAAATGAGTATTTATGCAATTATTTTTTTCTTCCAATTCTAATTCAGTATACAAGTCATTGATTGTGCTGACAAAAGGTTTCACGGCTTAAAATGTCACATGAACATTTAATAAAATGTATGGAAACAGGAAGCACACATTTTTATTATAGTCGTCAGTGCAGCACAAAACTGAGGCGGCCTCAGGTTGTGGCAAGAAAAGTCATTTCGAGAAATGAAAACAAATTTCTAGTGTGTGGAAGAAGCCACTCAGATCAGTTTCCATATTTCTCGCCTCTAAATCATCGCAACTTATCTTTAAGAACACTCTGTTGTGAACCTAAATTGGTGCATAATTTGTAAAGTCTCAAAAATTGATAAACATTTTATCGTAATTTTTTCATTTTAAACGAGAAAATTTGACATCTAAATTTGAGATGGAGTATTTTAAAAACGAATGTTTAAAAAGTAAGCACAATTTCATGTGCTTGTGTTTCAATGTGTTTTGGAGTTACTTGGAATATAAAGGAACCAAAATGTGAGAAAAAATAATCACACATTAATTAACCGATTTTAATATTTTAGGTACTTTTAAATATAACTTTTTCACAAAAAAGAGGTGCCATTTAAGCCGAATATAAATGTATTTTTTTAATGAAGGAATAAATCTTATTTTTTATCACAGTAAAGAGAGAAAGAAGTTGAATGTGTTGTTTTTTATATTTAATTTATTTATTGTTGCATCAACAACAATGTTCATACGGGCATATAAATAGCTTTTATACAATGCGATAAAATATGCTACATTGATGTTTGACTTGTGAGTCGAAAATAAACATTTCAAAGAAATTTTAATTTGAGTGTTTTTTCTTTTTGGAAATAAGGACTCAAGTTAGAGCACTTTGGTGCAAATTCAATGTGACATGGGCTCTTTTTACCTACTTGGGCCTCAGTCTCCGTGAGAGAAGCATTGGCGTTACGGCCGTGGCGAGAGTGGTCACGTTGGCACCCCTGCGGGGTCAGAAGGGATGGCGCCAGCTGGCGCGGCGGAGGTGGCGCCCCCATCGGGGATTCGGTCGATCGCAAGGTGGGGCGGGCGGGGCGGGGGAGGTTCTGCGCGATGATGGAACCCTCGTTCACCCACGACGCCAGGCGAGCGCTGTTATTTGCCAACTTCGCCGGTGACCGAGTTCGACCCTCGGACGTCAGATCACTCGCTTCCTGCCCTTCCATCCTCCCTCGATTCCCATTTTCACCCACTTCGAAAATGATCGATTGATTGGTTAGTAATTCCAGGATAATCAACGGCCAAGGTCATTAGTCCTGTAAAAATTATGAATTTATTCCACTCAATGATTTTCTCTTGCTGGATGCTGAGATCCAGTGCTGACCTACCGTTGCCTAGCGGGATTTTCCCCAACAAGCTACCTCCCACAATCGAGGCACCGCCCCAGCCGGGATAAGCTCTAAGCTCCCGAGCAGAGCCCCGTCATGTGTGGTAGAGTAGTGCATGTAAATGTAAGTGTGTGTAAGTAACGGATGAGGATAGGACAAAGAATGGGAAGGAAAGATCGCGCACAGTCCGTGTGCCTTTTGTTAGGATACTCCTTCGGCATTCGCCTGGTATTGACGTCGAAAAAAGGTTATACAATACTTGGTGTATTTTTTTAATGCATATTTAGCAATAACATCCGGAAAAGTTCCCCGATTAAATGATTTTTCGTTTTGCATTATGTCGCTCAGCGGTAGCATAATATAACATTCTGACAATTGTGTCCAAAGATATGTGAAGAATATTAACGGAGCAAAGAAGTCTAGCGCCTAAGAGACACATGAGATTTCAAAAAAAAAAAAAAAAATTAATTGATCAGCTTGAAGACTTCCGAATTTGAAAGGCATATTTCACGTATAACTTAAATAAAATTGGTGAGATATTTAAATTATTTTCTTGCCCATCCGTGACCGAGATCGCTAAGGCAGTAGTGCCGTAGCAATCTCGGACCGAAGGATCGCATGGTTGTATTGTGTTCGTCCTTTTTCCCCTTATCATCTTCATACCGTGTCATCCTCATAGTTTCCATACCGCTACAAGCAATAGTGGTCGCTAATGACCTAGAAGTTGATGCGACCTTAAATAACAAAAAAAGGTTTTCTAAAGAATGGTTTTATATGTTTTTATAATTTTAATAAGGATAGAGTAATACCGGACGAGAGCTACTTTAAACTAAAAAAATTGCAATTGTAGGCGTGATCTTGGGGAAAATGAATGTTGCAAATAGTACAAATATTTATTTTGCATATTTTTATTTTTCCCATCAAAGCTTTTGTCAAGTTATAAATAAAAAGTAAATTAAAAAAAATATAAATGGACTGCAAAATAAAAAACAAATTAAGAATAAGAAATACTATTCAGTACAATAAATGTTGCATAGTCTTTGTTTTATTCAATAAAACCTTGCTGACCCAAAGGACTAATTGCATGTATGTTGGAAATAATTTTGACCTTTAAGTGTGTTTTTGTTCTTCTAAGTCAGTTATTGATAATGGCCATTATTCACTTGATGTAATGCACCTTGTGCGTATGTCTTGTCCGTTGTTTAATGGTACTTTAAATTTGTATGTTATAGATTAAAAAGTATTAATTCTTTACTTTCTAATATTTCTAGATTTGAAGAATGCAACTCTTACAGGTTTTCAGAGGTTTCTTATTTAGTAGAGAGATATGATTTAATTACATATTTACATGGATACTGCCACATAAGCAATCGAATAATTTTCCTGTTTAATATTAGCTACGGCGTTGAAACCATAATTTTCAAAAATATTTAATAAAATCAATTTTGTCAATAAGTCTAAAACGGCAGTCCTCTCGTAACATGCACAAAGATCGGTCTGTATTATTACCACTATTATTATTATTATTATTATTATTATTATTATTATTATTATTATTATTGTTATTGTGATTATTTGCGTATCGGCCTTGCCACGACCACGCTACAAGTTTTCTTCCGAGGCCCAGTCATATTCTATCCCGGACAGAGAGTAACGTGTGTCATTATTGGGATTAGCTTCTCGGGTGTATCCGTTGGTAAGACAAGGCAATTAAGTCTTGAATCATCAGGTGATAGGATGATGATGAGAAGTAATCCTGGCCTTTTTGATTCATCTCAGCATTCGCCTTTATGACCAAGGGAAACCACGAAAATCCCAGTCAGGATCGCCGGCTTGGAAATCGAACTCTGGCCCTTTCGACTGCGCAGTCAGTGCTCTATGCACTGAGCTCGGTATTATTATCATTTATTATTATTATTATTATTATTATTATTATTATTATTATTATTTTCGTTAATCGGCCAACTAGGACAACGCATGTAAGCATCCTGCATTTACCGTGGCTCAGTTTTTATTTATTATCGCGGTGGCAGGTGCTTGCAACAACTTTTTGGGGGGACCAGCATTTTAGCTGGATCCGATTTTTATCCCCCACGGTTGTTAGCCCTGGGGGTATGGAAGATGAAATGATGATACGATGATAATGGGGGTGAAAGGACAACACATACAGACATACACAAATACATCCATGCCCGAGGCGGGACTCGAACCCGCGATCTTCTGGTCCGAGACCACTCCGGCACTACTGCCTTAGCGATCTCGGCCATCTGATCGGCTATTATTATTATTATTATTATTATTATTATTATTATTATTATTATTATTATTATTATTATTATTATTATTATTATTATTATTATTATTATTATTATTATTACTTAGTAGACCATTCGATTTCCATGAAGTATCTAATTTCGAGTGAATGTTCAGAAATAACTTGTTTGAAGAAAAGTACAAGTTAATAAGATTTAAAAAGCGGCAAATATCTTTTCAGACACCGGAATTCATAGAAAAATTCACTCCTGATGACCATTTTTTTCTATTTAAACCAAAGTTGATGTTTCCTCGTTTATTTATAACTCTAAAAGAAGATTTACAATATACGCTAATTAAACATGATTGCTTTTGCATTGTTATTTTCTAATAGCAGGCTCTTGAAGAGAGGTAGTGGAAGTTTTAGAGCTGCCACAACGGCGCAGTCAAAACAAATGTGGGCGGTTCCTCTGATCAGCAGTATTAATGAAATGAAGTCTCTCTGAATCCTTTGAGAGATGATATGGGATTATGAACGACGGTTAATAATAGCAAGCAATTATTTATAAGAAATTCAAAGTATTAAAAATGTTTTAACTGAACGTCTACGGAATCCATTTTGATGCGAAACGTTTTTGAAAAGTTTACACATTAGTTGTCCTTATCTGCATGTAATTCTTCTTTTCTTCTACCTGTTTTCTTTTTCAATGTTTCACTGGGAATTCAGATTTTCTCGATATTTCTATAAAGTACGTAATATCAATAACCATTTGCATATGACAAAAATATATTTTTCATTTTTAAAGTTCGTCGTATACACTAGCTGATTATCTAGCCTTGCCAGATTATTATTTATCAGAGTTCTCTACGTCGCAATTTCGCCATGACCATCTTACCCCTTCCGTTCTATCTGTTTCTCCAGCTCATCAAGTTCCGCCTACTTCTTCCGGTATTCCTGTACCATGCTTCCATTCGTTTTACTCTGCCCGCTTTTTTGCCCCGCCTCCTCCTTCCGGTCTTCTAGCGCCTTTCTCTCCTTGCACATTGTGGTCTTCCCACTCCTTGCTGTTATTGCCCACCCCATGCCGCGCTCATCTTCGATTTCGAGTATTTCTATTGCAAGTTACAACAGTAGATTGTTGAAACGCCGTATATCTGTATTAGGAGTTCGACAGTGAAGAATCGGGAGCATCTCACATTCAGTTACCAGAGGGCCGTGGTTTTTGTTGCGACTGCGCCAGGCCCACCATCGCCGCTTGTAATCAGTATTAGTAACTTTTTTAATAATACAATTGTTAATATAACTCACCAGTATTGCCCTAAACACGAAAATACTCTGTTTGTTATTATTGAAACTTAATAGATTTTCTTCGGCTTATTTCTTGTATTTATTCCCCTCTATTGTTTTAAAAAAATGAAAATCACTGCCTCCTCGTTTCTGGAAGAAGTGTAATTGCTAACCGGCTTAGGTGACACAGCATCAATTGTTGTCACTCCTGTGCCTCTGACCGGGAGGTCCTAGGGATCGAGTCTCGAGGGTGGCAGGAGGGTAGCTAGATAGCTACGACGGATTCAGCCGCTGTCTGGAAGAGAATTCTAGCCGCCGGCTGCACTGATCGGCAGGTAACGTGGTTTCTCCCACCAACAGCAGACGAATGTCGGAGCAGTATCTTAACAAACAGGCCACGTACTGCGCGCGATCTTTCCTTCATCTACGTCGTCCTATTATTACCTATGTTTTGAATGCGCACTTACACAGACAGGCACAACTCAACCACACATGCATGGAGACCGCCGCTTGGGGCAGGGCCTCGTTGGGGAAATTCCCGCTTGACGACATGTAGATCGGCACTAGATCGCTCCAACTATCGGGGGAAGATCACCGCTACCGTCCGCGACAAAACATGCACTACACTTACGGAACTTATGACATTGTCAGGTGATGCGCCTGGAAACATCAATCAAAGTAATTGCTTATCTATTTGCGCTCGGTAAATAGTAGTACAAAAGCTCTGTTTTTTGATGTATAAGATGATATACTATAAGATACCATAACTACCTTACCCTTAAAAACAATGACACAACCATGATATACTTTTGTTGTAACTGTAGGAATTAATTAAGAGTTGATTGTTTAAGTCTAGATACAGTACTCACAATAGACACAAAATGAAATAATTAAATGTATCTTTTCTTCCAAGAAGAAAAACGGCAAAACTTTTTTGATTCTTTTTCTCGGGAATTAGGACGTACGCTTATGACAATGGCGAAGGTCCTATTTTCAGAACTTGTAATAACTTCAAAAATATAAACGTTCTTCGGCTTATTCCTACAACTATTTTAAAGGTAGTTATTTTTCTTCATGAAATCTAATATTCAAATAAATATCTTAAAATACGGTGGTGTAAATTGTTTCAAAATATGAGTATTTTTCACATAATTTTACGTGAAATAATGGAACAAAATAAAGCAATTTTAAAAACTCGAGTTTACAAAAATTGCAAAATTCTTCTTTGATCATGTATCAGATGTATGCTAAAAACGGCGTTGTTACTAGTTTCATCGAACATTGAATTTTCGAAAGCTGCAAACGTTAGATGTTATGCGAGAAAATATGCCGTACCACTACAATTTGTGTGTAGCCATATTTCCCCGTCAAGCTTCGCAAAGGTCATGCTGAAATGATGCACGTAACTCTGGTCACTGACATACATGTCCATAGACAATGTCTCAGAATAAATGTTTGATTGATTGATAGTGATTTCGAGCACGTCAATTATCAGGGCCATTAGTCCCGTAACTGTAATGCGTGTTTTTTCTCGGGAGGTAGCGGTCGTCTTTTCTCCGCTGTATGGCGAGATCCGGCGCCGACCTACCGCCGGCTAGAGCGTTTCCCCAACCAGGTATCTCCCACCAACAGGGCACCGCCCGAGCCTGGACAAGCTCTAAGCTCCTGATCGGTCTCCCTGTGTGGCAGTGTAGGGCGTGCTAGTGTAAGTGTGTGTAGGGGAAGAGGATAGGAGAAAGAAAAAGTTGGTAAGATCGCGCATGGTCCGCGTCCCGTTTGTTAGGGTACTGCTCCGGCATTCGCCTGATATTGATTGGGAAAACCCTTACAAATACCGATGAGAGCAGCCGACCGCTAAAATTCTCCTCCAGACAGCGACTGAATTCGACCTACTGCAACGCTAGTGTCGAAAATCCTGCCACCATCGGGACTCCAATGGTCAGAGGGATTGCAGTGACATCAGTTGATGTCCTTAGCCATCTCTCCCGGTGAATAAATGTAAGAAAGTTTTAGAAAATGTAAAGGAGTAGATAAAACCTTTTTGCCAGCGTAATGGAAAATTCCATATATCACAGTTCCACTTAGCGAACAGAAACACATATGTTATTAACGTCGCGATCATCCTTTGTACTCTTTCGATGTTTCCACGCGGAATTGCTTCAATCTCTTCATTCCTTTCGGAAGCACCTCGGGTTGCAGACGCTGAAAGAAATTCACGGTGCAGGATGTCCCATCCAGCAGCACCTGCGCATCAGGCTCGTTAATATTGCAGGAGTGGGTTTCCGCTTTTAACACCACCTTCACTCCCTTGCTGCTCTGGCACCTCAATGTTTTTGCGCTACATCCAGAGAATTGAGCGAGCAAGAAGTCCAGTGCTGGCTGTGTTGTTTATTTACAGTTTGCCATTTTGTCACAGCTACAAGAACATAGCAACGACAAAATAATAGAGAAAAATCTGTTTTTGTATAAAACGAGTCAAATTTAAATAGTCTTACAAATAGGTCGCATAACCTGAATAATTATTGTCGCTTGTAATTTCATTAAGGACGTTTCGTGAATTTGTGTAATTTTGTCAATAATATAGGACTTTGAAATACGTATGACATTTTCTGTTCCGAGAAACAAATCGCTTGAAATGCCTTCAGTGGAAGGAGGAGGAAGAGAGAGACAGGGAAAAAGGAGGAAGGAAGGGGAGGGGTGAGCAGAAAGAGGGAGAGAAATGAAGGAAAAGCGGGAGGTACATGCGGTAGGATATGGAGGGGAAAAGAAATGAGAGTCGGGGAAGGGACAGGGGAGACAGGTGTACGCGATCTTAGATGTCTATGTGGCACTTGCGACTGTTTCAAATGTGACTAAATACCACATTTATTTAACTCAATGTATTGGGTAGAAGGTTTGTTTTCGGAGACTGAATATGGTTGGTAAATCATCAACGTAGGCTTGTGACGTGACGGAAAATTATAAATTACCACATTATACCCAGTACGTTGTATGATTTAGTCCAGAAGCTGAATCCGGCCAGTTCAAGACAATGCCAAAGTAGTGAGAGTGAATGTGTGTGAATGTTACCCGAAGAAAGATGCATAGAGGGAGTGAGTAGGATTCCGCGCCAAGTGAGGTGTTACGACGGACGCAGCTCCTCCCCAACACGAGTGTTGCTTCACGTTGATGAAGTTGATGCACGTGGATAAATGGAACACGCGCGGAATTCACAAATGCGAAATAATAGAAATCCACTATGTGCTCAAAAGTATCTGGACTCGGCCAAAATAGGGTTATGGTGTGATCGTGTTTTCGTCGATGTCGTCGAGGGGGCTTGTTGATTTGTAAGGCACTATCACGGCACAGGCCTACGTTGATGTTTTTAACGCCTTCTTGCTTGCCACAGTTGAAGAGCAATTCGGGGATGGAGATTGCATATTCCAACACGAACAAGCACCTGTTCATACTGCACGGCCTGTGGCGGAGTCGTTACACGACAATAAAATCCCTGTAATGGGCTAGCCGGCACAGAGTCCTAACTTGAATCCTATCGAACACCTTTGGGATGTTTTGGAATGCCGACTTCGTGCCAGGCCTCGCAGACCTACGTCGATACGTCTCCTCAGTGCAGCACTGCGTGATGAATTGGCTGCCATTCCACAAGACACCTTCCAGCACCTGATTGAAAGTATGCCTGCGAGAGTAAAAGCTGTCATCAAGGCTAAGGCTGTGCCAACACCCTATAGAATTCCAGTATTACCGATGGAGGGCGCCAAGAACTGGTGAGTCATTTGCAGCCACGTGTCCGGATAATTTTGATCACATAGTGTATCTTATCCTCGGTTTGATTCTCGGTCGGGGCAAAAAAAAAGAGATAAAACTTTCCATTACAATCGTTTCCGTTTCTAAAACTGTGAGCCAAAAGAAAACTCCAGCAGGTCTAGAATGCTGGATACAGAGAAATGATTACGTCATTCACGTCAAATGTTTCCCGTACCCTCAGGCGTGGATAATAAAAAAAATCAGGTGCCACCGCTAACTGGGAACACCGCTAGCTGGCAAAACTCGGATTAAGTCGACCCTATAATGCTAAATACATAGTTTAGTAGTAGTTACGCGAGGAAACGTATTTAACCCTAGATTTCAAAAACTAGTGCCGAAAGTTTCCCCCGCTCCCTCCCCTCACAACCCGTTTCTGAAACTCAGTGTACCTTTATTGAGTGAGTAGCCAGTCAAATACACGTAACCTTGTGCGCGTGCCTGTTTCCGCTATTTTAACACGCGTCATCCACTAGACTACGCCTTTGTAATCACGTGAAGGATATTTTTGGCGCTATATTAGCTAATATTGTGCATAATGACTACATTTGCCTTGTCATACAGCATGTAAGTTTATTCTAAACAATTAGGAATCATAATGAGATAATGGCGATTATAAATAAGGTCGCATGACAAGGTACTTCTTCGGACACTTTTCAAAAGCAACGTGTGAACAAGACTAATCAAGGGTCTGCTGTGATAGCCAAGTCATTTACATGTATCTACAAAAACTTTATAATGTATTTTGTAACTTCGTATATTACATATTAAATCCATTCATTTAGTGTTTAGTTTTAAAAGTGAGTTTTTCTTTATTTTCACTCAAAGTCATCTGTCAGAATATGACTTTGTAATAAAACTTGGTACAAATCTTGGAAGGTTTCGTTGCCTGGAATAAACGTTTTTTATGTTAATGTCAGAAGTCGGTCGGATTTGTAGTTGATTTGGAAATGCGGTCGAGGTGCAGAGAAAGAAGTCGAATTGGCCGTATACAATTGATGATTTTTTTTCTAAGGTTACCTAACCAGCTACCTTAAATTGTACAATATTTTGTATCCTATTATATAAGACATTATTCATTTGCTCAATTTTTCCATTTGCTGTAGCTATTTGTCGAAACGCATGCACGTCCGGTTTAGCAAATATTCTATTGCGAAGAAAGTGTTTTGGTTTGGTAGAGGCAGGCTTTGGTAGAGGATGAGGGCGACGACTTTTGTAGTAAATTGGGTTCCGTCGTGGTGATCTCAGGAGGTTTAGGGGCCGCAGAATGGCGTACGTTGGGTGGGGGACCTTCGGAGAGCAAGGAGAGCAGGGTCTTGCGATCGCGCTAATTACCAGCCGGTAAGCAGCTTGCAGCAGCGATCCTGCTTCGCCCTGCCCGTCCCCGCCCCTTCCGTCTTCATTAACGGCATCGTAATGAAGCTGGCGACCGACGAGCAGGTGATGGGCGGAGGAGGAGGAGTCTGAGCAGAAGGTCGGGGCTGGCGACCCAATCGAAAGAAGGTGGAGGGTGAAATAAGCAACGGATTGAGGCCTGTTAAGGGAAGTGGTACGGGCAAATAAGGTAAACGAGTAGATGTAGAGACAGCGCTATGAAGGGGGAAATTAGTTATAACTTGAAAATATTTCCCTCACTGTTGAAGATTGCGAGGAGGCTTAATTGGCAGTAGATTGTTCTGATATAATTGTTGACGTCATTATAGTTAACAAATTGTTTTTGGGGAGATGTGTTTACTGCTTCATCATAAGTTTGTAGCAAGCTTCGAGATATTTTACCGATACTTGTATACAATGAAAATTGAAAAAAAATGTGTGTTTTAATTATTTCTTACTGGTAATTCTTACTTACACAGATGATATCGAAATTTTTTGACTACCAACAACTCACTGATCTACTTCATTTTTTGCTGATAGTGCATGTATAACAACTCAAACATTTACTTCAACTGGCTAAATTCTTGCAATTAGATCACACTAAAGGAAGAGCTGTACTAAAGTTACAAAAAGAAATAATCATATCAAAAGTATAATATAATTGACGACCTCACTATGTGGTTTAATGTCTTCCAGAATTTATTGTCGATGACAAATGAAATAAAGGAGGCTTTACAAATTCTGGAACATTGCAATGACTGTGACCACTGTGTGAAACATTTTTCTGAAAATGTAATTGAAATGTTTTAAATTTGCTAAGATCTGAACACGTGTTGTAAGGAACTATTGTATGATATTCTAATATTCACCTGAACGTGAAAACGAAATTCATCGAAACGAACTTTAAATCGAAAATTATAATCAGTGATATTTTTTCGGAAAGTCATGTGTCCGGCGATTGCTGTGCATTGAGTTTATAAACACTTTCAAATATTTTCGTTCATATACAAGTCAAGTACTCATTGAACTTGGAAAAACTGGCTATTTTCGCTTCGCCAACTAAAACCGCGCACTATCTATAATTTTACACTTACAAAATTGATTGCAATAAAATGCTTGTCGATAATGAGGAAAATCAAGCACAGCTTAAATTACTTTTAGAATGTTCACATGTGATTACTAATCTTTTTTTAGACAAAAATACGTGATGAAACAAACATTAATTTATGTATTAAGTGCTGCATCAAGAACAAAATATGATAAATTCTTCTACTTTGTCCGCTCATTTTCTGAGGTCTACGTGGCCTCCAGCACTACAGTCTCCCTGGTCGGGCCTTAGTTTCCCACCGCACCCCTGGCATCGATTATCTTCTCCACCTGCTGCTCGGGGGGTGCTTCTGCTGCTTATCACTCGATTAAAGTGCCCTCTGCCGCACAAGCCTCATCAAAAGCAGTCGCCCATGAACAGCATCTGGGTGCTGAGGTTGCCTTCCAGGCCCCCGGGGTTTGCGGTGGCGGCGGCGGCGGCGCCGTTCTTGATGCTATCTTTAGCTTGCCCCCCTCCCGCGTCGCTACTTTCTCAAAGATATAAGCCATATTCTAAGAAGAATATTGATTAGTTTTTCGAAATTGTGAAAGTACGAATATTTATCTTTTAAACTATTTTCAAAAATGGGTAAAAAAACATTAAAGCAGTAAAGGATTGAACTGAAGCGGATATTTTTATTTATTCTTCCATTTTCATTTTGTTCCGATACCTAGCGCCTTATAAAAAACTTAAATAGAAACGAACTACTGATGCGAACACAGCCATGGTGTATTTGTGATTTTCTGTCAGTATTCACACTTTTATCTTTTTAACAACACCTCTGCAGTTGTTAAAATTGGACAAAGCTTTAAACCAGCTTCTAAATTGAATAAAAAAGGTAACTCCAAAGTTATTTAATTGAGTGATTCAAAGACATTCAGACAGTGAAGCTGCCATCTTCATTTCGTTGAAAGTTCATTCTAAATCCCTCTGGATTTGCTTCAGGCATATTTTGATATTTTAATGCAACTTAAAAGTTTTTACCGAGGCGTCGGAATGTGTTTTAGAATTTATATCTTCACATCATTTGTCTGGAAATGATCTATTTTAGTAATTTTCATTTTTTCCAACGATTTGCATCTACATCTCGTAATTGTTACCTGACATGTTCAATACGAGACACAATAGGGACCTCTGAAAACGTTCCAAGTCGATTTATTGAACATTATTACTTAAATACAAACAAAACCGTTTATAGTGGTTCACATTTGTACGACCTGGTGGAATACATTTGCATGGTTGCTGCAGGATTGCAGGAACGTAATCGGCGTCGGAATCGGATCTGCGAGCAAGCTTGAGCCGTCTTCACACACAGCCACGTGCTGCCTCAACCGAGAGGCACCGAAGACTTTCACACACTCACACCACAATTAGTGATTATTGGGAAACGACCGAAAGCGGCGGCGATGGTGTGACGGTTAGCGTACCGGACTGTTATACCCAAGCTCGCGGGTTCAAACCCGGTCGAAGCCGTGGACTTTTCAGGGCGACAAAATCTTTCGTACGCCTTCCTTCGGAGGGGAAGTAAAGCCGGCTGTCCCATGTTAGTAGGTTTACGTGCATGTAAAAGATCCTCAAGCCTAAATGACACCTCTGAGCTAAATTCAAATCGCCTGTTTCTCGCCCAAGAAATACCTTCTTTCTCTGCTAGATGAAAGGAGCGTAGCGAAATTTGCGTGGTCAGACGGAAGAGCGGGCCTGATGGCCCGAGTCTCGCCACGTAAAAATAAGGCCAATTCAATTCAATTCAATTCAATAGTAATGATTGGGGAACGAGAAACAACCGATCAGAGCAACCGGCTGTTTCCCTTCAGAATTCCCTTCCGGATGAATTCGACGTAGCCATCTAGAGCGAGGTAAATTCTGTCAGCGTCGGAACTCGAACCCTGAGGCCTCCGGATGAGAGGCGCCGCAGTAGCATTAGTTGATTCCCGTAGCCACCTCAGACGGTTTGGTTTTCGAGAACTGACTCGGAAGTTCACGTTCAGATTGACCTTTATGGCGACTTCCGTACGGGTGCTCGGTATTCCCTCGTGTGATTCCCAGAGTTCTACTATAATCGCTTTCAAAGTCTGTATCTGTCATTGCAATCCTGGGTTGCTTTGTTGGGAGCCGGTGTGGCATCGTTATAATTAAATCAGCGATTGTGCGCGTCGTGCTAGATCCGCTCGAACGTTACGTCGCGCTGTAACATAGTCACGAATCTTTCGACTTATGCGTTGCGGCCAGAGAACGGGACTGCCGACACCGATCAAACTGTGCAGGAGACGCAATAAAAGAAACTTCAGGCCATACTACATTCACTGAACTAGGTCAGCGCTGTCCAAAAAATTACTGTCGGACCCCCATCTAAGGCAGCAGCTGGCATTTGGGTTGTCACCTTAGGTTGTCACTTCTGGAAAGACTAGGATTGTAGAGTTGGATGTCGTCACCGTGCGTCAAACTTAACCTGCTCGTCTCCAACTGTTCTGTTTCTGAAGATACGCATTTTTTCTGTCTTTGCATTAATAATAAACGGATAATGTACGCTAGAGTATTGTTTCTAATCAGCGAATACTTTTTCTCTTTGTTTCATTTTGTTACATCGTCGGTACAATCGCTTTCAACTTGCTTCAGAAACACGTAGTATACTTTTTCGAATTTCAACAGAGATCGCTACTTCCTTGAGGCGTCGTTGGTCATGCGTGGGGGCGATCGGAGAGAGGAAGAGGTAAGAAATGGGAGACAAGAGGAACTGTGAAATAGGAAGGTGCTCTAGCGATGATCGGGGCCTTTCCTTGGCTAGAATGTGCTGAAAGCAGATAATTGGGTTAGTCACATCTAGAGAAAACTGTTCATATGTCGTATTGCCTTTTTAATTTATCTTTTCGCAACTAGAAAGGTTTATTTAATTGCCGAGGATCCGTTTGCTCACAAATTGTAAAACAAAATAAACTAAATATCGTATTTATTTAAGAGAACAGATTTGAACAAACAATTAGTAGTTTTAAAAAGAGACAAACAAAGAGAAAACAAGACCAATAAACTTGTGTATGTTTAATTGTTCTTCTAGAGATACAACACAGCGCAATCTCAATAACTAAATCTCGCGACTCTTTTAATAAACACACGCTAATGCAATATAACTAGACTAAATTTCAATTTTTGACTGAACATTATTTGAATTGTTTGAATAATTTTGGAATTTTGTCAAAAGCGGCGCATTAACATTAATGAGCAACATATCTCAATAATTGACAAAACATTTTTTTAATCGTTTGTGTTGAATTTTTTCCAAAAACGGCTCATTACCATTACAGATGGCTCAGATTATACAGGTAGCGAGAAATCTCAATTTTGAGCAAGCATGTATGTGAATCATTTAAAATGTTTCTGATGACGGTGCAGTACTGTTGATCAGCCACACGCTCCAACTACCTCGCGCCATCGCAGAGATTGCTGTCTCGCTCAGCGACGTCGCAGTGACGTACTTGGGAGAGCTTGGGGGCTTCACGGGAACATTGACGCTCGGCGTTCGCTCATGGAGCGGCTGCGTTTCCGCCAGTTCCTTCTCGCGAGCGACGCGTCGTCATGCGCATAAACTTCTGGGCAGAAACTTTCTGGGCCGCTTCGCTAATGGGCCCTGGTGCGAGACATGCGATCTTAGAGGCGAACCTTGTACACTAAGGACGCGCTGAAAGTAAGATTCCCTCGGGGTAAATCACAAGCCGAAGAATAAATTATGAACGAAATTGGTTTTACAATTAGAGGAATGTTTTCTAAAATACTCTAAAATGGTCTCCTTGAACATATTTATAAATAACAGTATTTATTCTTGAATATTTGTACAAATGGTTCTGAACTCGTATTACTAATAACTAGCAGGCTAATTATTATTCAGGCGTTGATTGATGAATTGACTTCGTCTTCAGTGTGAAAACTTCGTTCATCCTGTTGAAGTTTCCGTTTGGAGAAAAGAAGGATGGCTCCATTTTATATAGTTCAGAAGACAATAAAGATTGCTCAAATGTTTGTCATCTGAAATAGTTCGGGAGTCCCTGAGTCTGACGTCCAGAAAGGGGCCGTGCATTACTAGAACCATTTCAGTTGATTGATTATTTATTGTTTCCAGGTACTCCAACTACTATGGTCGTAACTGTCGTACGTGTGGTGATTGTTAATATCCTGGCTTGGGCAGTAAGTAATTTTTAATTTTATTTATTATTTATTTCATATTATTTGTCAATTTTGTCTTACAATCGTGCTGTATTTCTTTTTGCTCCCTTCATGTAAATTTTGGATTTTTCCTTTTCCTTGCTAGAGACCCACTGAAGATGGGAAACTTGTTTTCCCGAAAGTGAAATTTGGGAATGTTGTAATAAATAAATATTATATGTGTCACTGTGACATATGACATGTCACATATCACTGATTGTTGTGGACGATTCTTTGCTATCTCACTTTATGTGTGATAGTGAAATGCAAATATGTGTGTGTGTAAGGGAAGAAGTGGGGAGATGGACACGGAATAAATATCGCGCTCGGTCCGAAGTTCGTTTTCTAAAGAACTACTCCGCGATTCGCCTGGAATTGATTGGAGAAAGTTTGAAAAATATCTATCAGAGCAATCACTGCTGTCGGCTCTACCTTGATTTGCATGATTTTTCACCGTTTACGATTTACTAAGATTCCTCTTCGTTCATTACTTCAAAAATACAATGTCAGCAATGACTTCAAAAAGAGAAAAAACTTTCCACTTCACAACTGGAGCTAGACACTTCACAACAAGAGAGCTATTTTCATGATAAAGACTCTGAATTTTCCTCAGTGCTAAAAGGTCGACCTACAGTAAGACTAAAAGGGATTAGGCGTCCGCCTACTGCGATATGCCTCTTCTTAGCTGGTGTCTTCTTAGGGAACAGTAACTCCACCTGACGCTAATGATGTTAAAAGTGCTGCATTCATTACGAATTACATTTATATTTTTCTGCACATCATTATTTTAACTTGCTGTCAAGCTAAATTATTTATTGTGTGTATCATACGCCAAGTAAAAATGATTTTTTTTTGTGAAATTAAGAGCCAAAAATGAGAAACTCTGAAAGTGTCAAAACTACATATTTTAAGATATTTCAATAAAACAGCTGTCTGAAGCAAGGATAATAATATGAGGGAGGTACCTGGTAGTATTACGATTGTTTTCTTTTTTTCTGTTTGTTATTTAAGGTCGCTCAGGTAGATCATTAGAGACCACTATTGCATTTAACGGTATTGTAACTGTGAAGATGGCATGACGTGATGATTATGATAGGGGGTGAAAGGACGAATACAAATACGACCATGCCCGAGGTGGAAGTCGAACTCGCGATACTTTGGTCCGAGATCGCTACGGCACTACTGGAATGTTTCCTTGTAATGAGTCCAATGTATGGAAATTAAAATCACCATCCTACAAACGCCCGTACATAAAAGCACCCATCAGGTGTTTATTACTCAGACTTAATCGAAAATTTGAGTATTATGGTGTAAGCAAATGCTATAGAGACAATACATGGCACTCTGCGATATAACGGGAGAGCTAACGCTTCTAGTGGACCAACCTGCCATAATTACTGCAAGAAGAATGAAGTGTATAAGTTTGAAATATTTTTCGGTTTACTTACTAATACGTTTACTTCCGTTTCACAGAGTAATTAAAACTTTTTTAAATGCCTGGGATGGTGTGAGGTGTGCTTGACTTAGGTATTAGGTGTCCTGTATTGTCTGTATAGTATTTGGAATAAGAAAAAACAGTCGCGTATGCAACCCGCAATACGCGGCACGCTACTAATTAATGTTACCATAGTTCATAGCTTTGAAACAATACTCATACGCTCTTAATATTTATTTATGATGAGAGTGGTAAAAGTTACATTTTATTTAGCAAATATGAAAGGTGCGGCACGAGGCCGATAGACGCAAAAGTGTGTGGAATCCAAGACCGTTGAGGCGTGAGCGAGACACAGGTGAATGAAGACAGTACGCATGCATTGTAGAGCCATCCACACATAATATCACTTTTCAAAAGGCAAACCAAAACAAAAAATCGTGTAGCCGAATGCGAGGTAGTGTATATCACCCAGAAATTGTTTGTGCCTGTGCTAGTAATGTGTTTATTTGATTTGCTTATGTGATTTCTTACGCGAAATGAGAATGCGATTTTTGTATGCCGAACCTCCAGTCAAAAGTTAGAAAGACGATGTTTTAGGTAGCATTTACTGTAGCTGTCTCCGTCCATTGTGACGTCACCCGTGTGCACAGATTCCTGGCGCAAAGTCTGCAGAAAATGATTGACGCGTATAATTATGATATTTCCATACGTCAAAAACTAAACATATTAACACAAACGTGCAGAAAATGATTAAAAAATAGTGCTGAAATGATGTATACTTAGTTTTCAAAAATAAAACGAAGACCAAAAAGTTATTGTAGTTCATTCTGCGGTTGGCCGTTTACTCCCCCTTCCATTGATCCAGATACGAATTGGTATGCGACTGTTAAAACAATTTTTTTCAGTCAGTTTTCAAAGCAGAAAATTCGCTTTGCTCAACTTAGTTACGACCATTAACCCTAGATTACAAAGACGTCATCTAGTACCGAAAGCTTTGCCCACCGCTTCCCCTCACTCCCCGTTTCTGAAACTCTGTGTACCTTCATTGTGTGAGTCACCAGTGGCGTACACGTAACCTCGTGTGTGTGTGTGTCTCATGTGTGTCTATTTCCAATATACGCTATTTTAACACTCCTGTCAATACGGTGTTTTAACACGTGTCTTCCAGTAGACTTTACAGTTACGTCAATGCTATTTTTGGCGTTTTACTGGTTAATATTCTGAAAAATGAATCTAACTCCTTGTAGGATTAATTTTTTTTCTGAACATATGACAACCATAATGGCGATCATAACAAAAGTCGCATGACCAGGGACGTCTGCGGACGCTTCTCAAAAGCCATGTGGGCAGCACCAAGCAAGTGACTGCTGTGGGAGTCAAGCCATTTAGATATATCTACAAAAACCTTTAAAATGTATTTTGTAATTCCATATTCTACATTTTCAATACATTAAATTTAGCATTTCATTGTAAAAATGAGTTTTCCTCAATATTTACCCGAAGTAGTCTGTCAGATTACGCCTTTGTAATAATACTTGGTACAGGTGGCCTTAGCAGTCTCAAAAATTTTAAATAACAATCACACTACTTTAATTAATAATTTAATATTTATGTAATTTCGATTTAAATTAGAGAAACGAACTATTTAGACGACAATTTGGGAGGCCTTTTTGCAGGGCGAAGCGACAGCTGTGGATGCGAGCAGGAAGAGGGAATATCCGCTTGCGGAGCGCAGCTCATTACGGCCGTTGAGGGCGAGATCAAGCGCGTTGTGTGCGAGGCAGTGCTTAGTGGGCTCGCGGATGGCTGCGAGATTGTGGCTAATTAGGTATACGTGAGAAGTCTCAGAACCTTGCTGTGTGCGAAGAAACAAGGTAACAGTTCTTCGGAGATAATTAATTACCTTAAGCTTATTATCGGGAACAGTGACGGCGTTAATTAGATAATAGAAGATAATAGAGTCCTTTAAGTGAAATTTGTTGCAATTGAGATAGATGTTTCCTGTGATCCATGTAAGTAGTTCGAGGTGGAAGAAACAAATCTATGAACTTCAAGAAATCATATAAAGGAAGATGGGTCATCAGTTGTAAGGGATATATCTACATTGATATATCTAGACTGCTAGGGCAAAATAGTTATAAGAGAAAATGACATTTTGCAGGAGAGATCTTTGATTGGTTTTATTGGCACAAACAATAGAAAGAACTTTTTACACTTTGTTAACAAAACGAAGAAGAACTCATTATTATCCGCTAAAAGTTTATATTGAAAGCATGGAATGATCGAATTGGCTTCCAGGAATTAGACCGAGGACGTAAGTCTTTTTAACCATTCTTTAATTTATAATATTTCCCCGGGCTCTTTCCCTCTAGATGTGTTCGTACCAATAGTAAAATGTGTTTCTTTTCGTTATTTCACAAAAGAGACCGCTAATCTATCGAGAAAACGGGGCGGCATATCACATCAGTTTTCGTCTCTCGTAAAGGAGGATTTTCCTGAATTTGTCAACGCTGCATGGTCTATTAGGTTGCGAAAGTATTAAAAAAGTGCTGATGACGAATACTTGTAATGAGGATTCGTTTAGCAGCAACTTGACTCTTAGCTGGCGATTTGCTGTCCTTTACATTTACGTCACACACAGTTTTTAACTGTTTTGACGTAAATAAATAAAAATAAATAAATACAAGCTATTCATTCTTCTGCTCTCATTGTTTGAAGTCGAACATTGAAAGAAAATTCCAATAAAAATTCCGCGAACTTTCAGTCATAAAACCACTGTGGTCTCACACAGGACCAACGTTGCCTTAGAAAGATATTGTTGACACATATTTACGAAATATGTTCCACTAGACACAGTGAAACTTCAGTGTAGATACACTTACAAGTTTTACCTTAAATAACGAGAGAAAAAAGCAATTAAATTTTGCTAGTGGTCAGACTAATATGACCAGGGACTGTATAGGTATAGAAATCTAGCTCGCTGACCTATGCAAAAATAAAGTACACGTGGTAATACATGCATGTACTCGTAACAATTGGTGTACACGAAATTCCATGCCACCCACGCGGTATCCTGCTGGGTGCTTCGGGGAAGTGGGCGTGGCTCTAATGGGCATGTAGTGGGCAGCGGGCACGTCTCGACGCAGCGCAGGGAAACGCGAGCAGAGGTGACCCAGTGGTCGGGAAGCTCAAAGCAAACCGGAGTCCCCCATCGCCATTGTCGCCGCGCCCTTCGCCACCGCCGTCGATCTGGCCACCACCTGCGCAGCCGCTGCCGCAAACCCTCCGTTTGGAGGCGCTCGCCGTGCCCATCTCCCCCTCCCTGCACCGCAACCGCCTTCACCCCTGACAACGTAACTGCCCCTTCCCCACACCTGTCCCGCCTCTCCTCCACCTCTACCTTTGTCGCTATATTCTTCGCTACCCCCTCTTCTACCTCCGCCCCAATCTGCAACTCTATATCCCCCTCTATCTCTACCTCCATTCCCGCCTGTAAATCTGACACTTCTTCCCTCTCTATCTCGTCCTCTTCCTCCACCTCAACATCCCCCTCTAAATCCACCTCCACATCCGTTACACACCTCCACGTTACCTCTGCCTCTACCACGTATCTCTCTCAATTTCTGCCTCCACCATTGCTATTGCCAGCACAACCGTCTCCGCCACCGTCTCCGCCACCGTCTCCACCACCGTCTCCGCCACCGTCTCCGCCACCGTCTCCGCCGCCGTCTCCGCCACCGTCTCCGCCACCGTCTCCGCCACCGTCTCCGCCACCGTCTCCGCCACCGTCTCCGCCACCGTCTCCGCCACCGTCTCCGCCACCGTCTCCGCCGCAGTCTCCGCCGCCGTCTCCGCCACCGTCTCCGCCACCGTCTCCGCCGCCGTCTCCGCCGCCGTCTCCGCCACCGTCTCCGCCACCGTCTCCGCCACCGTCTCCGCCGCCGTCTCCGCCGCCGTCTCCGCCGCCGTCTCCGCCGCCGTCTCCGCCACCGTCTCCGCCACCGTCTCCGCCGCCGTCTCCGCCGCCGTCTCCGCCGCCGTCTCCGCCGCCGTCTCCGCCGCCGTCTCCGCCGCCGTCTCCGCCGCCGTCTCCGCCGCCGTCTCCGCCGCCGTCTCCGCCGCCGTCTCCGCCGCCGTCTCCGCCGCCGTCTCCGCCGCCGTCTCCGCCGCCGTCTCCGCCGCCGTCTCCGCCGCCGTCTCCGCCGCCGTCTCCGCCGCCGTCTCCGCCGCCGTCTCCGCCGCCGTCTCCGCCGCCGTCTCCGCCGCCGTCTCCGCCGCCGTCTCCGCCGCCGTCTCCGCCGCCGTCTCCGCCGCCGTCTCCGCCGCCGTCTCCGCCGCCGTCTCCGCCGCCGTCTCCGCCGCCGTCTCCGCCGCCGTCTCCGCCGCCGTCTCCGCCGCCGTCTCCGCCGCCGTCTCCGCCGCCGTCTCCGCCGCCGTCTCCGCCGCCGTCTCCGCCGCCGTCTCCGCCGCCGTCTCCGCCGCCGTCTCCGCCGCCGTCTCCGCCGCCGTCTCCGCCGCCGTCTCCGCCGCCGTCTCCGCCGCCGTCTCCGCCGCCGTCTCCGCCGCCGTCTCCGCCGCCGTCTCCGCCGCCGTCTCCGCCGCCGTCTCCGCCGCCGTCTCCGCCGCCGTCTCCGCCGCCGTCTCCGCCGCCGTCTCCGCCGCCGTCTCCGCCGCCGTCTCCGCCGCCGTCTCCGCCGCCGTCTCCGCCGCCGTCTCCGCCGCCGTCTCCGCCGCCGTCTCCGCCGCCGTCTCCGCCGCCGTCTCCGCCGCCGTCTCCGCCGCCGTCTCCGCCGCCGTCTCCGCCGCCGTCTCCGCCGCCGTCTCCGCCGCCGTCTCCGCCGCCGTCTCCGCCGCCGTCTCCGCCGCCGTCTCCGCCGCCGTCTCCGCCGCCGTCTCCGCCGCCGTCTCCGCCGCCGTCTCCGCCGCCGTCTCCGCCGCCGTCTCCGCCGCCGTCTCCGCCGCCGTCTCCGCCGCCGTCTCCGCCGCCGTCTCCGCCGCCGTCTCCGCCGCCGTCTCCGCCGCCGTCTCCGCCGCCGTCTCCGCCGCCGTCTCCGCCGCCGTCTCCGCCGCCGTCTCCGCCGCCGTCTCCGCCGCCGTCTCCGCCGCCGTCTCCGCCGCCGTCTCCGCCGCCGTCTCCGCCGCCGTCTCCGCCGCCGTCTCCGCCGCCGTCTCCGCCGCCGTCTCCGCCGCCGTCTCCGCCGCCGTCTCCGCCGCCGTCTCCGCCGCCGTCTCCGCCGCCGTCTCCGCCGCCGTCTCCGCCGCCGTCTCCGCCGCCGTCTCCGCCACCGTCTCCGCCACCGTCGCCGTGTGGTGTCCGTTTTCCACACAGCACCTCGGCGTACGAAAGCCCTAGCCCCTTCAAACCGCGCGTTGCTCCCCGGACCGCGTCTTTCGTTGCTCAGAGGTCGTTTGGTAAACATTAGGCCCCGGAGTTCTCTCATACCGTCGCGACGGCGTCACCGTCAACAACATAATCACCATCACTATCGTCATATTAAATGTACTCCATCAAACGTGCTCAGAGTTGCACGTAAAAAAGATACTCATGCATGATGATGACGATCCGTGAAGGGATTAGAACGAATTACAAACATTTGCTTGAAATAGTGTATACATTCAGTCAGCCATGAATAAATATTCTACAAATACTTTAACCGAAAGTAAAATATGTTTCTCAAGATGACGAGTAATTTTAAAGAGGAATAAGTGTGTGTGTGAATCAAAAAGTATGAATGTTCAATGTGTAAGTAATCTTGTGCTTTTTGACTGCGTAATTAAATGTAATTATAAGTTATACCTATTAAATTTTATTTAACATCCAGGTATCAACCAGTGAATCATCAATAAGATTTTAATCCTTATTGCCCCTTACGCTATACGAATCGCAACCTACTACTAACCATACGTTTGAAAGTCTGGACGAATAATTTTGGACGGCGGCGAATATCTGCTAAGCTCGAGAAATATTTCGGAAGGGAGTGATAATACTTTAAAATGAGTTCTAATTTAAATCGTCCTAAACGCAGGGAGAAAAGTGCTTTCTCGGTTCTTTCTTCGTAATCTCTCATTTTGTGAAAAATTGCATCTTTCCTCTGAAAGTGATTTGCTCCATTATCACTTCCGCTTGCCCATTATCGTCAGTAATTTTCAAGAGGAGGATTTTAGACTTGCGCTATTCCGACTTCAAAATAAGTTTCCACTCTAACTTTTTAATGCTTCGAGAAAGGAAGCCAAATAGAAGAATGTGGATTAATGCTTTTATTAAAAATTGAAAGGTATTGATTGATAGGCGAGCGCAATTTGAATTTTAAAGTAATAAACAGTTTTGAGTGCGAAGCTAAAAGAAGATCTTGCTAAAAGGTTGTCAAGAGAAAGATTCGACGTACCGCACTGTAAATGAATTTCCACTCGTAAAGTTTGTGGACGTTTTAATTTCTCGTTTAAATGGTAGAAATGTAAAAACATGTTTCTGTGGGTATTTGAATAAGAACTGGATCTTCAGGTGCAATTTCATTTTGTATACCAGTGGAACGCTATAGATTTTTATCGCTCGATGAAAGATATGGTGAGTTACTGTGAATGCATTTATACCCTTCTTGAATACTTGTACCATTCTCATCACAGCCGATAATCAATAATTTGAAATCTCATCAACGAAGAGGTGTTCTACATCTTACAAATATCCTTTATAGAGCACAGGTAGTAATAACTTTTCTTTAAACAAATGAATAAATATCATAAAATTAAACACACTTCATGAAAATGGCGACAGGCATTCCCAGTGCTTTCAGCATTCACGTGAATTGAAACTTCAACGAACATGTGTCTTCTGACAAATTGCTTTACTAACAGCCTACACATTGAAATAAAATCTTTACAAACTCATTAAAATGACTGTGAAACATTTTCCAGTTTTTTTTTACATAAAATGAAATCCAAATTTTAACGCGGATTGAAATCTTTCTCACGAGCAACATTTATTTCCTACATGCCCATAATTCTGCATCGCGTTCAGTACGTCAGTAACACACGTAACTGAAGCGGGACGCTATCCGTCTCCGAGGTTTGTAATTGGCGAATCTCATTATCTTCTCCGTGACCTCTCAAAGGCCTCCGAAGCCCATCAGCGCGCGGGATCCCGACGCCCTCTCTAAGCGGCGGCTCGAGCGCGCCGGGCCGGCGCCGCACAGTGGGGGGAAGCCTCGCCCCCAGGGGAAACGCTGGTATATGTTTTGAAATTCCTACGATCCTCAAAAATATACGTAGTATGTAATAAAATGTAGTAGAGTAAAAATAAATGTAGTAATAAACGTCAAATTATGTACATAAATATGTAATAAAAATGGAAAAAATTTGTTAAGTCGGGTTGTATTGAATATTAATATAAATCAGGTTTATTTATCATATATACGTTTTATTACATAAGTCGGGTTATATTGTGGAGTTGCGTGAGACCTCACGAGCAATGAGTTCAAATCTCAATTGAAGGTCACGGCGAGTAGGGGCGGCGCGGTGGGCGACGACCCGGCAGAGGGGCTACGACACCGGAAGGGGGAGTTTCAGAAAGACGCGCGGGCGGGCGGTTGCAGTCGAGTAACACCGACCCAGAGTAAAAGATATGTACTGTGTGCATGATGGAAAAAGAGACTTAACCATGGGACAAGATATTTATGTACATGGTAGGGGTTTGTGTGTGAGGAGGGATGTGCTTTGTACTGCAGCAAGTTAGTAATTAAATATTCTTATTGAAACGCGTACGTGTTCAAAGAATATTCCTTCCTAGACGCCCTCCTCCAATATTAAAATACTTATAAAATGCATTTACACAATAGAAAATTATATTTATAAAATATTTTCTAAGCTAATTTTAAAAAGAATACAAACGTTTTAAAAATCATTTGGAAAGCGTAAATTGATGCACATTTTGCATCAAACACCTTTCCCGTAAGTAGTAAAAGCGTCATTTATTGCTATCCCAGGCCGTAGTTTAGCAGTCAAACTAGATGCAATAGACGCCATCGTACAAGCGGTGATATGTACGGCTACTGAGGCAAACAATCACTGAGGCGTGCAGCACTTGTTACACTTCGCCGATCGTCAAAGCTTCTAGGAAATTCATGTTAAAGAAGGAAACATTGATAGAATAAAGAAAATAGTTTGTGAAAGTAGCAAACTATGTAAAATATGTAATAGAGTACTAAATATGTAAAAATATGTGACAGAAATCTGTGTTAAAACAGCATCGATTCACCAAGATAAAAAGTAGGGAACGGTAAGAAGAAAGGCTAAAATATGTTATTACTTAAAAATACTGTGTCACGAACCAAAGAAATATAACCTTTTCTTAATCTTACCAGAATCTTTAGTACAATTATATTGTCTTTGAAAAAATAACATTATTAATTTTTTTTGTAATTTCCAAGTTCAAAATTGATTTGTGTCACTTTAATTTAATTTCTTATTTAATTTCTTAAAACAACAATTTTTAGTATTTTTCTCTAACAAAAGACGTTTCTAATATTTTTATTACCATTTAACGTCTAGTACATTTAGTATTTCAAGGATTTATTTCTGCTTAGCCCGAAGACCCTCAGCAGCCATGAAAGATACATTGAATAATATTGACATTGTTTAAGAAACATGATTAGTGGATGAATACTTTGAGTACTTGGGCACGATAAGTAGATTCAATAAATAATTGTTTGTGGTGTTCTGATGACGATAAAATATATTAACAATGTGAAATTTTGTGGCTTAACCACACCCATATTCCACTCTTCAACTTTTTGCGCTATGGTTGCCTGAAATCAACACCACCTCTTCTACAGAGGCGTTATTTGTACAATACTATTTGTGAATTTAAACAGTTCTGAATGAAGCGATTTTTATGTTAGTTTGTGAGTTAAAAAATTAACAACAATATAAAGGGTTTGTAAATTATCTCTGGCTGAAAATTTAATTAAAAGCATGTATAAAGCAGACATCGTCTCTGATCGGCCTGTCATAGTTTCACCGCGAACGGCGCATGGGTTTCATTGGCTCTTGGCGGTGCACAGGCTGATGATGTTTCTCTTGTCAAAGTCCCAAAGAGAGGTAGGGGGGAATCGAAACGGATAGTGACGTAGTAGCGAAATGAGAGGCAGGCAGCGTGACGAGCGGCGACAAATGAACTGCGCGTACGAATGGTGGTGCACTGAGTTGCTGTTTGCGTTTCGATATTGTAAAAGGTAGTTTTGTGTACCCTTGCTTTCCTACACGGAATTCCCTCTCCTCTATGAACTATGACATATTACTGCGTCTGTGATATTTGAATAAGAGTTTGTTTTGGTCAATTATTGTTGATGACTTTACCATGGTACATTATCGAATAAAACTGAAGTGAACTGTTACTCGACTAACCATATTAAAACAGTTTCCTCTGTTACTTGTTTGTTGCTCGCCTAAGTAAGTATCAACTACATTTCGTTCCAGGGTTACAATAGTGGCACAACTTAAAAAAGGCGTTGAAATAAATGAGTTTGAAGTTTTCACCTTGAATTGAAATTCATTCATACGTCTGCCATTTGTTGATGAAATACTGTACTGTAAGATATGCTGACGTTGTTGCTGGCTTGACCAATTTACAATTATGGAGAGAGCGTTAACTCAAAAAAACGTATTTTTTGGTCCCCCACTCCGGGGTTCAAATCCAGGTCGAATCACGTGAAGAATTTTAAGGGCTAATGTCACCGATGGTTTTCTCGGGGTTCTCCCTTTTTCCTACGGAATAATTAAACCATTGCACTACCATCATTATTCTTCTTTCCGTTACCAACACCCGCCCATCAATTCATTTCATCAATCTCAGGACAGTTGTATGGAAATTGAAATGAGAAAAACCTAGAGTGGGAGCTGCACAGGCACTGTGATTGCGGTGATTTCAACAGACTAAGACAAATGTACATGCCTATTAAAAGCAACGATTACAATAACTTTCCCATCATAATGAGTTATTCCTCTGAAGAAATAATATCCCTACGTAGGAAGAAAATTAGGGATCGCATAATATTTGCATCTGTCCATTCACTCCTTAGTTTTGAATTTTTTTATAAAATAGCACTGTATGTATTCAAAATGTCACGGTTGTCAAAATTCACGTAATATATTTAATAATTAGACTCTACAGCAAATGTAAGAGCATAATTGGTCGTCAACATACACATTATATTCCTGTTTTATAATGCAACTTTTAACCAAAATTATAACAGGGGAAACATTTTTTTCGTTAGTTATGTCATCTCACACGCACAACCAGATTTAACCAGAACAAAATTATTTTCGATAATTTCGTTTCCGAAAAAGTATATAAAAGTGAATAGCTTTGAAGGATAGATGCCTCCAATTCACTTAGAGTTTTGACCAATTTCTACGTATTCCGCCCCACTGCCCAGTTGGCGGCGGCAGAGGCAGCGGCGACAGCAGCGGCGACAGCAGCGGGGTCTTAGGGCATGTAGATCAGGATTGAGGACAGACCCGAGTGTGGTGCAGGCGCGGGAGTAGGGCGTTACTAAGCGCGGCCGCTGCTCTAAGTCGGGTCTCAGTCGCTACCGCGCCAAGTTACGGGCGTCGCCCGCCGAGATAAGCACTGGACGAGACCGCCAGCCGCCCGCGACGGCAGCCGGGGTGGGGGCGGGGGCGGCGGCAGCAGGGGGAATGCGAAAACGGCGATGGTGAGGCAGATGAAAAGGCAGCGGGAGCAGCTGCGAAAACGTCGGCGATGGAGGGAGATGCGGAGGCGGTGGGGGCTGATGCCAAATTAGGGGGGGGGGTGGCGACAGAGGCAGATGCGAAAACTGTTGAGATGGGGGGATGTGCGGCGGTGGCAGATGCGAGGATGGCGAGGGCAGAGATGGATGCGGCGGGGGAGGGGGCAGCGGCGGGTCTCATGTGGAGGCGGAGGCGAAGGCCAAGGCGGAGGTGGAGGCGGGAGTGGAGGCGAAGCGGGTGCGAAGTCGTCGGAGTCGGAGGCGGAGGCGGAGTCGGAGGCGGAGTCGGAGGCGGAGTCGGAGGCGGAGTCGGAGGCGGAGTCGGAGGCGGAGTCGGAGGCGGAGTCGGAGGCGGAGTCGGAGGCGGAGTCGGAGGCGGAGTCGGAGGCGGAGTCGGAGGCGGAGTCGGAGGCGGAGTCGGAGGCGGAGTCGGAGGCGGAGTCGGAGGCGGAGTCGGAGGCGGAGTCGGAGGCGGAGTCGGAGGCGGAGTCGGAGGCGGAGTCGGAGGCGGAGTCGGAGGCGGAGTCGGAGGCGGAGTCGGAGGCGGAGTCGGAGGCGGAGTCGGAGGCGGAGTCGGAGTCGGAGTCGGAGTCGGAGTCGGAGTCGGAGTCGGAGTCGGAGTCGGAGTCGGAGTCGTAGTCGGAGTCGTAGTCGGAGTCGGAGTCGGAGTCGGAGTCGGAGGCGGAGGCGGAGGCGGAGTCGGAGGCGGAGTCGGAGGCGGAGTCGGAGGCGGAGTCGGAGGCGGAGTCGGAGGCGGAGTCGGAGGCGGAGTCGGAGGCGGAGTCGGAGGCGGAGGCGGAGGCGGAGGCGGAGGCGGAGGCGGAGTCGGAGGCGGAGTCGGAGGCGGAGTCGGAGGCGGAGTCGGAGGCGGAGTCGGAGGCGGAGGCGGAGGCGGAGTCGGAGGCGGAGTCGGAGGCGGAGTCGGAGGCGGAGTCGGAGGCGGAGTCGGAGGCGGAGTCGGAGGCGGAGTCGGAGGCGGAGTCGGAGGCGGAGGCGGAGTCGGAGGCGGAGGCGGAGGCGGAGGCGGAGGCGGAGGCGGAGGCGGAGGCGGAGGCGGAGGCGGAGGCGGAGGCGGAGGCGGAGGCGGAGGCGGAGGCGGAGGCGGAGGCGGAGGCGGAGGCGGAGGCGGAGGCATGGCCAAACGTTATGACGGAGGCGCTGGGAGCAGATGTGGGAGCAGAGGCGGGGGCGGTGGCAAGAGTGGCGAGAGAATCTTGGCGTTGACGGTATCGTGGTGTGGGCGTCGGGAGGTAGGGGGATGGGGTGCGGCGGCGAGGGCTGTGACGGCTGGAGAGATGCTTTGCGAGATGCGATGTTGGCGAAGCGCGATGCGGCGGTGGGAGATTGGCGACGCGCTGATGCTAGGACATTCGGGGCAACGTACGAGTGAAATAGGAGAAGAGGAGGTGGAAAAAGGTTGGTGAGAAGAGGAAGACGCAGGAAAGGAAGAATCGTATAAAATAATAATGGAATGGTGTGTGACGAAGGTTATGGGGAAGGACGCTGCTAATACTGAAAAGTGTAATGAAGATATTAACTTTCTGAAAAATAAATATATATTATGAATTTGATTTATCAGAGTCGTATCGTAAAATCGTATTGTAAGCAGTGTCAATTCGGCCTTAAAGGGATAAATGCAAAAAAAAGGCTGCTTGAATATCACAAATAGAAGAAGCATTATCCGAGAGTTGTGGCAAGTGGGACGGTTGCAGAAACTGAGGTGTCATAAAGTATAATATAATGATTTAAAATGGTATTTTATTGCTTCAATAAACCAGACAAACTGCACACAACGTTTGAGGGCGCAGTAAACCAATTATTACTGTCCAGAAACCTATTACTACCGTTTTATGAATGACTCGGAAACCCCAATCGAAATGAGAAATTAAGTATGAAATGGAAATGAAAGTGGCGATAAGGCAGACCGACGATGGAGGCAGTGTCAGTGCAGGTACAAGTGCTGGAAAAGGTGGCAATCGATTGCGACAATGGAACGGGCGTTGGATGTTGTAATGATAAAGACAATGGTGAGTAGGCGCTTGTGAAGGGGGATAATGAAGTGCCGATGTATATGGATGCAGTGAGGTAGGTGGACGTAAAGGATGAGTTAATAACAAATATAGAGGAAGAAAGGAATGGTCTAGGAAAGGTGGGCACTGTGGTAACGGAGAAGGCAGTGATAATGACAAATACGCAGAAACAAGGGGGAGTCTAGGAATGCGGCAAGGAAGTGTAGATGGTGGTGGAAGTGGCGTGAAGGCAGCGATGATGACAAATACAGAGAAAGCAAGGTGGATTCTAGGAAGGCGGTAAGGAAGCAGGAGGAGGACTTTAGGAAGGAGGCAAGGAGGCTTTTAGGAAGGGTGTGGATGTGGCGGTGATAATGACAACAACGAAGAAACTCTAAAATACCAAAGGAGTTAGGAAAGGTTTGGGATAGCTAGGAATGCAGTAGTGTAGGGAGACGACAAGGGAGTGGAAGCGAGGTACGCGAGGGAAGATGCCCTGGAGGAAGCGGTGGCATTGTAAGCTTGAGCGCTCCGCGGCCGAGTCGCTCCGAGGCGGAGGAGTGATTGCGGCGGCTGCTGCGAGGCCGCGAGCGGCGTGGGAACTGGCGGCTGCCTCCCACCGCCTCCCCCCCCACGCCTCCCCCGCACGCCTCGACCTGCTGTGCGCGGCCCGGGGCCTCCCGGGTTCCGCTCCGCTCCCTGCGCCACGGAGCCCCGACACCTCTCCCAGCCCCAATGCAACACCTCCACTTCATCACTTCCACTTTATCACTTCCACTTTATCACCTCGGCTTCAGAGTCTCCACTTCAGCACCACCCACTTCAACAATTGTTGCTTCATCACCTCCACTTCAGCACCCCCAACTTCAACATGGTCTTCTGGCGCGCCTCGATGGAAGAGTGGTTAGCATGGCGTCCGAACCCCCAACGCACGGGGGTTGGATCTCAGTTGACACACGTGAAATTTTTGCTAAACTCAGTGGTCTTGTCATGGCTTGCAAAAGAACCCTGTCATGTCCCCGGCAAAGTTCCTCCGACAATTTCTCGACGTAATAATATATCACGTTCTCTCAGCCAGAGAGTTCGGTTGTAGTTAAGAGACTTACATCTGGTGAACCCAGACGTCCGCGTTACGTCTCAAAAAAATCTCTTAGTCTCTTATATCCACGTCGGGGGTAGGCTTGAAAAAAAGCCTGGCTCGAATACACTTAACTATGGCCAATGGCCGCGTCCCAGAAAAATAACAAACACAACAAATAAATAAATGAATAAATAACACTTCTTCAACATCTACTTCAGCACTCCTCCATTCGAGCCCCTCGGCTGGAAATCCTCCTCTCGACGATCCACCTGAACACGTACGTCGCATCACCTCCACCTTAATCATTCACTCTTCGGAGTTTCTGACCCCTCCGTCCCCATTCATTGGCGAATTATTTCATTATTCTGCAATTTGAGAGACCTTTGGAGTTATCTTCATTCATCAGATCTTTTGCCAAATCTGCCTTACTATTTTTCATATTCGTGATACAGAACCTCATCATTTTCCGTCTTCACCAATGTATCCACGACTGTTATCCTTGCCTGGAGTTTTACTAACCCAATAGCTAGTTTTACCTCTGCTTGCTCTGCAGCTGCTGGCTTTTTATCCATTCCCGCAATCGCTTTTATTGTCTGTACTCTCTTTTTTCTCAATTTCTTATAAATACCCAATCCTTCTCTCACTGACTACAATTTCTGCTCCATTTTCAACCTTATCATTTCTTAATCATCCCCCTTTTCCCTGCGTAGCACACATTTCCCCCATGCGTTGCAGGGGATTTTTCTAAATCTATTCACTGCCATCCAAGTGACCTAGAAATCACTCTAATAAGCAATCTATGTGCTGCCGCTTGCAAGCACTGATATCCCTGTTATCTTCAATTCCTCAGACAATATTTTAACGTCCTATTACTATGTCATTGTTGAGTTAGCATCTTTCTCACAAATTTCTCAAGCATTGGTTAATCGCCAATATCGTCCTTAACCCGATAGCATCATTCATAGTATCAATGTCACTACTGACATAAACACCTTCCCTATCACCCCCATACCTACCATAACCATCACAAATCCGTCATCCGAATAATTTTCTTATTTACAACCGTAATAATCGTTAAACCCATAATGATTATCGCCTTCTCAAAACCCCATACTACCTCTTTTCCACTTCTACCACTACTCCCTACTACTATCTTAATATCTCTACCTCTATCACTTCATCTTTCATTCCACCACCAACTCCGTCACTACCCATCACCATTTCCACCATCACTTCCACCGTTATCGCCGCTAACCACCACCACTACTACCACAATTAATACCGCCACTCCTTCGCTTTCTACAGTCACCACCACTACCACTAACGCCATCATCAGCACCGTCACCATCAACGCTATTACCACCACTAACGCCATCACCACTACCAACGCCATCACCACTACCAACGCCATCACCACTACCAACGCCATCACCATCACCTGATCTCCCCCAACAATGCCATCGCCATCACCTCATCTCCCCCACTAACGCCGCCAACATCAACATCTCTACCCACACGAATCCACCAGCCGCATCCCCACAGCTGTCCCGCCGCCGCCGCCGACTTGCTGGCGCGGCGCCCCCTGCGTCGCATCAATACGGCGCCGCAAGTAAACACAGGGCGCGCGGCTGCCGCATCGCCCGCACGCGCCGGGGGCGGCGCGTTCTCGGGCGCGGAATCACTCGCGTGCGCCCCCCCCCCCCCCCCCCCGAGGACGACGGCGCGCAGCAGCGGGGCCTTGTTCAGAGGCTGAATACGTGGCTCCCATCATTAGTTGACGACGAAGGTCAGTTCACAGATGTGGAGACGAAATAACTACATCGATGTTTTCGTGTAAATAAAATGAAAATATACCTTTTTAACGCTGGAAAAGTTTACATATTTGTATTTTTTGTTTTGCAATGACGAAACCTGAGTACGTTCGTAGACCACAATGGATTTACTCTCATTACAAATACACGGCCGATTTGTTGAACAATTATCAATAGAACCGTTAAAAATGAAATTTAACCTTTCATCTCCATTTTTTACTTATGATTTGGTTCACCACTCATTTTCAGAATCTTAGGTATATCTTTTCACTCACTTGCAGATCAGGAAGTCTCTCCAACTCTTTGTTTTCTGCTACGTACCTGAAACCAAATAAAAAATATCTTATAAATGTTTGTAAAATGTCATTATGTCATATATGTCATAATACAACAACAATATGAAATATTTAATAACATTTATTTATAATCTAACGTGAGAATGGCGACATACGGTGTCTAAAAAAAGAAGAAAGTCTGTATGCATATTGTTTAAAATAGCTTATGTTATCAATTAGTAAGATAAATAACATTATTTTTACGTACAAATTGTGAGTGAACATCTCGTAGTGAAAATAAACATTTATGAACTATGCACATAATATACAATGTATTTTAGATTTAATAGTGCATAAAGCACTGTAGAGACATTAAAAATATTAAAATTACTTAATTACGTCATGTGTCAGCTTCGGAAGACTGTAAAACTGCACATATCTTCTCTAAATTCCAGTTTTAATATTTTTACTCTAGTTATCATGAAACGCTTCTTTCGATAGATATTTACTGAACATTTAATCATGAATTCAGTTATTCTCGGAACATTTCATTCGAGATTACGAAAATGACGTTACCCAATTCATCAGCATTACATTTGAAACCAAGCAGAACACTTTTCTCCACAATATCGTATGTACTTTCAACTGAACCGACAAATTGTAAGTAAAGTTTTCTCAACGGTTCCAAGAACCAAAATGTGAGTTGCGCTCTTGAATTCTTCTTCCCTGAAACCCAAGAGGAGGTATTCGAGACCTAAGTAGCTGCGCTTTATCATGCCTTTTTGGAGCAAAACTCTCAAGACAGAAGAAGAAGGGGGGTAATAACATTGTTCTTGCAATGTGGTAACTTTTCTTTCTACGTGAAATCAGCGGTTTATAAGCTTGTCCGCAAGTTGCTGGGAAAGATTGTAAGAAGAATATTTGAAAGATTAAAGCAAAAATATTTTCGTTCATTTTATGAGAGCTATCTCGTGCAAGGAGACACGTTAATGATTAAATAAAGAACATCTATGCAAAGCGCGTCCTTGGACTTTTTAACAGAAGGGACATCTTGCTTCCGCCGGAAGCAAAGCACATAACTGCCAACTCATGTCAACCTCTTCCAGCCTCGAAAATGTCGCTACCGAAGCAGAAGGGGTTCTGAATGCGAAAGAGCCAGCGGGAGTTAGCTCGTCCTCGTTGTTTACTCAAGACCCGTTCCAATTCGGGGTGTTTTCGCGAAGGAATATATGATTCCATTAGAGGGTGAAGGGCGCGTCGTTCTCCGGGCCGGAGTCGTTGGTGGCTCCGGCGGACGCCGTTTCTGAGGCGTTTGCGACGGCCGTGAAAGAGGACGGCTGCCCGACGCCTGCGGTTGCCATGTAGACGGCTTCCGAGTGGCGATGCGCTGGGGGTATGCAGATGGGGCTTACGCGGCAGGGTGCGTGTGTGTGTGTGTTCCTCGTGGTATTTGCGTTGTAAGTGGGATGCGTCCTTCTGCTGTAGAGGGGTCGTGAGAGTCGCAGTCAGTTATGTTCGCGCGAGGACGCTTTGCCTTTTCTCTGGGACTCTAGGCTGTCCGAGGAAGCATGGTTGCCAGCGTTTTGTGTTAATACTATGATCTTCTTCAGGGCCAAATGCGAAGCGGATTGCAGTATGATGTCCCCATCGCTGGCTACTGTACCTAGTTCACAGCAACTCCCAGACGGTCTAGAATCCATTGATTCCGACTGCAGAAGTGTAAAACTTAAACTTTTTTCTGGTTGGTGCTTCATTTACGGTTTGTGTAGGGCCATGGTTTTCCGTTACTGTTTATTAATATTTAATAATATACGGATATTTGTAGTACTTTCTTGTGGTCCTCTTCCTTGAATCTCATAATTTATGATCAGTATTACTTAAGTAAAAGTAAAAGTAGTATTATATGTGAAACATATGTGAAAACTATTCTTGTTATAACGGTTGTACAAGCAAAATCAGACAGATAGTAGTGAATGGTAATCATCCAAATTAGCTCGTCTAATGGGTACCTAGAACTACCCTATTTTCGAATAGGAGGTCTTTGCTCGAAATGGATTGATTATATTTAGGGATTGCGTATTATTATTACTATTATTATTATTATTATTATTATTATTATTATTATTATTATTATTATTATTAAAGTCTTCTCCCTTATGAGATTCCACTTTGTATGATGTGCATGCCATAAAAGTAACCGCTTTTACTTTCTGGTTATCTAAAACCTATGCTAGCTTCGGTTGTCTGTTTCATTTTATTTTTGTACACAGTTCTGAGTGTTTATGTGCACTGTGATTTGTATTTTTTTGTATCTCCTCATTTTCCTTAATTACTAATTGATTAGACTTTTTCGTTCTTTCTACGCGAGAAGTCGAGAATCCTGGATGACTCCACGAGATTGCGCGGACCGGTGGGAAACGATGTCTATCCGACGAGTGTAGTTGCGATGTAAAATGCGTTTTAAAACGAAGTTTGTATCTTTCTAAATTTATATATTTAGCTTATAATAAGTGCTGCATTTGAGCTTATAGCAAGTTTGTCTCTCGGGGTTAGAAAACTGAACAGTCAACCAGAGATTTTAGTTATGATTTACACACGAGACTTATTCAAAGTGCAATCACGTTCTATTTGCGGGATGTCATATCAAAGAGCAAATTCAAACACAAGTGGAAATATAAAGACATTTTTCTCTAACAGCGGGAGTGAAGCCATTGATAAGCATTGTCGACATTCTACAAAAAATAAAATGAAGCTATATATGCCAACACTAATTCAACATTGTTGTTTGTCAATTCTCAATGCTCTGAAGATTGTTCAGTTCAGTATTGAATACTTCACTAAAAAAATTTCAGTGTTTAATTTTAATATATTTGTGTAATCTAGAAAACGTGATCCAGAAAAATATTTTGCCTGTTGGAAAAATTACGGAAAATAGTTGGAAAATAAAGAATTATCTTAAAGACTGAAGCCATCCTCACCTACTAATTTTCTGTGTGTGTTCTGATATAGAAACAACACGTAACATGCATGTTGTGAACTCGCACATGATCCCGGGATACAAGGACGTCAATAAGTAGTATTAAATAATACATCTTTTACTAATTTTCTATTCTAACCAAAGGTCTTTCAATATATAAATGTTTTAAGCTGTCAACCATAACACCTCACCACAATTAATTATGAGAATACTTCATGGGAATACGCCCTTAATTTAAATCCTAGTTTGCCAACGTTTCAGAACTTCATTGTTCCCTCGTCAGGGCTTAAAATGGTTGAATGTTGAAGTATTACATAAACATTCAACCACCATATGGTTCTTGATACAATAATACCTTTTTCAACAAGAACTTGTTATTTTCTGATGATTTTTATTTTATCAAATATTACGATTTACATAGATTGTTTTGAAATACAATTGTAGTAAAATACTTTCAGTTACTGGATTAATGTTTTTTCTAGGTGGACTTTTAAAAATAATATATTTCTTCTATGAGGTTTAAGTAACACTGAAGTTTATTAGTTACATTATCAATACCATTTAAAAAGTGTTAATAGTCTGTGCAAGCTATTTATCTTATTAAGAGAGTTCAAATAGTTCGAAGAACATGATAACTGTTGAAAGTGTATCTACAAACAACAATAAATATAGCTATAAAACATGTTGTTACGGACGTGTTAATAATTTTCCTACATTGTTGAAATGCATTTGAAAAATTAAATTCGATTTCGCCTGAGACCAATATTGACATAATTGATATTAAGTATATTCGATGAATTGAAATATAATTGAAGATACTTGAAGTACCTAGTACTTTTATACTGTAAATACGTTATTCAGAGCAATATTAAACTCTATTGTTTTTTCTCTTTAAAGTTACGGACGTCCATTTATATGTAACTCTATCGAGATACATTATGTAGGAGCAAATCGGACAAACTTTGACATCCTAAAATTGACGGCAATATTAATTTGTGAAGAAAGGACTTTGATGAAATTTTTAATGATGTAGATTGTTGCTCTAAAAATTGCAAAATGTGAATAAATTTAATTTCCACCATAAATTAATTCTAATTTGAGTGAAGAACTTTTGAAACAAAATAAATCTCAAAAGTAGTATATTTCAGAAAAGCCGCTTTCATTAATCTTACAAAGTCCTTTAGAGTAGAAGGTAATGAAAATATGAAAATAAAACCATATTTGATGCCGCAAAACAATTATCCGGGATATACAATTTGTTTATCAGAATTGCAAGTTATTTTTTCCTCTTCGACTTTTTCGGAGTCCATCAATTCACTCGCAATAAAAATACTGTATTTATGATGTCAACATATTTTGTATACTGGGGAATATTATCACGTGCCTGTTGTTGGATAGAACATTAATTTGAAAACTAAAATTTAATTTGCTGCGAATATACGGACCGTGTAGGCTAAATATAATAAATCAACACATGGATTAACATTAACAAAATAAAATTAATTTAAATTGTTTTAATATTTTCTCTGTTGTTATTCTCTCATTGCACATAAACATTGAATTTGTTTCAGACATTTTCATTTTATGTATAGAATAAATATTAAATTATATTTAGAAGTGCAATGCGATATAATTTATAAAAATGAAATGTTATTTAAAGAACAAAGAATAACAGTGGGTCCAATCCATTGATTACATAATCGCAAATATTCATAAAAACACGTTAATAACTTACTGTACGCTTTTAGGCCACAAATCAAACTTTTTGCCACAGTACGAATCGTAAATTTTCTCAGAGTAGATTCAGATAACAATACTATTTTAAAAGCATAAATGAAAATGTCAATTTCAACAAGATATGTTCATCACATTTATTTGTTACATACACAAAAATATTTCAATATTGGAATTATTGGAGACGTTTGACTGCATGGTTATAAATAGAAATTCTATTCACGATTAAACACCAACGCATTAATAAATCACAAGAAACATTTCGAAACAAAATTGCATGAATCTTAAAACAATTAATACTGAACAACGATTTTTATTAAGAAGTTTACAAAACATCTTTAAACCAGAGTCGTAGATTCGTTACTGAATAATTGTTAATGATTAACTAAAATATATTGATTAAATTTCTCTGAAATAAGAATTTTAAGATAAACATTTTCTACATACATTTTACTTATAATAAGATAGATAGATAGAATAATATATTACCACCACCACCACCACCACAACCACCACCACAACAACAACAACAACAACAACAACAACAACAACAATAATAATAATAATAATAATAATAATAATAATAATAATAATAATAATAATAATAATAATAATAATAATAATAATAATAATAATAATAATAATAATAATAATAATAATAATATGGAAAATTTGAATGGGATGAAAATGTATGATGTTGATATGTACTTGAATAAGATTTCAGAAAGTTTCTTATCTCATCCACTGTTTCTGCAGCAAAAGTTTCATATCAAATCAGCAAAATTGTTCTAAATAACCATAATGAAATGCCCCTATAGGGCACCAGAGAAATATTCTACGGGCGCCGCATTGGATAAAGCTGTCTAGCTAATACTGATTAAGGGTTTTCTAATTGTCTGCTTTACTGTAATGTTAAACATATAACATTTTGGAGGTTTTGAGTAACTCACTTATGCACGTGTTACAATCAGTAGGCTTTTCTACCCACGATGCCAATGCAGAAACACGTATGCGCCGTAGAAACATGTCACTAAAGTAAAGATAAAGAATAATGTGAAGAATTGAGCCACGATTCCAACACGCCGTTTGATTCTCCGTTAAAGAGATCATTTTCTTGTAATGGAGAAATACGATATACATTGCAATTGGACACCATAAAACAGAATTGCATTGTGAAGTACAATTTATTTTCCGCATTATCAACAAAATTTTGCATTTCGACGGCAACGCGCCAACTCCGTCCCTGCCCCCCAGATCGCCACAAGCGACACGCGCCACCTGTCGGGGGAAGCCAGCAGCGCATTACGTGGCATACGAGTTTCAATTAGCCAGTCGTTCTCGAATTACCTCCTCTCCTCTCCTCTCCTCCGCCCTTTCCATTCGTTCATTTTTCGTGCCAATTTGGCGGACGGCTTATTGACTCGTTCAGACGCGGCGGCGCTAATTAAAAACGCACCGTTCCACAGGGGCACGTGCACGGGCGGAGGAAGAGTTGTAGATAGAAGCTGAAGTGCACATGGAAGAGAATGATGTGGGAATGCAAGTTGATGTGGAAGTGGAGGTAGTGGTTGAATAGGTGGAGCTGGATGTTGATGTGGACGTTAATGTGGAGGTGGTAGTGGAAGAGAAGGTGGAGATTGGAGTGGAGATGGAGGTTGTAGGGGAGATGGAGGTTGTAGGGGAGATGGAGGTTGTAGGGGAGATGGAGGTTGTAGGGGAGATGGAGGTTGTAGGGGAGATGGAGGTTGGAGGGGAGATGGAGGTTGGAGGGGAGATGGAGGTTGGAGGGGAGATGGAGGTTGGAGCGGAGATGGAGGTTGGAGGGGAGATGGAGGTTAGAGGGGAGGGGAGGATGGAGTAGAGGGGAGGTTGGAGTAGAGGGGGAGGTTGGAGTGAAGATTGAAATGGTGGTGGAAATCGAAGTGAAGGCGTACGAAATCATGTCTGTGGGAAGCGTTTGTGATTTGTTGGAGACTTTTCTCTGTTTGAGACCCAAGTCAAATTGTAATCTAAAGTTGTTCTCGCTGGAGTGCCCGTCTATTCGACCGCTTTGTTCATTTATCAGCCATTGAACACTTGCACTTACATTTTCATTTCTTTGCCCAGTGTTCTGTCAGAGAGAACTCTGAAAATTTACTGTATGCAGGGACTATGCTGATAAGAAATTTATTGAAATATTCAAAGCCACAGGCGATGCAAACAGATGTATGCTTGCCAGGAATGCGGCGAGTCGCCTTACAGGAGACCTAGCCCAATTGTGTGGTTCACGTGACGATCTGTGAGAGATTCTCGGGGTAGCATACAGTTGCCAACACGGGTAACAGACCCGTGATTCCTCGAGTAAGTGATGATTTATTATTTATTTTCATCCATGATCAGTGTATGTGCCGAATAGAGAATAAATACAATCTGCGCACGTATTCTTGAGCCTCAAAGTCTCTTCCGACTCTTTAACCATAAGTAGTTAAAGAATGAATAAAAGTACCAACAAAGAGAGATTAGAAACATTTGAAAAGTAGATATTTTAGCTCACGAGTAATAGATTATAGATTCTACAGATTTTCAAATAAATAGGCGAGGCAATGGTAAAATTTCAATCTCAATGAGAAATGACCTAAGGAACCACGGGGATGTCATATGCTTATTGTAAGGATGATAGGTATGAGTCGTCGCATGATTCGTACAGAATGAAACCTTCTGTATCTAAACATGACATTTGTCCATAGTCGCGTGTGGTTTGCAAATCTGTACGCCTCAGCGCCAGGATGTGGATTCTAACAGCAGTAAAATTTCAAGCCAAGTGATGTGTCGCAAGTTGAGTTCACATGGGGTAGACTCAGCGTGAATCTTTGTTAGGCTATATCGGTAAAGGTGTGAAAGGGAGATCTAGCTGTAAGACTGTTCACGGTGCGGGGAAATTATGGAATTCCTTTGACGAAATTATGCATTGTAAATTATTTTATATGTGTCAAAATAAATACTTAGGTGTCCATATTGTGATTAATTTTCGACATTTCCGCCTACTTCTAAAAACACATCAATTCGCTCACCTCAGACTGCCTGTTTTTTGACTTGGAGGACTGTTTTTGTCTAAATTGTTACTGAATTATCTGTTGTCAACTATCAACCTTTTACTCTTAAAGACTAACACTCGTCTGTCCATTATACTACCTATGTGCCAGTTGTCTTTCCACCCGTTTGCCAAGTGGGTTTCCGTCCCCCCCCCCCCACTGTTCTCCTTCTCTCCCTCGATTCTCAACATTTCTGCCTTCTGTTAGAATAATTGCAGTGAGTTAGAGCAATCAAAGATAATTATAAAATGACATCTTTCAAAAATGTTCGTATTAATTACTAATAATTCGCACAATTATAGCGTATTCACCACGAATTCATAAAAATTATTTTTTGTTGTTATGTTTTTCGCTTTTCCGGCACGAAAACTTGAAAAATGAAAGTAATGAAAATTATAATAGATTTGGAGAATTTTAATATTATTATTGTTGGAGAATTATTACTGTAGTATAACGCGTGTATGGAGGGTAAAACTAAAAAAAACATGTACAGATTTTATCTGAAAATAATTTTACAAGCATTCTTATGTAGTATAATTTCCATTTCCATGAGCCACGCCAGGAAGCATTACTGAACTCAAAGGTGTCAAAACCCTGAGCGATGCGTGGCTATTGTTAGGCCCGAGAACAGCGAGGCGTGCGAGGTCATCGACGTTGAATGAGAAGCGCCGGAGACGGCGTCGACGACTCCGACGAGGCCGGTCGGGAGGACGTGGCCGGCGCTGACGCGACGACTTATAATGGCGCAGGTCGTCTCTGTCGACGGCCGGATGCGGGCGGGAGCAACGTCCGGAGAGGGGACTTTTTCGGGCGTCACAGCTGTCTCATCATATTGGAAGACTTCGGCCGCGCATCCATAGCTGGGTATTGATTTCGGGCGAGCTGAAAAGCGAGTTGATTCACTAGTCTCCGGCAGTGCCGGGACACGGACATGTTACTGGGAATTCGTAACCCTCCACGAAAGCAACGCTTGGACATGAATGTAGTTATCGAATTTCTGCTGTATAAATTCCTTTTGCTGCTCTGAAATCAATGTTAACAAATGAGATGTCAAAAGGAAATGATTGTTGAAAAACACGTTATATATATATATATATATATATATATATATATATATATATATATATATATATATATATGTATTGATATACGTACTTTCTCCCTCGTCGGAGTGTACAAAACGATTACCTTCATCCTGGCTGCGACGTAATTTCAAAAGCAACCTTCTGGATACTTCTCACTTGTAGTCTTCTCAACCATTGACGTCATGCGACACATTGCGACTCGTGAACTCATCATTGCGAGGAGCGGGTCTGTTGTAATAAACCAGGCTGGTCCCTACGCCTGTCCATTTGCACGCATTCTACCCACACTTATTAATGAGGAATGCATTGGTAATAGAGAAGGATTCAGGTTAAACGGTGTACAGGCTGTAACTGGGAATACACACCATATCCATACAAATGAAAAGAAAATTGCCTCAGCAGGGCATCTTCGCACTTAAAATAACGTGTACTTGAGCGCAGTACTCCAAGTCTGCACGTCATCAGGCAAATGCGATCTGGGAAATGCAACTCACTTGATGATTTGTTGTCTGCAAAGTGTAAAACAATAGGTGTGAACTTCTTTTTTCTTGGATTTTGTGAAACCAGTTTGAGGCAAGTTCCTCGCATCTCTATGCGCTGAACTGATTTCAGTTTTATAATGGTGACGCGCGCACATAATTTTTTCTTTTCTATAAAGAAATTGCAAATTTTGCAACAATTAGAAATATTTATTTCATATTATAACATATGTATAGTTTGTAAAGTAACTCTTCGCCAACTATAACAGCACAAATGGCCTAACAACCAGGCGAGATTCTTGTTTCATCACACAGCATAAGAAGCATAGGGGGGTTCACTATGACATATATGCCCTTTCTCTTTTGCACTACCTCCCTTCCAGGCCAAGCTCCCTGTAACACAATGCACCATAGGCTAGTCAGTGTCTAGTTCTTTTGTCCACAAAATAGACTAAAAAGATGAAATGTTTCAAGCAGGTTTTCACGAAAAAGGCTGACTATTGCACGCCAGTGTTTTGGCATGTAAATATTTAAACTGAATCCTACTATTAAAGGAAAGATTCTTTAGTTTTTAAAAATTACAGGTTGTTTTTGGGCTTCTTTCATTCCCACATTACTGTGTTAATAATTCGCATGAAGTTACTTAGAGGGGTTTCTGGAATAATATTTCCTGAGAATTTTCCTGAGTCAAGAAACCTATTGCTTTCGAAAGTCTAAATGAGGATAATTTCCGATCGTTAGTTATGAGTTTCTTCTCTATATAAACTAAGATAAGATGTCGGTTTTGTACGATAGGAAACTTCCACACAAACCCTCCTCAATGTATTACTATTGTTTACGGAAACGTCGACTTGCAATGCATCAAACATATTTAAGAAAACAATGTAAATTTTACAACATTAAGCTATATAAAAATACAGCTTCAACTAAACCGTTAACAGCCAAAACTAAACCGTTAGCAATATTAGAATGTTAACTTATGTATGTACGTGGCGTAGATGGTGTAACGCACAGTTCAGGTTATGTTTGAGAATGGATTTTAGTAAAGAACAATGTACAGTTTTAAAATATTTAAAAATTTGGAATCTTCAGGCAGGTTTAGATAGTTTATAGATGCGAAGAACGGCATAAATATAGACAAATATTTATGGGCAACTATCAGACAACAATATTATGGCCTTAACCCATCTGTAATATTTTAACAGACATTGTACTAAAGTGTCTACTTTATCCTAACACTTCAAGCGATGTTTGAAGACGTAGAGAGTAAAGTGGTCGCTGGGATCACAATGGAGCATGCAGATGCTTCCTCCTTTGCCCCAAATGAATATTAACCCCCAACGCGTGGCGCTAGGTTCACCGCCCGCCAGGGCGCTGGAAAAGAGACGAGCGCTCGTCCCATCGCTGTCGGCGTCCCGGCGCCGCCCCGGGCGTCGCTGAGCGATCGCCGGCGAGCGCATCTTCCGACCGCGGCGCCGGAGGGGGCGGGGGCACGACGGGGCGGGGCGGGACGGGGCGCGGGGGCGGAGGCAGAGCACGAACGCAGGAGCGGCGGCTGGAAGTGGGGGTGGAGTGCGATGTGAGGTCAGGGTGTGGGGGCGAGGTGTCGGTGGCTAGGCGGGGCGCGAGGGCGTGGAGCGGGGTGGGGCGCGGAAGCAGGGACAGGGCGAGAACTCTGGGTCCGGGCGCGGGGGCAGGCGCTGGGCGGAACGCGGGGGCGGGGCGCGGGGACGGGGGCGGGGGCGGGGCGCGGGGGCAGAGGCAGGATGCGAGCCCGGAGGCGGAGGCGGACCGCGATGGCAGGACAGGGTGTGAGGCGGGCGAGGTCTCGGTGGCTAGGCGGGGCGCGGGGGCGGAGCGTGGGTGGGCAGGGGCCGCGGCCCGCGCATTTGTCGCGGCTGTCGGCGCCGGGAGATCCGCCTGGACGGCGGCGGCAGCCTCCTTCGCGACGGCGACGTTGATGGCGACGGCCCTCACTGATCCCAAGTGACAGAGGAAGAGCGTGGCGGGTTTTTCGACATTTCGAAGGGCGCAGTTGGCAAAATAAAGTTCCTAGTACACTACTATTAACATTACTCGTTCATGTAAACAAGGCTACTAGTACAGAATTCTTACATGTTTTAATGTTTATGCGAGTATTTTCTTGTTTAATTCTTTGCTTCGTTTTGTTGGTGGTATGCAACAGTAGCATCCTTAAAGTTGCAACAAAATCGATGAAATTGTACATCAGAGCAGTAGCCCACTATCAATTAATATGGGAGGATGAAGTATAGCAATTCATTGATGAATTATATTTGTTTCGATTTTATTTTCATAGAATTTTTCTTAGATTTTGAAGATAGAAATACTCCAAGAAAATCTACATAACTTTTTATTCGCAAATTTTAGTTTGTGTACATCCTTGATTAATTGCATAATTCATTCGCTTACCGAGGGACATAGAGATGCATTTTCAGTTTCACGTAACTTCTTAATTTTCCTTAGCTAGGATTGAAATAACACAAACGTCCCGCCACAAAAATATATGTTACTAAAACAATATTTACTTAAGTTAAAAAATATTAATATCATTGGACACAACATTTTACATCACAATGGACAGCAAGCTGAGTATAGTTGCATAAAAATACGTTGTTAGGATTACTAAATTTTCCCATCTACATTTTAGTTGAATCTGAACGATTGAAACGCACTGAGAACACATACCATCTCGATAAATAACTGTTTCGAAAATTTTACAAAATATCATTAATTCATAATTTATTATAATTTTCTCTGCCATTCTAATGTATATATTAATGTCTATCGTAAAGTTAAGTATTTCCAGATAAAAGTGATGAACTTTAGATTTTGTTATTTTAAAAAAAATATATTTTATATAATTTTATTTAATAGTATTACATTTATTTAATGTTATGTATATACACACTATTGTTATGTTATGTAATATTATACAATGGTATATTACATTATATTTCAAATTTTTGGCCTGGATTTAGGTGCATTTGGGGCCAACGACCGCTGTCGGCGGGCATTGCCCTTCAGGAGATCCCAAATTCAAATCGCATGTCAAAGAAATGTCGTCCACCCCGGAAGCAACCCGAAGCGGTCCGTCTGACGATGTAGGCGGGCGCGGCAGGGGCGATGGTAGAGTCGAAGTTCGGGAGGGTGTGTTGTAATTTGCAGTAGACTCTGAGCGATAGAAGTTATTAAAAAGGTAAATGCGTGTTCTATGAAGAAGCAGAAAACATTGTTTGAATTTTGTATCTTAATTAATATGAATACATTTATTTAGTAATTAAATAAAAAGTTTAACATATTTTTTTTTAAATTTAGCATGTGTTTACATGTTTTTGTTATTAAGTATTTTCGGGATGGTGATTGAAGGATACGACAAAAGGTTGTTGAATAAAATAACAGGACGAAGCAGCGGAGCGACGCGCAAATACGAGAAGAAGGCCGAATATCGCATTACCCGAGCGGCGGCCAAGGCGTGTGGGGGCGGGGGACGAAGGGGGGACGCGTCCGGTGGAAGGGGCGCGCCGTGTGTCGCCTGAAGGGGGCGGAAGGGTTTAGGAAGGTGATTTGCGTGGGCTTTTTTTGAGGCCCTTCCTAGAACGTCGAGGGTTTCTTTGTGAGCGGGCGCTTCTTGTAGGCGCCTCGACGCCGCTGTGACGGATGGCCCCTCTCTTCTCCCATTCGCACGACTCCGGCACGTGGTTTGAAAGTGTTGGACATTGTGGTAAACTTCGTTTGATTTACCTTCAACAATGGGAATCTTATTATTCCTCGTGAATTCAGAAATACGAAAATAATGAAAGAATGAACGAATGGAACAATGAACGAATGGAACAATGAACGAATAAAAACTGAACGAATGAATTAATAAACTAACGAACGAATGGAAGAATGAACGAATAAAAACTGAGATGAATGAATTAATAAACTAACGAACGAATGAATGAATGTAATAAAGAATGCATTAATGAATGGAAGGAATGACATGAATGGCAGGTTGAATGTGTGAATGATTTATTTTGGCAAATAATTGTAACAATTGTCAGGTTTTATTTTTATATCAAAATAACGATCCAAATGCATTAAGGTAACTCTAATATGTTTTTAAACGTTCCTGCTACATCCATGCACGGCAGAGGTTGCTCTCACGGCAGCAGGTAGATTGTTTGAATCATAGTGCTATTTTCGAGAATTCGAATTTCGCTGTGTCTCATTTTGTTTCTACACTTCATTCCTCTCCCGTAATGTGAAGGTTGTAGGCCGAGTGGCGGAGAAATCTCTTCCTTCTAGAGAGGAACACAGTTAACCTCGAGGAACGCCTCATTTGGGAACAGAAGGTCGCTAAACTAGTTTTTAAACATACATTTGAACCTTATGAATATTCTTTATACGTTTTTCATTGTTGTGTTGAGTTTTAAACATAGTTGGGTTTTCAATTACAATCGACCTGAATTAACGTTTTATCAGTGTATCATTTAAATGAATAAAGATTAGCTATATATTATTTGCTCCCGAATTTCTAAATATATTTCATAATGCTTATTTGTTTCAAATTCACATATAAAAAATATTTTAACAAGTTGTTAAAACTGTAAGTAATGATAAAAATTGATTAAAATCACAGTTTAAATCAATAATTTAAATTAAACGGTCCATATAATTGGAATCCTATGTGCTAATAGTATATTCTACATTTTTTAGAATTAGCTAATTTGAGGAAATTGTTGATTACTGAGTACGTAGTTGCTAAAGTTCAATACCAAAAGAACTTTGTATGCATTGTTGCTATGGAAACGAATAGTTTCAGGGTATTTCAGATACATAAATTGAATATTACAAAGCACACTAAAGGCGAAGTATGCATATAAAAACAAATTTTAGTTTCATTATTGGTTTTATCATATTATTATGTTTCAAACCCGTAATATGTTTGCAATTAGAATGGTCAAGTGATTCGGCCAAGTGAGACAAATGTTCGGGGCAGATGAGCCAAAGTACGTATACTATAAGTCTGTGTGTTTGAAACCCACGTAAAACATGAATTTTTCATTTGTGTTTGAAGCGTAGGAGGTATTTCAAACCTTGTACCAGATCAGTGGTACAAGCACCAAGGTGAAGCCACGTAATACCGTGGGCAAATATGAAATGGGATATGTCTATGCGACGTTCGGGGTGACCTCTTAGAGGAGCGATAGGATCTACAAGACGCCCTAATAGTCTTGTAGACGTCGAAGAGGCAACTAACTAGAACGCGAAAATTTGTGCCATTTTTCAGCACCAATAGTTTGGATTTGGAACATCTCTTATATTCCACACCACACAATCATCCTCATGCATAACCAATCACCTTATTGCTGGGCTTGTGCATTAATTTCAATTACACCAGACTAGAATAAACGTATCGAAATTATAAACGGTTTATATAATATATATATATATATATATATATATATATATATATATATATATATATATATATATATATTGTAATGGACCACGCTGACGTGAATACTCGTGTCGCAGTGAGTCGCACTATCATAGGGGTGGTGCCGTCACACTCAAGGTGCGACGGTAATTTCCAGATACCCGGAGCATGCGCTATATTTATTTACGGGGGCGCCAAGCGTATGCCTACCTGTATCTGGGCGCCGGCGTCGAGACGTCAACAGGGGTGGGTGCCCTGGGTCGGAGGTTGCATTTACTAACTAATTATTTAAAAAAATACACATTTTTCTAGTAAAATCACCCGACCAAAACGACGGGGACACGTTTATTGTTCGTGATGATCTTCTACATTCGACGGTTAATTGAATACATGGACTTACAGTGATGTGATGGCTGGAATTTAGATACTTCACTCCGAAAGGATTACACACTCAACTGGCAGTCGGTGGCAGCAGATGGCTCGTCGAATAGCCATGGACTTCTCCGGTAGTCGGCAGGAATCTGCGCCTGGTTGAGTCGGAGACCGCCCCGAGTCCAGTGGAGTTGAGGCCGCAACGTCTGATGCGCTGGTCACAGGTCCTCAAACGTCGCCTGGACCGCGTAGTGTTTAGCAGCCGAGAAACAATGCTGCACACTCCTTCGTAATGGTTCTAGTCCGACATTCGGAATAAATTCCGATGCTGAAGTTATCGAAATTACTGGCTCGAGATTATTACCAGTTTCTCGTGCGGCGGTAGTTGCCGTTAAAATTTCAAACAAATCTCCGAGCCGACCGCTCACTTCGACAGTCTATTTCTATCTGTCCAGACCTTCCAGCGCGCGTTTGCCTCTGCGATTTCCACCCCCACCCCTCTCGCAAGATGTCCGATCTATCCCGTCGCAAATCTTAACGGAAAGTTACATGCGAAGTTTTCCATAGGCCGGTCTTGATTTACAGTGGGCTGCTGTCGCCTCTTAATGCAACAGTTCTGCCTGTCCATCACCCACTGTTGCACAAAGGGGTGGAAGGGTGCCTTTCGGGGGTGGTTACGAGCAGGGATACCGGCACGCGTGCAGCTGTGTGTGTCTAATGCGCGAAAGAGGCACTATTTGCCTCGAAGTATATTAACTCAGCGTGACTCGAGGGTCGCGCTTGTGCGATGAGCGTTGCTCATTGCAATATATATAATAAAAATGGTCAGAAGCAATACAGTCTATCAACAAAACTGAAAATATTCACCAATCATTCAATATTCAACATCATTTGATGAGTATGGTATTATGAATGTCACAAGTTTAGAATGTACGTACATACAAGGAAAACTTAAATTGCATAGTTAAAATATAATATTAAGGCAACTAGGAATACCTGTTTTAATATTACAGAATATACCTTAAAAACTCTCGGATAATCAGATAACTATTCTTTAGAATTTTGTTTCATAAAATTATCTTATTTTCTAAATAGATGTATATATTTACCGTTTTCATGGTTCTGACTTTCGAACTTAGACTCTAACTTTGATTGCACACCACACGACCCACCTCATGCACCACCCCTTCACATTGACGCAGCAAAGAGTAAGAAACGACAGCGCCACGAGGCTGCAGGCGCGCCCCAGGAGGGCTGCTCGTTAAACGCGGAGATGGGCGCGGCCGCGCGCGAACGCAATCTCCATCACAATGGCCGCCGGAATCGAATCCCCCGCGGGGTATTTACGCAGCCCCACGTGGCCCCGCGCCCTTCTGGCACGTGCACGGCCACGTGCGGCGCTCGAGGGAGCGCAACGGAACGGAAGGGAAGCTGGCACGTCAACAGTGGGAGCCCGTCGGTCCCAGAGGCTTACAATTCTCCACAATGGCTTCCAGAAACACGTGTTTGCGACTTCAGTCCCGATTGGGAGCGCTGGGTTTTTCAAAAAGCAGAAAATTTCTTTCTGCCATTTGACATGAATAGAACCTTGGCAGGGGGTCAGGAAATTAAATCATTCTGGTAATACACCAACCAAACGATATTTCACGTCTACCGAACAGTCACCGACTTTGCTGCCTCAGTTGATGACACTGTAGTGCCTCTGACCTGGAGGTCCTAGGGCTCGAGTCCCAACTGTGGCAGGAGTTTCGTCAATAGCTTGCATAGCTAGGTCAAATGAAACCGCTGTCTGGGACAGAATTCTATCAGCCGGCTGTTCTGATTGCTAGTTTTACGTGATTTCTCTTATCAAGGGGAATACCAGAGCTGTACCCTAACACAGGGACCACGGACTTCGTGCGATCTCTCCTTCCTTTTTTTTATTCTACCCTTCCACCTTATTTACTCTCACACTTTCATTTACACTCACATGCATTATGCTACCACACATGCCGGGAGACCAGTCGGGGACTTAAGAGCTTGTTCCGGTGGGAGATACCTTGTTGGGGAAAAACTGCTTTGGATACCCTGTTGGGATGATCACCGCCACCTCCAGCAATAAATAATGCACTACACTTACGGGACTAATGACCTTAGCAGTTGACGCGCCCAATATCCCTAGACAATCAATCAAGAATAATAATAGTAATAGTATCAATGTCGTCGCAATACGTGCTTGCAATTGAATCGTTTATTTCAGAAACCCGTTAAACGTGAAAATCTAAAACATGTATTAGCGGTGGATTATTATTTCAAGAGGATAGACACATCATTTAGTACATGTTTATATGAAAAATATTCATTTATCAACTGCTTTAATAAATACACGTTTTGAAATACGGTAAATTGGGAGATATTTTCAGTTTTCTTGAAGTAAGGGATTTGGCGTTTGGCGGGTTTCTGAAATAAATGATTCAATTGAGCTCTCTTGCGAGACATTTACGCAGGCCTGCATGCTTCTTCCTCCCCCACCCCCCTTCCCCAGGCACACGCACGTGCGCCGTCCAGGGAAAAGAAGGGAAGGGCGCCGGCGCGTCCGCACTGACAGCCGCACGCGGTTGCGCGTTCGTGCAGCTTCTGGCAGATCCATTGGGCGGGGAGTTTTCCTTTCTCTGGATGAACGGGGTTTTATTTTGGAGAAATAAAAAAATGTATGTTTCCTTCGTCTTATCTCGTTCTCTTGTTATTTGCATGTTGCGGACCTTTCAGCGAGTGTAATATTTTGTAGATATTGCTGAGAGGGGAGACCGAAAACCATCAACAACTAAAGCCTAAGTAGTTTGTTTTTCTTCTCGATGAGTCTGCAGGTCGCCTTCATCCGCAGGTTCATTCGATTAGATCAATTTTCGCTTTGAAATTTTATTGTATTTTCCATTGTTTCAAATAGTCAGCCTTATCAGAAGTAAACCTTAAATATAATTACTCAGAAGTTAATGCAGTTAATAAATAAGAATTATACTCTTTCGATAACATTTGCTTACTTTAATATCTTGATATTAATCACTAAAATATAAGAAAATAAAATTGAATTAAAATGCATAGAATCGAAGATGAATTAAAATGTTTAAAACATTTATGAGCAGATTGTGTCAAGTGAATAACAGTGGAATCGGACGGGAGATTATAGCTTCAGTCAGTCTCGCGAAATACAATCACATAATTATTAGCAGGAAAGACAAATTGAGTTCCAGTTACAAAGAATCTCCTCAAATGCAAGAGATGTCTGAATCGAAAGATGTCAGAGTCAAAATCGCCTACAAAATCTCATTCATAGCCATTTCACATCAAAATAAAGTAAACACAATTTTAATAATATATTTAAATTAATAATGAACGTGAATTAGCTGTTATTTTTTCATTCTGTAGTTTTCAATACCAATTATAATTAAATTTAGTTGATCTTGGTCGTTTCGTTATATATTCCAAGCCTTGAATATGAATGCAATATTACATATCTTACATATTGTATTCCTACGTAGTTTTTATTATTTTTTTCGCAATTTGAATCTTTTGACATTTTTTACTCGTTTCATACCACTTTCTCATCATTTCTGTGATATCCCTGCTATTATGTCTCTCGTCTCTCTTTTATCATTTCCCAGATGACCCGCAATCCAGATCTTCATTTGTCGGCCTCTTCTGAGGAAAGGTCTATCGACCTCACGCCCAAAAACCTAGCAGAAAGCACTAAAACACAGATCGAATGTACAACGTATCCTCGTCAGAAATTACTTCCGCAAATATCAGTGCGAACGCGAAGAGCGTTGAGGCGCTTTTGGCGGCGTGCTAGTGAACTAAAAATCGTCGCCTCCACTCTGGTCCAGCTCTTCCTCAGACCCTTCTTCCATCCCTTCTCTCGTTCTCGTTTCCTCTGCCACCCCATTTCCCATTCTCACCCCTCTTCCATGTCTATTATTTGTCGCTGTAGCAACACTCACTGTTTTCTTCTCTGTCGGCAACTCCACCACTCCGCAACTACCAAATCCATCCACGAACCTGGCTGTATCATACAGGGAGAGTTGGCTCAGGACATCAACTGGCGTCGCTGTAACACCACTGACCGGGAAGTTTTAGGGTTGAACAATAGCAGGACAGCTAGGGCGAAGTCAGCCGCTGTTTGGAGGAGAATTCTATCGGCCGGCTGCTTTGATCGGTAGTTTTCCGTGGTTTCTCCTCTCCACACCAGATGATTGCCGGGGTATTAGTCTAACAAACGGGCCACGGACCGCGCGCAATCTTTCATTCCCACTTCTTGTGTGTAGTGCACTAGAAGCACTACTACTAATGTCGAGAGCTTAGAGCGTGTCTCTGCTGGAAAGAGATACTTGTTTGGGAGAAAACCTCGTACGCCGACGTGGAGGGCGGTGCCGTTTCTCGCCATTCAGCGGGGGAATATATTACTCATCTCACGCGATGAAAACACTTCACCTAAGCGATGAAAACACTTCACCTACGCGAATAAAGATGTGCCCACAAACTTCAAATAATCAATCAATGATCCTCCATCACCATTGTCTCGCATCATCTTCGATTGAACAGCTGATTCTCGCTATTTCCACTAATGAACTTTCTCTGCTTATAACTAGTTTTTGCACAGGCATCTCACTTCACTCAGGCATCTCACCCCTGCTGCCGTCATTACCTCACTCTGCTGTTCTCACATCCGCCGGCACTTTACCGACACTCCCTGCACGCTAGCTGCCGTTACCGTCAACATTCTCAACACCGACTCACCTCCTCGCCCCCCTCACCCATAGGTCCCTATTTTCTCTGAATCAACTCTTCTGTGGCCGTCTACACCTCCGCCAACTCCTCAGTCTGCGCAATTGTATCTACAACGTCTTCATCATCACCAACTAACACCATCACCAGTCAACACTAGCACCGGCCAACTCCAGAACCATCACCAACCAATACCAGCTTCAGCTCTAAATCCAGCGCCAGCACTAAGCTTCTGCATCAGTACACCAATAACAACACCCGCTCGAGTCCCTCCAGCAGCAGCATCATTACTATCACCATTACTACCACCACCACCACTACTACTACTACTACTACTACTACTACTACTACTATTACTACTACTAATTTTACTACTACTACACTACTATTACTACTACTAATTCTACTAATACTGCTACTACTACTACACTACTACTACTATTATTACTACTACTATTACCACCGCCACTGCTACTTCAGTCACTATTACTACTTCAGTCACTATTACTTCTTCAGCCACTATTATGTCTACTACTACTATTACTAATACTGTCATTACTACTACTACCTCTACCACTATCATTACTTCAAGTACTACTATCAGTACTACTACTACCATCAATACTAGTACCATCACTACTACAACTACTACAACTACTACTACTACTACTACTACTACTACTACTACTTCTACTACTACTTCTACTACCACTACTACTATCACACTCACTACTTCTACTTCTAGTACCATCTCTAGAACTACTACCACTACTTCTACCGAAGATTACAAATTACAGCTGCCCTCCGCAACGTAGCCGCCACTGCAACCATCGCCTCGTCGCCCTCGCTATCCCCATCCGCGCACTCTCGGCCGAACACTCCCCCTCGCGCCCTCTCTCCCGCGCTCGTTTAGCAGCCCCGTCTCCTGGCGAGTGTTTTGCTTGCGCGGGGCCCTCCGTCTCTGCCGCCGCCCGCCTCCGGGAGACATCGACGCGCCCTTCTCTCGACAGAGCGCGCGCGCGCCGCGGCGGCGGCGGCGGCGCGTTTTTATTGGTCGCGGGTGCCCGCAAAAAAGAGGGTCACGTTCAATGAAATATCGTTCTATTACGGCCCTCCGCGCGGACTACAAACAGAGCGCGCCGCGCCCCGAAAAATACACTCTGTCCTCCGCGCCCCTCCCCCGCCGCCAGCACTCCCGCGTTGCGAGTGCTTTGCGGCCCCGCTGTACGCGCTTCGCGGCGCACGGTGAACGACGTGCGGGTGGTCGGGCTGTTCGCGAGCGCTGGAAACTAACTACCTACTCCGTGAAGCTTTTTATTTTTTCCGAAGACTTACCGAGTTATTGTGTAATTTTATATTTTGAAGAAAGGGCAAATGAACGGCCGTTTCATTATTCTGCAGAATTAATGCACTATGATGATTGTTGCCGTTTATTCAGGCACGATGTAGTATTCTTTTAATTGATTGATTGACTAATTTATTAGTTATTACGTGCGCGTAAACTTGTGGGATACTCCCGTAAGTGTAGTGTGCGTTTTGTCACGAGACGTGACGGTGATTTTCCCCTGCTGGATGGCGGAATCTGGCACCGACCTACCCGTGGACTTGCGGTATTTCCCCTGCCCCAGCCGGGACACGCTCTAAGCTACAGACTGGTTTTCCGGCATTTGTGGTAGTGTGTTCTAGGTGTGTGTGTAAGGGTGTGTGCGTGTGTGTATGTAAGTAAGGGGTGAGGATTGTACAAGTAAGAGGAATAAAAGAACGCGAGCGGTCTGTTTCCGAAGAAAATATCGCATTCATGGTCTGTTTGTAAAGGAAGTGCCCCGACATTCGCCTGGTGTTAATCGGAGAAACCACAGAAACTATAAATCGGAGCAGCCGGCTATTAGAATTGAAGCCGTAGGCTTCCGCGGCCATTCATGTGCGTGATCTTGGCTCTCCGGGTGACGCCGCGTCGAAGGCTGTGTTGCCGACGTTTCGACCATCCTGTCGTGGCCTTCCTCAGGACTGGTATGCCACCAGCGCCATCGCATACCAGCCCTGAAGAAGACCACGAAAAGATGGTCGAAACGTCGGCAACACAGCCTTCGACGCGGCGTCATCCGGACAGCCAAGATCACGGCTGTTACAATTATCTGTTAGTCAGCAACTGAATTCGACCTTGCTATTGTCGATTCTTAAGATTTCCCTGATGGAGTCACCGCTGCGACATCTATTAATATTCTTAGTCTCCTCGCTCCATATTGTTTTGATTTAGTGACCTACATTCCATTGCTTATCTATACTTGATACAGATTCACGAGTGTGCGAATAGCTTCATGTTGAGAGTGATTTGCAGGAACGCGCTCCGTACAGAATGTTGCACATGTTGAAGATAGTCTGGATCCTCATGAGCGCAGGAAACAGCGTACATATTTGACGAGACTGATACTTGTTTTGCAAATAGAGAGAAGGATGCATTCATTGATCTGAATGCATATTCTTTCAAAGAATGCTAGACGATCTGTAGAATGCAATTCAGTATTCCTCAGAATGAATTCACTTTTTGCATCCATGCATGTTGTCATATTTAATTAAGTTTTAAAACGTTTATTTAATTTTTAGCAGTAATCTTTTTTAAAACCATTTTTGCAACAAGTATGTAAAAATGCAATTAAGAGAATTGTTTTGTAGTGAATTATCATCAAAGATAATGGATTACTATTTAATGTCAGCCATGATAAAATTACAAATATTATCATGAGAATTCAGCGTTGAATGGTCTGCGTGAAACGATAAGTTTAGGCAAAGTTTCATTCACAAATAGCTTATTCTGTTTTAATTATTGCATTATATTCCTCAACTCGATCCCTATATTATTTATTCCGGTCATTTTCTTTTTCTTCTCTTTTTGTCTTGTATTCCCTCCTTCTTTTCATTTATCTGTAGTAGATATTTTATATTTTTTCTTCTTATATTTTTTCTTTTCACCTCTCTTTTCCACTCTTTTAATCAAACTGCGAAGCAAAATTTTCAGTTGGTCTTCTTTGTGGAAATGATTTCTTTATGAAACGTCAAAATGCAAATGCATACCAATGTTTCATATTTCTTGAAAGAAACAGGAAGTTTAATCAAATGCAGTTGTAAATTCTCGACACTATCTTGAGTTGTTAAGGAAAGTTCACCTCAGAACATTCTAAAGATTCGGAAACAGCCTTCTGCTTTATCTTCTAAAGCACGATTGCATGTCTTCATCTTAATTCCTTTCTTAAAAAATGTATTAAAGCGTTTCCCTTCTTTGCGTAGTATTTCAGCTACCGTAGATGTGTTATCTCAATTTCACCATTGAGCTTAAACGCTTCAAAGGAGTGGTTGGCGCTGCTTCTCAAAACCCCGTATTTTTCTTCTCATTTTACTTAAAGCGCTACTTTTCCTCTCGTCTTCCATATTTATGAGAAAGATATTTCATGTAAGTCACGCCTTAGGGTTCATCTCTGAAATTAATTTAGTACTCCTCTAAGAATATACGATCACCATATCAAGTTTCAGGTTTTTACTTTCTTGCCTTATTACATTCTTACCTAGTAAATAGCAATACGTTAACCAATTACGGCTACACAATATCCAGATACAAATTTTACTTTATCAACTTTTACATACTTACGTAGTAAATCGAGAGTATTGTAATTCTGCGGCAAAAATAGGCCAATTTGTGATATAAAAATCTCTCATTGTGAAGCCTTGGTGTCGAAAAAGTGGATAAATCTTGTTCATAAATTTCTTTCTTTAAGATGTGTAGTCAAAATTCATATTTTTTGTCCTTGACCTAAAAAATCTATAGACGGAAAAACTTTCATCTCTTTGTGAGTCTGACTTGGCTGAAGTAAAATAAAAAAGGAAGAATGACGTTATTCTCGTGAACATTTCACTACACTAGTATTCCTCTTAATTCCCATACTTAATCTTTCTATCATAAACGTCCTGGTACTTTTACGTTGTAAGAGTTGATTGGAAAAATAACTTTGTTCCTTACTATGATAGGTATTGGTAACCAGCTGTAGTTTCAGATAACCAGGTGTTGTTGCGTGTTGATAGTGGCGTATTTCAATTTTGGCGTCATGTATTCCTGGCATCGAGATAGGGGCTAATATCCATCTTCTTTGGATGAGCCAACCCGCAGACAACTTGAATCGATCATCGTTTGCTAAACGCAGGGTGAGTTATTTCCCGTGCTAGAAGGGCCGACATCGCGCCCTAACAAGATTGTATCGGGCTGCAAACCAGCTACACAGACAAATGGCCAGTCCAGGTAGCATTATCCCTCTTCGTTCTCTCTAGCTGCCAGCAATTTCGGGCCGACCTCTAGTGACTAAAATTGGTCTTTATTGTTCATTACAAATGCATGATTTAGATAAGTTTATAGTTATTTAAGGGGAGTAGGTAATATTCCCTGTAACAAAAATTTCATTGTTTTAAGAACATTTTCTCTAATCCATGGAAACTAAAAAGTCGCAACCTGGCTACATCCATGGATGTTTTTCTTCTTATCCAAACAATATTTGGTGTGTATTTCCTTACCGATTTTTCACACTTTCTTGACATGTTGCCTTAATATTGTTGAAAACTGCTTACGTATTCTAAAGAGAATGGATTTGTATAAATATAATAATATATAAAACATTTTCTTAATGGTTTGGTTTTGCTACATTTTTTATTCTCCAGAAAATGTTCTCTAGATATAAAAACTGTGAACACAAAGATATCAAACTTCCATTTACTTAAGACAGCCCTCTTCTGTTTAATTAATTGAAATCAACTTAGAAGCGACAGATGTGGCCAAGAGATACAACTGATGTCACAGAAGTTCCTCGGCCGCGAGCTTCTGGTTCGAGTCCCGACGGTGGCAGCATTTTCGATACTCTCTAGACAGCTAGGTCGAATTGAGCCGTTGTCTGGAGGAGAATTCTAAGCGCCGACTGTTCTAATCGGTAGTTTCCCATGCTTTTTTATCAACACTAGACGAAGGCCGTGCAATGGACCACGCGCGTATAATGGCAAGAAATTTCCATGCACCATTGTCGCATTCCTAACACCATGCTCCATTGTCGGATTCTCAAAAAATTTCGCCAGCTGTTAGAAAAAATCTGTAAAACCTACATATCAAAATGTTGAAGTTGTATGGAATATTAGAACTAACACTTCGGAGGCATCAAGACTTTCCGTGACCTTCGCACCTCCCGCAGTGAGTAAACCGCTGTATCGGCAGAGCCAGTAACGTTACGCGAATTCTGTGAACCGGTGTCAGATATCTAGTGCTTACGTTTTTCACGACGGTTGGCAAAGGACATTCGGTCGGGCTGGTCTCTCTTTAGTTCGAAGTGCAGAGTGACCGCGTTCTTAATGATTCTATGTTACAGGAACAGAATAATATCGTAAAACAATGCTATTTTTAAGAAACTGAAAAAGAAACTTACATACGGTGCAGTTGATGACTTTCTATGATACTATATGTTTCGACATTTTTGTATAAAACTCTATTATTGTGAAAAAAAATTTCCAACGCAAAACTAAAATGTATTTATTTATTGATTGTATATCACGTTAACATTTTACGAAACCCATATCTTTGCAATCACTGTGTTTGGATTATTTATGCGGGTGATCGACCTTTTCATCTTTCCTGACCACTCATGTAAACATCCGTTTTTGCCATCGTGCATTTGCTCCAAGGCTAATTTACACCCTGCCGACATATGGGCTGATGCGGCGTACGAGTAACAGCCGCAGGACCGGCGACGTGCGGCAATTGTCGCGCTTCGACACTCGTGAAAGGTCTGAACGTCGCGAAGTAGTACATTATGAAACGAGGTAATGAGGAGTATTAACACACGTGTGTGATATTACGATACGAGCGAGGAACGATCGAGTACCGTAAACATCTCACGAGTGAATTAACACGCATTATATCGAGTTTCGTACGGTACTTTTTCTACGACTTAAGGTAACTTTTATAAGTTAAACATTCTCATTGAAACGTTTCCTGGTGTTTGACATGCAGGATTCAGCCAAAGCCACCTAGAGGGTAGCTCCCTCCATACCCTAGGGTACGTGACTTTGGTTTACTTTGCGCTGGTCAAATAGGATCAAAAATGAAATTACGATCCAAAGTATTTTAAATAATATTCCACGTGAATAATTACTAATAATAAAAGAAACTGACATGTACAACGTAATATTAAATGCAATTGTAATGTACACAATTTAATGAAACGTTTACTATAACGATTTCTAACGATTAAGTGTCAATACTTGGTTTGTAAACGTCACTGTGATTGGTCAAGAATCTGTATCATATTGAAATCTGTATCGTAATGAGTATCATTATGGAACTGGTTGCGACCATCAAATGACACAATTGAAGAATGGGAGTAGAATAAAGCTACTTTTAATGTTCAATAGCACTTAAAAATGTGTGTGTAGTACTTTGGGTGAGTATTGCGTTCAAGCACTTTCGTTTGTAAAATGCTCCACCATTAAATTGATACAAACAGTTTATCGCAGTATTACACCCGTATTTTTGTGAGAAAACTTTCCTGAGTCGTGCGTCTTCCTTGAAGGGCTCGTAAGCGCCTTGCCCGGGCCATCCCGGAAGGATCTCTCTGCCCGCCGGTGGTGCGTCAGCTCACCAGGTACATTTCCGCAACATTCGCCAATTAGAAAATAAAAGAAATGAGTAGTTCATATTGTAGGCAAGGTGATCCTCGTTTGGCAAACCAACGTCTTTGTTGAGGCACATTCTTGCAAATAATATATATATTTTTGATTTTAGGTAAAAATCTGAATTATAATTGAGTTATTTTGCAAGATACATAAACCATTTAAATATGTGTCATAGAAAACAGAAAAAATAACTCAATAAAATATAAGTAATAAGTATAAGAATATTGTTTGATTAATGTTTTAAGGCACGCCAACGGTTCACTTGGATAATACTGTCAATTAAGTACACGATTTTATAGCGGGAGGTGGTGGAGATCTTGAACGCAGGATAGCAAGATCTGTCGCCAACCTACAGTGCCGGCTAGCTGTTTTTTCTTACCATGTATCTCCAACGAGCAACGCACCGCCCCAACCGGGATAAGTTCCAAGTTCTCGATTGGTCTCCGGACATGTGTGATGGTGTAGTGCATGCCAGTGTATGTATACATGCGGAGGGGGTGAGAATAGGAAAAGGAAGCGGAAGGAAACATAGGGCGTGCTCCGTGGCTCATGTGTTAGGATACAGCTCTGGTTTTCGCCACCATCCCGCCATTGGGACTGCAGAGGCACTGCAGTGACTTTAATTAACGCTTTGATACACCTAATCCGGGGTTGGAAGAGAAAATAATAAATTTGTACATTAATTATCAAAAAAAAGGATAATATTTCTTTGGTGAGCTCATGTATGATTGACCGTTAATATGCTATCAATTAAAAGTTTCTTTAATCATACAAGTAAAATAGAATGGTCTACACTTTATTTTACTCATAAGATCTCTGCAAATTCAACCTATAACTTGTACTCGTCTGCGCACTGTTTGGGAAACGCTACTACATTCTGCGTCACTGTTTGACCTCCGCCTCCGCCTCTGCCTCCGCCGTCTTTGTGTATGTTGGGCGAAGTTGAGCGACGATCGGCTATAACGGACGGGCGCGATCTCCCAGGAGCCGATTGCCCGATAAATTAGACGTTGCGATGGCGCCCTGGAAGTCCCGGGTTCGCGCCCTTCCGCGTGCACCGTCTCCTCCTCCTGCTCTCCTCCCTTCGCCTCCGTCTCTTTGACATTTTTTGCTCCGGCGAACGCGAGACTGATGGCTCTCGCACTGCAGAGCTCTCCGGACGCCGTTGTTTCCGGCTGCTCGACTCAGCTGCCTCTCGTTCTTTGGGTGCATTTCTGTTGTCCTACATCGCTTGGGTTTCGTTTATGTGATGATTTTTCCTTTAGAGTATGTGATTTTGTAGTATCTTATCTGTATTTTGTTTTCGTTATCGTAAAAATGTCAATGCGATATTTTGTTAATTCTTTTTTTTTGCAGGACGTTAATTATCTACAATCCTGGTTTAATTAATCTTAGGCACTCGTATATAGCTAACATTGGTACCCCTATCCGACATTACATGTCAATCTTTCCTCATTTCTTTCCGCAATGTACTGAGTTTTACTTAGCCACTATTGCATTACTTTCTGGAATCGGTACGAAATGAGAGTAATGCAACAAAGGCAGCAAAGAGAAAGAAATATAAGGTGGCAATTCGCACAGACAACGGCAGGCGGCCCATGACGAGTACAGGCGTGACAATCAAAAGTGTCTGTAATAATAGCGAAAAGTGGTAAAATCCTGGCCTCAAAATATAAAACAGACGACGATCACGTGATGGAATAGTGATGTTCAAGTGTCACGTATGAAAAACAAAAAATTAAAAGGATGCCATGAAGTATGAACGATTCTAAGTGGGGACGTCGCGCGGGGGAATTGAGTGGAGAGAACGGGATGGGTGTGGCCGCGCAGTGATCGGTCTGAGCCGATGTCGCAACGTGTGGTGGGCGTCGCGATCGCAGCCACCGCCCTCCGGCCCCGCTGCCTAATGGGGCTCTGCAAATTGATTCCGCGTGTTGCATTATGGACGGGGCTGCTGCGCTGGCGCTGGCGCGGGCCGGGCCGGGCCAGGCCAGGTCGGATCGAGAGAGCCGCCTCCTGCACGCATCAATCTTTCGCCTAATCAGTCGCGCGCCACGCCACCGCCTCCGCCACCCCCTCCCTCCCCCCAACCTCCGCGTCTACTGCAGGAGTCACCGCCATCTCCACCTTGGATGCCTACACCAGCGTCTACGCATGGCCCGCCACTTTTGCTTGTACCTTTCGCGTTCGCCTCCACTTCCTCTCCTCTGTGACTGCGTTCGCCGTCGTCTACGCATGCTCTACCACTGTGCTTTTGTTCTCACCTTCGCCAACGGTGCTGACTGTGCGTCTTGACGTTTTTGCTCCCCTTCTTTTTCCCCATCTTTCTTTTTCTCCTCTTCCTCCCTCTCCGCTTTCTCATTCCACTCCCCTTTTTCCTTCTTACTGGCTATGTTTCAAGGTATCAACTGATGTCACTGCAGTGTCTCCGACCTGAAGATACTAGAGTTCGAGGACGGTCGGTTGCGATGTTTCATACTCGCTAGACAGCTAGGTCGAATTTAATCTCTGCCTAGAGGAGACACCTGGCGGCCGGATGCTCTTTTCGGCAGTTTTACGTGGTTTGTGCGATCAACACCAGAGAACCGGAGCAGTAACCTAACAAACGGTAAATGAGCTGCGCTCGATCTTTCCTACCTCTTCCTATCATCACCCCTTACTTGCACTATCTTACACTCACGTAAACCAAACTACCACACACGTTGGAATATTAATCGGAAGCTTAGAGATCGTCCCTGGTGGGGTGGAGCTCCGCCGTGGGAGAGACTTGACTGGGGAAACCCAGGCCAGCGGACGTGTATGTCTGTGCCGGGTCTCACCATCAAGGGCAAAGAACACCGTCACCTGGCGTGATAAAATCCTGCTGTACACTTAGGGGACTAATGGACTGAGCAGTTGACGCTCTCGGAAACACCAAATAATCAGACGTTCTTTTCTCTTCTTCTCCTACTCCTGCGCTTCCTCATTTCGACCTACTTCATCTTAGGGTCTCTTTCTTCTCTTCATCTTTTTCGACTTTCGTCTCGTCGTAATTCAGATTCTTCTGGAACACAACCTCCTCCTCGTCTTCTTCCTCATTCATATTCTACATTTTTCTATGAGCTGCGAAGCAATGCATAAACTGTAAAGTAAATAATTTTTGGAAAATTATAAAATTTTCTGGAATTCTTTGTTCCATAAAATACTATTATTCACACTAATGAATATATACTAATACATATGTTCTACTGGTAAGTCCGAAACTGGATAGTGTGCAACCCGACATGTCACAAGCGGGAACCGACGATGACAAAAGCGTTTTAATTACCTTTAATAGGTGACTGTCTCTTCATATTCCTTGAGGTAGTTATTAGCCTTACGAGCCTTAATAATGTATTTTCAAAGTATATTTCTTACTCTTTCTATCTTTCTGCCTGACTCTCTTAATCTCTCCATGACTCCCATTAACTCCCTGACTCTTCCAGAATTTCTATGTGACATTTTCCGCTTCTATCTCTTTCTTTGTCAGTCTACCTGGCTATCTCTGCATTGTAAAATACTTTTCTACGGGTTTGTAGACAAAAAAACACAAATACAATCTCTTAAAGAGTTACCTATACATAACTTTTGTATTTCAATCCCTTTTGTAGCCTCCCAGGTACACGCACTTTGTCTGTATGTCGCAACCCGCTTGCCGCCAAGAACCTAGTATTCACTTCACGCTGTGGAGCAGCTAAGAACATTACGAATATTGATTTTCAATCCAATCCAATAAAATGGGATATTTTTATTATTTCTTGGGGAGCTCACCCAACGTGACGTATGTGTCGCAGTTCCTATTGTCGCCACCCAGCTAAGGCACTTCGTCTTAAGCCTCAACCCACTTGCCGCCAAGCCGGAAACCATGCCGCCCAGCGGTAAAGTGAGAGATATTCATAGATGTCCTCAGTACGTGTCTAACTCATTTCACTGCACTCAGCTATGTAGAAATGTGTTAAACAGTCTTTGAGAGAGATGGATATATATATATATATATATATATATATATATATATATATATATATATATATAGAGAGAGAGAGAGAGAGAGAGAGAGAGAGAGACAGACAGACATCTCGATTTACACTGGTCCAGCTTCGCTGGAGTACCAGAGATGTCCACCCGGTTTTCTGAGTTCCTGGGCGATACCCAGGAATGTCGTTAATTTCAAGTAGGGCGCAGTAAAGAGGTGAGCGGGAATCCTGTATCCCCACCCCTCTGAAGATTTGACCCGTTACTTCTGAGCTGGGTTCTGATTTGGCAGCGGCGGTGACCCCGACGTGGATAGAAGTGAGATGGAATACACTCCGGTAGGCCTGGTTGTGCCCAGCTCGAAGAGTTGGAATTCGTCTTCCGTTTACGATGTTGGAAGACGGAGGAATTGGTAAGATTGCGTTCAATAGTAAGTTCAGAATTCAATCCCGAGTGCCTTCGAGTGGGATTGAGTCAGTTGCTGTGTGCACAACTCGGAGCTTTAAAAACCTATAGAAAGAATGTATAAAGTGTGAATGCAAAGAGGCTTGAGTAAAATGAAACATTACATCAGCTGATGCCGGAACCTTAAGAGGGTTGTGTTTACGATGGGGGGGGGGGCGGCACGGCATTTTTATCCATTCAACAGCCTTAATCCCCAATTATTGGGGATTCTATATTTGGTTCTGAACTGCATTGTTCTTTTGAAAATTGTGTGTCAAAGGAAGGTTCGTGAGATTTTCAGTTACCCCCAAAAACTGTATGATACACATTACATGACAAAGCATTGAAAAATATTCATATTTCGTTCAAAAGGATAAAAAAGCACAATTTTCTGCGTTATATTCCCTTTAAATTTTATCCCTACAGTGTATATTTTTTGCATTCCGAACTCATGTAACAAAAAAAAAATTCTTAACGGCTGCCGTATTTGATATAAATAAATTTTATTTCTTTATTTTAAATTTTTGATTATAAGAAAAAAATCACTTCAAGCATCGGTTAATTGAAAACCATCAGACCGTTGATTACACCGGTTAATCGAGTTCTCGGACTGCTAAGCAGTATTCAACTGCAATGGTTCATTTTCAATTGTAACACGTTCTGCATGGGAGATAGTGTTATATTTCCTTGTATATCATGTGGCAGGTTGCCCATTGTGCATTATGGCAGCGGTAACGTTGCTGACAATTGTGGTTTGGGGAAAGAGTGAGGTATTCTGTAACATTAGAGAATATTCAACAATATTCTGGTCACATGTAACTAGCATTATATTTTTGTTTGTTGATCGAAATATCTTTCTATTTTGGAGAGAAACCCCAAGAAAAGCGATTGCAAGAATACGCCACTTTCACTTATGCGTAGTTTTCTTAACGGACATATTTGGCCATATAAGCGACTGTTATAATCACTTCATATCTTGATATTTTGAAACGGTTCACAATTACAGATATCTGTATTTTACTAACTTTGTTCTGTCATTGTAGCAGACAGCATTTTTACAAAGTGCTTGCATCATAATGTTGAAAAAGTATCATAATTTGTGTAATCTTTGTTACAATGTATAAATCCATGTACTCTTCTCATTCTGTATTATTACGCTAAAAAATGAATAAACCACGTTTTTTTACTAAGGTGGAATATAACTACTTTGGACTAATGGACTAAGATGGAATAAAATACTATGGACTAATGGAATATAAGAATTGTAAAACTAATAGAGAAAATGAGAAAGGCAATTTATTTCCGTGAAAATAGGATATCTATGTCCTAGCGCAACATTTATTGTTGAAAGGAAAAGCATGTTTTATCCATGAAAGTATACGAAATTGTTTTGTTAACAAAAGCTTTTTGCTAAAAAGAATTAACTGCTGTATTCATAGCACGGCGGTTTCATTGGGAACCTGAGTATGTACTGCAACGTTTACGCCGAAATATAATATAACACAATCTGCGCTCACATGTTTGCAGCGGAAATCAAAGGCCTAACCCACGCCCCGATGCCTGTGGCAATTAAATTCCGATGAATGGGTATTGATGGAACCTGGCTAAAGCCTGTGAAGCGGTGAAGAGCCAGGGGGAACATGCGTAGGCCTGCGTTGTTTTAGGGTCGTTTGCGTATTCCAAAAGTGTCCTTCTTAAATTGTGTATTACTGAACATCGATATAGGACGCTATTTAATAATCAACTACTTTAGGCAAGTTAGTGCACCAAACTTTGATCTACGAAGGATTAAAGTGACAACACAGAGTAAGCAAAGGATATATCAATTCTTCCATGCATACGGTTGTGTAAGCCAGAACAAGCGATTGCAACTATTACTTCTCCTTCATGCTTAAACTGGCAGCGGTCGATACAGTCATAGACATGAGCAAATAAGGCATACGCATTTACATGACTTTCAAAGAACAAATAAAGAAAAAGGTGTAAAAATACATTTTCTTGTACGTCAACGGCTTTATCTGAATTTAATTCATTCGAGGAAATTATTTGTCTCATTATTGAATACTAACATTTCTTTGACGTGAATAAAGGGGTACTTATGTCCCTTGTGAATAACTAATCTTCCAATTTCTTTGCAAGTAAAACCTTTTTTTTCATTTCTTGTGTAAAAAGTCAATATTTAAAATACATTTTATTTAAATGTCAAGTGTAGATATTTCAAAACTGGTTTGCTTATTTATTACATTTTTTTAAAATGTTTATAGTGATGTATTACGCATGGCACTGGTCAAGCCTAGTAGTTTAAGATAAGACGTTAGACAAAAATATTGCAGTAGGATTCGCCATAGACCGCCTCATTAACATAAGAGAAAATCTCGAAAGAGCTGAAAAATGAATGATGATTTCAGAGTGATATTTATCAGTATAGTGGAATAATTGAGAATAGAATGGACTAATGAAGTGTAGGGCTGCAACCACGACTAATTTTGCTTACCTTCTGTTCCTTTACAAAAATTTGATGCCCTTTGGTGGCTCCTACTCTAATAATTTTGGCCTCACATTCTGTGTTATTTCTTTCATTCTGAACCGGTCGCTCTTCGTAATACTTGAGTGCATTGTGGTTTGCCTCTATCACAGGAGGCGAGACGGGTTTTCGTACAAAGCATTACACCAAACAATAGATTATTAAACAAAGGTTTTTTGACGAAAATTACTTCTCATAATTCCCTACGAATGTTCTCTCCGTAAAAGTTTTTTTTGTTGAAACCTAATGGATGAATTACGAAATTGGATTGGGTCAATAAACATTTTTATGTAAAATTAAAGTATTCTGGCAGTAATAAATTGTTCTTTTAAGTTACAATAATAATTGCATAATTAATGAGGAATGAATATAGGCTCTGATTCGAAAGAAACATATGATTCACAAAATTTGGACAGATATTCAAACATACGAACATTGTTTACTCGTTATCAATCAGTATATGAAACTTACTTCATAGGAATAATGGAATAATGCATATTAATCACAATATTTTCTCTTCAAAAAGCACAGTGCCCTAATGTCCTAAATTAAAAATCATGTACGTTGTAAAGTGAGAGAATTGGAAATTAATTTCAAATGTCTTTGCTGTTAATGAATCAAGAAGTACATTGTTGACAATAATGAATAATGTACTCGAATTGACGAACTTCTAAGCTTAGATGTTCGCCAATTTTATCTGAAATGCAGGTAGATCAAAGAAATGACGTTTAAAAGACCGTTTGCATTGATCATTTTTTTGGGAAGGTCCGGCAAGACCATTGGAATGCAGCCGAGCAGGACGCACGTAGCCGGTCGCCGAAATTAATTAGCGTCTCAATCAGTCACACAGCGTCGCATTCGGCGGAGGCGATCTTAGGCAAACTCATTAGGCGCGCGCTCGCAGCACTTCCGTGCTCCTTCTCGTCCGCCTCCCTGCGTTACCTCCGCCGTCGCCGTCGCTCTGCGTCTGCCCCTGCCCCTCTCACTGCCGTCCCCACCTGCCCCCACAGCCTCCACCCCTCCCTCTCAGTACCACTGCTGCTCCTCGCATTGTTACCTCCACCCCTCTCACTCCCACATCCACCCCTTCCACTTCCGGATCCACCCCCTTTCATTACCGTCCTCGCCTTCCCCCTGCCGCCAACGGTCCTGCTTACGGCCGCGTCTGCCCCCTCTCCCTGCCGTTTCCACCACCACTCACTGCCACCTACGCCCCCTTTCACTGTCTCCCCCGCCTTCGCTTCGACTCCGTTTCCGCCGCAGCCTTCGCTCTCAATCACCTCCTCTGCGTTGATCTTCCTCTGCCCTCACCCCCTCGTCAAACCAGGCTCGTCTCCGGGTACGACTTTACCACCTCCCACCCTCTCCCCCACTCGCCCCATTCATCCTCCGCCTCCGTTCCTGCCCCCGCCTCCAGGAGCGACGCTGTTGACCGATTCCAAACTTCCGAACTCGCCCTGAGCGGGCCACCGCCGCCTACGTCGGGGCGTCTTCCTTACGGGTTCCGCCCACGGCGCCACCGCCCCGGCCCCGCGCCACAGCCAGCGGAACGCGCCTTCTCCGACTAATCCACTTTCGAAATTTCGACACTGGCGCTTCAAAATCTGTCAATAGCAACCAATCCGATTGGTTGACTGATTAGAGATTCTGAACGCGTCAAATGATAAGGCTCCGTGCATGTATTTTTTTATCGCGAAAGGTAGTGGTGGATGGAGGGATCCGGCGCCGACGTACCGTCCGATAACCGGGTTTTCCCATTCAGTTATCTCCCACCAGCGGGCCCCCCAAGCTCTAATGTCCAGACTCATCTCCCACAATGTGTGGTAGAGTAGTGCATGTAAATGTAAGTGTTGTAAGTAACGGATGAGGATAGGACAAGGAAAGGCAGGGAAAGATCGCGCGCAATCACTGCCGCGTGTTTTAGGGCACTGATGCGTCAATTGCCTGGTGTTGATCAAGGAAACCACGAAAACTATCGATCAGAGGATCCGGCCATTACAATACTTCTCCACACAGCGCCTGAATTCGGCCGGTTGTGTTGTTACTGTCAAAAATCCTTGCCACCGTTGGGACTCGAACCCTGAAGCCTCCAAGTCAGAGGCACCTCCGTAACGTTAGTTGATGTTCTGAAACACCTAAGCGGATTTTTCTCTTCTTGAGAGCCAAGTCAAATTTTAACACTGATTTTTTTCTCACCGCATGGATTCGAAACCTAGCAGCCAATCCGAACAGTTTTTTGCTAGAAACATTTTCAGTGTGGGACACTCAATTTGGTCACCAGCCGCTTCCTGCTGACAGTTCCGATAATCTTGAAGTGAAATCGTTTCAGTGTTTAGCTTTGTATATCGTGTAGTGTAGTTCTATGTAATTATTTGTAAGCTGTCTTTAAATTAATTGGGTTTCTTGTAGAAGTCAAGTGAAAAAGAGATTCAGCTAGTGTTCTGGGAAAGAAATACCATGGCGATAAAATTTTAAATAGTTAGACATTACTTGCATTATTGATGATTCCAGGCTCGTCAACAGCCAAGGTCATTAGTCGCGTAAGTGTAGTGCATGCTCTGTTCGGGAGGTGGCGGTGACCTTCCTCCACTGGATCGCAAAATACGACGTTGAGTATAATGTTGATTGATTGATCCGTGAGTTGTGATGTGAAGGCTAGCGGGATTGATCCGTGAGTTGTGATGGTCGGCTAGCGGGGTTTTCCTATCAGCAGGGCACCGCCCCGGCCGGGACGATCTGCAAGGACACGACCGGCCTCCCGGCATGTGTGGTAGTGTACTGAAGTGTAAATGTGTGTAAATTAGGTGTTGGATAGGACAGGGAATGGGAAGGAAAGATCGCGCGCGGTCCGTAGTCTAGGTAACTAGGTCCTGATATCCAGGTAGTCTCGAAAATCCTGCTACCGTCAGGACTCGAACCCCACGACCTCCTATTCACAGTCACTGCAGTTACATCAGACGATGCCCTGAGCCACCTCTGCCGTTGGAATGAGCTTAATCATAGTTTGTTGAGTGAACAACAATTTTGCAGATTTAAGGTTACGTGTAGGTTCAATGTAACTTGTATCAATTTCACTTTTTGCAAACAAACTTGTACGTCTCCATCCTTAACATTTACTTCATCTCCACCCCTCTACACTCGTACCTCTTCTCATGTCAATTTCGCTCTCACCGCCCAGCAGATGAAAATGACGTGATGGCTCGTTCTTCATGCGCACTTTACAGTACTCTGGTACCCCCGTCCGAAACAATCTCCAGCGTGAATCGCAGTCCCACTCGCCACGACCTCGGACCCCCAAAACGGCTCGGCCGCCTCCGAAGAACTGCAAAGTGGGCGGAAGTGGCGGCCCACGGCCTGAGGCGGGGCTCGCGCGCGCCCAGCGCTCTTCGTTACCAGCATTCAGCGCACGCCGGGAACCGAGCTGGCGGGCTGGGCAGAGGGCGGGGCTGGCAGCGGAAATTGGTCGTCGCCAGAGTCTAATTAGCCGTGTAACTACGCCGGTCGCTACGCCCCCGCTGCTCCAGCCAGCCTCGCACGTCACGGCGCCTCCACCTCCACCGCTCCCACCCTCCCACGGTCCCCGCCGCCCTCGCCGCCCTCGCCGCCCTCGCCGCCCTCGCCGCCCTCGCCGCCCTCGCCGCCCCCGCCGCCCTCGCCGCCCTCGCCGCCCTCGCCGCCCTCGCCCTCTGCCGCGGCCTGGCAATCAGCTCGCGGGCGGGCCGATGGCGTTGCGCGCTCGGGGGCGATGTGGTCGCCTCCCCAGGGCTGTCACTCTGCCGCCCCGCGTGCGGATGGCAGTTGATGGCTCAACCGCGTCTCTTTTTCTCCTCCGTTGCAGCAGACGCTAGTGCTCTGCGAGTCGGGTCGCTTCCCGCTGCTCCTTTCTTTCTGGTGCTGTCCTCAAGATTTTCATCAACGTTCGTTAATCCCCGTTTCGTAGTTTTGTTATGGTCATAAACACCATTTACACATTCCTTTTCGTCTTAACCTCTGCTTTCTCTACGTCATGTTCTGGAATGCAACTTAGTTCTTCTCAGAATTCACAGAAGTAGATATTACATGGACTGCTCGCTTCTACTTCTCGCAATTATTATTTAATTGTCTTTTTAGTTATATTGTCTCGGTTCTAACATTCACTTTACATCTAGGTATTCCTCTCCTGAACTATCCTCCGTTGAAACTCCTAAATTTTTTATTTGATATTTATCTTCCAAACTCTTTAGTTTTCTTAGTCTGAAGAAAATAAAATCACGTGTTAAGTACTTGTCATAAATGTCTTTCCTTTCGTGTGTCACTATCACAAACACTCACAGACCTTATTTATTGTATTTGTCTATCCAATCTGCATCTTAATCTTTCTATTATTTTTTCTGTCCTCTTACAATGTTTGAAGCTATTTTAAGCTCTTTATAAACGTATCTGCTTCTAACTATATCTTACCTCCCCAAACACAGATTTCCTCTTTTAGCTCTAGTCCGTTCCTATTTTAAGCTCTTTATAACAGTATCTGTTTTTTTTCTAACTAAATCGTGCCCCCTTCGTCAAACACAGATTTCCTCTTCGAGCTCTTGTCCATCTCCTCCACGTATCCGGCCCTCGTGGCCGTCGCGGACGCCCCCCCCCCCCTCGCGAGCAGCTGCGCCGCCGCCGGACCCCTGGATTCAATTAACCTGAGTATTCAGCTTTAGGTGGACGGGCGGGGCGGGGTGGGATGAGGCCGCGCCATTCAGTCAGCGCGGACGCCCGGCTGATTACGCGTCGTGTTGTGCGCTTGTCTCCGCCCGCCCTCTTCGGCTGCCGCTTCCGCCTGCGCCGAGGAAGGGCTCTGGGCAAGGGAACGGGGTATTTCGGTATGAGGGGCAGCGGGTGTGGGTGATTGGAGATCATGCGCTTTGGAGAAGTGTCTGCTGGGAGTAGCCACTTCTCGGAAGAGCAAGTCGAACGTCTGGTTGAGATGATGTGGTGTGGGAAAATCCCATGGCCGCGAGCAAATAAGCAAACATTGTTATGCAGAAAAGAACACTGAGCAAGACATGGACTGCACGAAACAGCGGTGAGAGAACACTAAGAGGAGGCATTTCGAGCTCAAGGAAAAAAATGTGGAGGTCACGCCGCACGGTGCAACGTGGTAAACCCGTCGTCGTCGGAAACAGGAAAAACAGTAAAAAACACGGAATCCGGCTGCGTATTTGGCCAAGCAATTCAAATAATGGAGAGGGTGAAAGAGAGTAATGGGGTTAAATTGCGGAAAGGATAACGGAAATCAAAATAAGAATACAGAGGGCGAGATACAAGGTTTTAGGCAAGGAAAAAAGACGTAGAATAAAATTAAAATTTTAATTTAGTTGCAGCTTCAAATAGATGGGAGAGTAGAATTCGAAAATCTCATGAGAATGAGAAAAATAAGAGGCTTTGACCAAAACCCAGGAAAAGGTAAAGCGTGGAAAGCAGAAGAGAAGTTGGGTAATAAGCGTCATTCAAATAGTTGCAGGTTGAGTAAGGCTGTTGGAAGGAGAACTGGGGACAACTGGGAACACTTTGATTAGAAACAAGAGGGAAAGGCAAGCGGGTAGGGATAAGCAAGGAAGACGGACTTACAAGAACTGGCAAGTGGGAAAGAGAGGGTCGTAAGGAGATGGCAAAGAAAGATCGGCTGAGATGGCGTAATGCAACAAATGTTGTTACTTCAGCGTCTCTGCTCTAGGGTGTGGGAGTTCCAACAACAACTTATTTCAGACACAAGCTATTTAGTGAGGTCGACTTCAGCGGCTGACTGGCGGAAAATTATAACATCCACGTGCTCTAATCGGAGTTTTTTTTTAAATAGAGCTGATCTGGGCTGTAGAAGTGCCCCGTTGGTGTAGATATCTGGAGAGTAAACAATGCACAAGCTGACGTATAATTCGGCGCCGGATAGTACGTTCCCTCAGGGGAGGAACATCCTTACCTCCCAACACAACATGCTCTACACTCCCGGAAGTATTGACCAAACACGTGTCCGGAAAGGTGAAACTCTCACTGACACGCGAAGTGTAAGGAGGGCGGCCGCGGGAGTGGTGAATGGCGGCGGTGAACGCGAAGGCAGAGCGGCGCGTGGTGGGTAAATGCTGCGTGGTTCGGACGCCACTCGTAGGCAGTTGCGGGGCGGCGGGCGGGGGCGGGGGCGGAAGACCGCCAGGGCCCCTTGGAGACTCCTTCCGCCGCCGATTGCGCCCGCAGCGCCGCCTGGCGGTCGGGCCGGAAGCGCTGAGTCGGCGCCGAATGTGCGGGGGCGGTGCGGTATGTTCCGGGCGCGCGGAGGCCCTCCGCTGGCGATAATCGCTGCGATTAAGTGAAATCTTCAACCCTGCTGCCCCTTGGATTAATTTGCACTGGCGGGAGCACGCGGTGCACGTTAGCCTGCTGAGATGATTTGAATCGTTTTGTTTCGAAGATGGGTTCGTTTCGTTTGAAATTCGCAATGCATGTTTGTTTCTGCTACGAGTTTTTGCTAAGTCTTTTTCATGCTAGAAAAGAAACGAAGAAAAATACCGGAGCTTGGTGCACGTTAGTATTAAAAGAACACTTAACTGTGAAGAGCTTGGAGCATTAACGACATAAAAACAACAGCGGTAGTGAGAATTGCGATGTTTATAAATATTAATATTTTGATTTTTGTCGCAATGTCCTGGTTCACTCATCTTGTTATTGTTTCAAAACAAGTGGAGTGATAAGAGAAGCCACAATTTCTCCAAAGTTGAAATATTAACGCTTACGACTAACGAGAAGCTTTCTGACGTTGGTATGAATGATTTCGTTACTGTCACAAGCTCTTCATAAGTTCTCTACTCTGCGATGGGCGTAATATATTAATTTACACGTTAACATTTTCTGATCACACAAACAATTTACAACTCTGTAGTTACGTTCACATTCTCCGCTTAATCTCCACTGAGACGTGTGCATTTTTGCGGCAGGTGCGGGAGCTTTGTTGTGCGCTCCATGAGCCACATGTGTGAAATTTTTCACACTCACGCCCGGAAAGCGGTTTGCAGATTGTGAAAATTCGTGAAATGGTGACCACACAAAGGTATGCACAATGATTATATGCAATTAATATCATTTGAAATAAAATACGGAATTTAAAGCACAGTAATTTGATTTGTCTCTATTGATAGAGTTATATATCGGATATGTACTTAGTCGTAACATAGTGTTACACAAGAAGAGTTTTATTTCTCTATTTACAGGAATATGCATGGAGAAATAGATTTGCATGTAAAGAAAGTACTGTACTTCAATTTTCGTGCGTTCACGTAAACATATTTTTTTCTGCTACACGAAATGAAGGAATATTGTTGTTTATTCTGCAAAAAATTCAAATGTGTTCCCCTTTCTTCTTGTTTTTTTTAAGGGAAATAGTGTGTATTTTAATTAACTGTTGTTGACTTTGCATCTCACATTTGTGTCTGCATTTCAGAGTACGTAGAGTGCGAGTACCTACTAAAAATAATGACTTTCAATTTTTATTAGAAACTTTACTCTTACATTACATATATCCCTTACTTCAATTTTGAGGAGAGGTATAGAATAAATTCCATTCACAGTTTTTAGAATTTTGCAAGGCCAACAATGAGGAATTCGTGATTGCTGATGATTATTCTTTTTTAAACCCTATTCTATGAGTTCGACCAACGAACTTAATGAAAATTGTTTATATATAATATATTCATTACGTCATTGAAACCTAAGCATCTGAAGAAGAATCCTAACATTTATTGAATATTTCGACTTAGTGAGATCCGAGTTATCTAATGACAACGGTGAATAAAAAATAAGATATCAATGAGCTCGATATAATGGCAAAACTGAGTGCCGCATTGCCCGACAGGTGTATGTTATTACGTTTTATTCATTACTAGTGGACCCGGCAATATTTCGCTATTGCAGTGTATTACACATCACATACCATTGGTCATGTCAGCCAGTTCTTACGCTGTACTGTGCGAAAAATAGATAAAATAATTTCTCGCAAGAGTGGTTTTATTTTACGCCGTGGTTTAGACATGGTTGTCAAGTATCCTATTGTTAAAACGTTCTCCACCAAATTGGAACATGTAATCGCTATCTTGGAGAATATGCGATCGCTATGATACTATTAGGTAGGCTGGGGGTAAATTGCCTCATTTGTTTCTTTAGAGCACGGTCGCTTTTCTGGAGCTCTGGCTCAACTCACGCTGTTGCGGCGCCCCACGCCCCGAGAACTTACAAGAACGCCGGCAGCAGAGCTGTCATGGGCTATCGTCCGCGGTTGCTAGCACATCGACCCCGCCAGCTATTTCTCGTGAAGCCAGTATTTCCGCAGTGCCCAATTTTACCCAAATTGGTAAAATCAGGATCTAGGGAACTCGGGTGACAAATTCGTAAACTATTTCTCAGATTTTAGATTACGTAATATTTTCAATACCTGGAACAATACATTTATGTAGTCCCTGGAACAACCTGCTGGAGGTTTTGACAACACCATCACTATCGTAAAACGGCTGGGTTATTATCGAGAGTTTCCTTTCCCAACGCTGGTTGCGCTGAGAAGCTCCTGACGTGGCACGGTACCCCGAAGCAAGCCCTGGCCACTAGGAGGACCTTGGCATCACTGCCAAATAGCTTATTTCTTTACGCTGCAGAAACTTTTCTGAACAATTACCTGCGCGCTACTGAACAAGTTCTAGTTTGGCGTAAACGGTTTCTTCTAATGAGTGAACTGCTGTGTCAAACTGCTACACCAACTGCACGGGAAACGCGCAAAGCCCCACAGGTCGCGCCCTCTGCGTGTTCTGCAAGCAGTTTCCTTGCACTCGCAGCTGCACCTGCTCCGGCGAAGGGCCCAAGGGCGGCGAGGGCGCAGGGAGGTAGCGTCCCCCCGCCCTAGGTTTTCCGGCTGCCGTGCAACTCGCAAAGCGGCGAAGCCCCTGCGAGCTCACGGCCGGCAGCGCGTGAACCTTGACTAGTCGACCCGAGGGCGACCATGCAACTTTGCCGGTGGAAGATGCAGTGGCTGCGTTAGAAACCAACAAGGAGGGAGATGGAGAGCGTGAAGAGCGGGGGCGTGAGCGTGAAGAGCGAGGGCGTGAGCGTGAAGAGAGGGGGAGAGAGCCTGAAGAGAGGGGGAGAGAGCCTGAAGAGCGGGGGCGTGAGCGTGAAGAGAGGGGGAGAGAGCCTGAAGAGAGGGGGAGAGAGCCTGAAGAGAGGGGGAGAGAGCCTGAAGAGAGGGGGGAGAGCCTGAAGAGAGGGGGAGAGAGCGTGAAGAGGGGAGAGAGCGTGAAGAGAGGGTGAGAGAGTGTGTAAAGAGAGGCAGAAAGAGAGGCATACACACACAAAATATGCAAAATTATGGAAGAAAAATTTTCGATGTTGATGTATTAAAAAATATTATTGTTTATTAATTTCTTTTTCATTTAAATCCATTGATTTTGACAGCTATAGGGTAGTAAAAATATTTCGTTACCACAGGTTTGTCATATTATCTCGTATAAATAAGAATTCCAAACTCGCCGCCGTTTAGTTCTGTTTATATTGTAAAATGGTTTCAAAATCCCTATTCGTAAGCCTACTCATAACTGGAAACCTTCACAACTAATGCGAAGCGCTCACGCGTGATGGCGCCGTGGTCGCCTGCCTGGCTCGCCCCGGCGCCGAGCGTCCGGTTCCGTGACGTCGCAATCACGACGCTTGTGAGCCGCTCTCAGGACTAAGCGGCAGCCGCGCAGATGGCCCCGCGTTCGTAATATACTGCGGGGCGTCGGCCGCGGGCCGCGATGGCGAGCGAATTGAATCCGTCGCGGGCGCCAAAACGGATGAAAGAGCAGGCGGCCGCCCCACGGAGCGACGCGACGGCGCGAGAGGCGAGAGGCGCGAGAGGTAATTGGAGCTTTTCGCGCTGGGCAGACGAACGTCCTACATGACGTTCGTTAACGACAGCGTGAAAGAGTTTTGTTATATCGTAGAGTGAGAAAATAGGGTCGTTTCACAACTGCAATCGGTCAAGAATACCAACTTATGTTTTTGATATTGTTATGAGTCTGAACGCTGTATCAAGGATATTTTGTAGTTTTAATATTACCATATTGAATGTCGCGTACTTGATTCTACTAGTGAGCGTATATTAACCGTTATGTGAAAGTTTTTTCTCAAAAATTAGTTATGTATGCCTTTAGGAGCCAGACACTACTTATATTCTCGTTGCGCGGTTGTTTGTGAAATGAATTAGGCCAAGATCTGATGCAATATTGCTGTTTGTGTTTGTTCTCATTTCTGTATCTTCATGAACTTCAATTGGAAGTTTTTGAAGATGAAACTATTTATGCCATTCATTAATTAGTGTGAAAATTTTATTTCTGAGTAATCATGGGAAATTCTACCTCATTTTTTCTTTTCTATCGAATTGTTTATCCATTTCATTAACCATATAATAGCGTAGAGTAATAATTAAGTTATATCCTTTGTTCGAAAATACATGTCATTGACACTGAATGCTCAAAGAATAAGTGAGCAGCATCAGTAGAAACAATTAGACATTTGATCAATAGAGAAATATCCATGTTATCATACACCTCAAACATGATCTTCGCCCCACCGAACGCCAGGAAGTAGCTATATGGATAACGTGTAAATTGTATAGTGTTTACGTACGAGAGTGAGCACAGCAGGATGGTAATTGGTAGGCATGGGAATGTATTGTAAAAGAAGTAAGTCGATCGGCACAGATTACAAATTGAAAAAAGTATAGGTTTTTAAAAATAGGGCAAACGCTGGTAATTAAATTTGGTATCTATATAGATTATAATTTGTTCGTTTTACTCTTTAGGAACGCTTCAAAAAAGTTGAAACGTTGGTGATTTAAGAATTTGTTTGTAACTTATCTTAACTCTAAATTAGTACCATATATAATCAATAGTGTTTTTAATTTTCTTCACACCAACCAAATGTCGGTTTAAATACCAACCAAACGTCACCGAGATTTGAATCAAATTAATTGTTATTAACTTCGCGAGCTACACAAACAATTCGCCAACAAATTGTTCTTTACCACTGAAGAGGTCCTACAGCGCTGAGGAGCGCACTCCATAGGATTCAATTGTCCATAGTTTCGTGATGACGGCGGTGCGCGGCGCGAGCCCGCGAGCAGCGAATGCGAAGTCAGCAAAATGCGGAGCGCAATCTACTTAATGTTGGAGAAGAGCGACTCCCCCCCTCCCCTGCCGCCAGGCAGTTGCTTTCTTCCGCGCGGCCGACGGCGCGACGCCCAGCGACGCCGCGTGACGCAGCGCCGGCTGAAATACGAGGCGCGGCAGCGCGTTAAGGCCCCTGGTGCGACGCGTCGCCACTCCAGGCTACCACCTCCCCACCCCGCCCCGCCAAGCCCCATACCACAACCCACCCACGCCACTCCTCACCCCGCCCGTCACGCTAAGCCCGCCTCGCACCGCCATGCCCTGACTCGCCACGCTCCACCACGCCCGGCCCTGCCGTGATCTGCCAAACTCGCCACGCTCCGCCCAGCCCTGCTACGTCCTACTAAGCCCGCCACGCTCCTCCACCCCTCGGCACCTCCCGCCAAGCCCTTTCAAGCCGCCACCTCACCCTGCCCCGCCACCACCGCCACCCCGGCACGCCACGCTGGCCCCTCGTCACCTCGCATAGCCACATTCCATCAGACCCCGCCACGTTCCGCCAAACCCCGCCACACTCCGCTGCCCCCGCCAATCTCTGCCAATCCCCACCACCCCTTGCTCTGCTCTACCACGCCCCGCGACTCCCCGCCTCATCCTGTCTTGCCACACCCCGCTGCGATACATCATGCCACGCCATTCAACTCAACGCCCCCACGCCACGCCACGCCACGCCACACCACACCACACCACGCCTTCCCACCCGCCCCTAGCGTCGTGTCGCATTATGCCCCAGCCCTCGCTCTATCCTACCACCACACTGCACTCTACACAGCATACCACTCACGCAGCGAATCATTCCGTGCACCGGCTTACGCACCACTTCGTTTTCCACTCTGTACACTCAGCACGCTGTCCCGTGCGCTATCATATGCTCCCCTCCGTGCACCATCCAACGAGCCATTCTGCTCACCAACCAGCATATCTCTCGGTTCTCCACCTTCCGCGCTCCCCAGCACAATTTCCCACGCGCACTATCCATCGAGGCATGCAGCTTTTCACCCAGCATTCTACTCCTGCGTACCTCCCAACACACTTTCCCATGTGTTTTCACATGCTTCACTCCGCGCACCATACCACCAGCCATTCAGTGCACCACCCGGTTCACCACACCATTCCTCACACTGCGAAGTACTGCACAACTCTCCACGCTTCCCCCAAGCTATACCACAAGCACCACCACACCAAGCATCTGTTTATTGGGGCCACGTACACGTGCTAGTGCCGTGATTTGTTTCAGCATGACATGAATTGTTACCAACAGGCCAGCTTATACGCAATAACGGACTTAAATAGTATTTTAGAAGGGGACATTTTCATTCAGATTCCCTCCAACCTCAAATATTTTAGAAATATACGCAATTTTATTTGTTATCTTTAAAAAATAAATTCATTTACACCCCGTTAGAGGTAAGATAGATTGAGCACAATTGCGAAGGCTGGCTTTGAAGGGGGCCGTGGCCACTGCCTCCCCCGCGCGGTTGGTTGCCTCGAGCCGCCGGCGCCTTCCTCGCTGCGCCCCTCTGTGGCGCCGTCGCCTGCGGGGCGGCCGTTCGCAGTGCGTATTTCAGCGCGCGTTGCGACGCGCCGGCTAAGCGTGGCGCCCCGGCCGCTCTGCATCATCTCGGCGGCGGTGGCTGGGGTGGAGGCGGAGGCGGAGCTGGGGCTGGGCCCCAAGAGGTGGCGCGCGCCGAGGATGGAAACGGGGACGGAAGCTGGGATGGAAGCAGGGGCGGCAGCGAAGACAGGACGGAGACGGATCGGTGACGAGGGGAAGGGATGGGCGGCGGCGGGCGTGGAATAGGGGTGGGTCCGCGGGCAGGGAAAGTGGGGGAAGGGGTCGGTTGAGTAGAGCGCGCGGTGGGAGAGTGGGAGGCGGGAGAAAAAGGCTGAGCGCCGGTAGAGGGAGAGTTGAGCAGGGGGTGAGGCCGGGAGATGAGGACAGGACAGGGGAGGATGTGGGTAAGATGAGTAGGGCGATGGGAAGGGAGGGGCAGGACTAAGTCTGATCGAGAGCGGGGCTGAGATGAGCCGGAAGGGACGGGATACGGGGCGGGTAGAAAGCGCAGAGGGGGAGACTGAGGCAAGACGGGGGCGTAGCAGTGATGTGGCGGAGACGATGTTGGGTTTGGGTGGAGGAGGAGGAGGAGGAGGAGGAGGAGGGGGAGGAGGAGGAGGAGGAGGGCAGGGGAGGGGAGGGGCGTGGCGGCAGGCGGCGCGCCAAGAGGCGGCTGGAGGGCGCTATCTGAGCTCGAATCGATGGACCGAACGCGGCGCAGACGCGAGAGTGAAATTTAGCGTTAGACGCGCGTGCGGAAGAGAGCGGAGGAGGAGGCGGAGGCGAAAGGGGACGACGCGGCTGTTTGGAGGCGATGAGTCTCCATGGTAAGCAGACGAAGCGACGAACAGGGTCGCGTCGGAGGAAAGATGCTCTTCACCATCACCCTCTCGCTGGATAAAACGATATGGCCATCGGGATGGATTTGAAAATGTCAAGGTTGTCTCTTCAGGGAGGAGGAGACAGAGGGGGAGAATTCGCGTTAGTAACCCGAGACTAGTCAGTGCGTTGCGGGCGATTCTACCCAAATCTTGCGATACCACATAAGATTCCGCGTTCGAGTGAACCGTAGACAGTGTTATTTACATACTTTATTATTATACGAGGGCTTCAGCGTTATAGTCATACCTGAAAATGTGTGAATAATGGATAGATGATGGGTAGATGATTGTGAAGATTTATTGTAGGAATTTTAATAGGGCATTGGTGAAATGATGTGCAGAAGGAACGAGAGATACTCGAAAAACCCGAACTCTCTTTGGCCAGCTCAAATTCCATTAAAAACCACGGAGATTTAAACTCCGCTCCCAGCAGTGAAAAACCTCTGACAGGTACACTTCGGGTCGCCCCTCAATCCCTGAACCTTCATTCAAAGAGAACTGTTTTCCAGGTTCTGAAATATGACATTAATAAGCAGATATACAAACATACAAAAGAGAATCAAAAATTAGGATCAAGCAACAATTATTCATAATCAAAAGAAGATTTCTATAGATAAAATGTTATAGCCATTAGAATGAAAATACCCCGTCTCTTCACATACAATGATACTTAGACAAACGAGAAGAGACAATATAGCATTAAAAGCCCAAGAATAAATAAAAATTAATGAATTAAGCAAATGAAGGGATCCGGGGAATATTCTTTACTCATAACTAATTGAATCATGATGTTCTTTGTAGTAACTTGCAATATTTAAATTTAGCCTCATGTGGTGAATTAAGAGAGAAAAGGATTTATCTTTGTTCTTGGAGATAATGTGGTAGATTTTGAGGTATCCGGAAGACCATCTGAATTAGGTTATTCTCAACTAAATATTAAATTGGAAAAGATATCAGATACTAAAAGTGAATTTGAAAAATACGGATCGTAATATTTGATTTACAGAGGATCATTTATTAACATTACAATAATGGTATTCATCATTGCGTTTTATTGGCAACATGTCCGTATATACCCGTAAATATTCCAGATTGAATAATGAAAGTTTAAGATTTAATAATGGTAATTGTAGATTGAATTGTGATTCTTTAGGTACATTCATACTAATGACCTGTCGTGTGTATACGTGGAATGATCTGTAGGATTCTCGCCTAATGCACCTAAAATACCTCGCGAAAAAACCAACATATCTTCTAAAGTTTTGCAAGTCGCATTAAACCATGTTAAAACCGTGATATCTTTATTTACTGTTGCATTGCTTACGTTTTGGTTTGCGTGGTGACCTTTTGGGCGTTTTACGATACTTAAAGAGGAACAACTCAATATGTTGAATGAACTTACCCTGTTGGCATGGCATTACCCACCGGGGATATATGATAAAAAATCATAGATTGGATATTTTAACGAGGTCTAATTGACGATAAATTACTTATTTGGAAACTTAAAAATTGATGACCGGAAAAAAAGCGGACCTTTTTAATTTGACTTGTAATGCTCTTTCATTTTATTTATAAATTGTTTTGTGTCAAGTTTCGTTTCTTTCTGTATATTTCCTTATAAAAAACAATGAAGTTAATCTAGGTCGCTTTCAATTCATCCGGAGGTTTTATATCACCTTCCCTGGACACAATTGAACATTTTAAAAAAATATTCAAATAAAATCTGACATCTTTGATTACTCATTATATTTTAACCAAACTATTGTATCTGCTATAACAGAGTGATTTCGAGGCCACTCCTGAACAAATATAAGAGCACAGTGCCGATCTACACTCCTCTGACGGGCACGCTCGACATTTATCTTCGTTTCTCTTGCATCATACGTGGAGCTTTAACGGTGACATCTACGTACACGTCACGTCTGTAAATATGTAATTACTTCTTGCTTCTATAATGGTTGCCAGTAACTTATATGCTCTTTCTTTACATGCCACATTATACAATGGCTTTCACCCTCGACCGATTTCAAGGAAGTTTCACATCAAAAACAACAATAAAAACATTGTAGGCTTTTAAAAAGTAGTTATGGCAATAGATGAAGGCAACTAGTTGGAAAGATTTTGGAAAGAATGAGGGAGTATTGAAAAGAGAAAAGGCATTATTCTGTGTGATCGAAAGGAAAGAAATGGGAAGAAAAGAAAGGAGTCGGAACGGGTCACAGAACGCTATTTTGCTAGAAAGAAAAATGAATAAAGAGAATAGTTCAATTATGAGGGAGGAGCTACAGACAAGTAGAAGACACAACCATGATTAAAAGTGATGGTCGTACCGCATTAAAGCATGGTCGTACTTTAATAACGACAAACTAGATAGTGATAATGATGAGGATGATGATTAATGGATTCTGCTTCTATGTGAATTTTGTCCATGCAGTATCTCGAATGTTGTCACTGCTCTTTTATCCGCCGTCGCACGGCCCGTCGAGAACTTATTTCCGCGAGAGGGGCAGCAAGCTCCGCGACGCCGTGGCAGACAGCCCTGCGAGACAGCCATGCGAGGGCGACGCCGTGGGCAGGTGATGGAGCGGGAGCCAGGGGGTGGGGAAACGACGTGGGGAAACAGACGAACTGAAAGGGAATGATTGGGAAGTGGTTGTGCGAAGAGGGAATGGACAGAATAATACACGGTAAACAGACGGAGATGTAGAAAGAAAAAAACGGACTGATTGAACGAAAATAGAGGGTTCGAAAATGAGCAAGAAATTAAGCGAAACTAAAGAAACCTTACGAAGAGAATGGGTTAAAAATGTGGAGATGTATAAGAATAAAAACGATGGAAATATTTGATAGGGTACAGAAACGAAGGGATATGAGAGAATGGGAGAGGGAGAGAGTAAGAGAAAGCAAAATGACGAGGCTATGGCATGAACTAGGGGAAGAGAAGGCAGGCAATAAAGAGGTAGAGAAGACGGATTGCATAGAGGGACCTAGGGATTTACAATAAGAACTATTGATGAAGGAATGTATGTGATATATCTGGAAGGAAAGTGAGCAAGGAGGAAAAGGAGGTGGCAAGAAGTGAAAGTGGAACAAGGAATGACAAGGAGGAGGAGGGACGAGGCGAGGATTAGGAGAGTGAATGGTGAAAAGGAAAGGGGAATGATGGAATCGAATTGAAAATAATGGAAGCTTGATTATGCTATTGAGAGCCTTGCCAAATACAAAAATGTACATTATACACATTTAAAAATGTACTTTTTTAAATAAATTTACAATAAATCTCCTACGTCTACTATCTAGCTCATGGAAATGACATTAATTGTACCTATAAATATAGATACATAACTACCCATAAGTATTTACATGAATATATCCATACTATATCCATAATACATACATATGTATATACAGATATATACATGCATATCTGCATAAACTATTTACTAAATCGCGCATGAAGCGTGTGCGAGTGTAAGCACAAGCAAGGGGAAGAGGCAGCGGAAGAAGGGGGATTTGCGTGGAGGGCGAAGCGCGAGGTGGGGGCGGGCTGTTTGGCTTGGAGGGCCGAAGCGACGTTTTTATGGCTGGGGTCGCGGAGCGAGAGGGCGAGTGGGCGGGGAAGGCTGCTCCGTCTGCAGGCCCTGTCGCCAGCTCGCGCGGTCGCCAAGTGCGCAGATATTTTTCCAGTTATTTTCATTGATGCTGAAATTCGATATCTGGGAATACAGAATTTCTTCCCCAGGCTTTTGTAGCTAAAAGTGGTTAAATTTTTAGAAAATAAACTCTGTCGGTGTTTGAATGCTTCCATCAATTTTATTTCCACTCCAACTGGCGGGCGTTTAAAAAAGGGTTGTGTTGAAATGTTTTGAAATTGTAAGTTTTGAAAGAGATGGAAAGGGTAATTTAAAAATATAACTCTTGGTTAACTTAAGGGAGTCATGACCAAAATATGTTTCATCTAAAGAGTGGTATCGTTAGTTTAAGTTTAATAAATACCACAACTCGTGAATTTTATATCTGTGTAATTAGTTTCGCCATTGGACCATTTTAAAGGTTAGCGTGGGTTTTTCAGTTTCTCGTAATTCATAGGTCCTCTTAGAAGCACAGCCTCTACACTTCCAGAGGTAACATTTGTTTGTTTTTTTCGGAAAGCTTGTTCGGTCGTGCAAATGAAAATTGAATTTTTTGGGAACACCGACGCTCTTTTCCATTCTCATTATTTTATTATACAGTAGTATAACAATTTAATTTACTGCACATTTTCATTTCTTTTTTCGTTTACATTATTGTCTTTAGCAAAAATAATTCTATTTCTTACTTTCATATTATACAAAGGAAAGTCGTAATATTTGTGTCGTTATTTTTGTTTATTTATTTTTATTTATTTGTTTATTTAATTCATGTGTATGATTGTTTCGGAATTTGTATACAAACATTGTGCAGTTATAATACGTGGCGCGTTCCTTCCAGCTTCTTTGTAATTTGGCGGAATATGTGAAGTAAGTGCCAAACAGGAATTATGTTTTCTCTGCCTATTTGATGCCTAATTAAATATTACAAAGGAAAACCGAAATCTGCGAGTTCCAGGCCAGTAATGAACATTACCACATATTAATTTTGCTATAGTAGATTTACGTTGTGGGTGAATTTTTATTTGATCAATCCATAATAGTGTAAGCTACGCAGTATTGTTCATTTGAGTTTTAAGTGGCTAAATGTTTGAATTTTTTAATGATAGTTACACTTGTTGTCGTGTAGGAATTTTGCATGTAAAAATATTCACACTTCGCGTTCGTGAGTTTACATATGGTTAGTTCTGTTGTGGGAATTTTAACTTGTTAAAAGTGAATTTTAACTTGTTTAAAGGAAATAGTTGTGGCGAATAGAGGTTTCACCCGAAGCCAAATAAGAAAAAGTCGCTGTGCAATTGTATAAAGCAGATGTTGGGATTTACGAATAACGAATTAAATAATTAGCAATAGTCGGGAACATTTATAATTTGCAAGGACAATAGGTTAACAGATTACAGCACAGGAGGGCCCAGATCATCCCCTTTGGAGAAGACGGCGGCATTTAATCAACCAAGAAGGCATTTTGTAAGCTTACGAACTTTATGAGAGTCGTACGGTTTAAGAATGTTCAAAGGCCATACAATAATTCATCAATAACGAGCTCTAGACATATTTGAATTTTACAATAAATGTTAATTGTTGTTTGAAAAGAAAAGGCTGATATTTCATTGAATTGTCATCAATTCAGTAAGTAGTAAACTTCACCGAAGTTCCAAGAATCGTGATTTCTTTACAGTCACACATCCACGTGCAACAGCTAAAGTGACGTATGTTGTACGTCTAACTCATGCAAAATCGTAAAGAAAAACAGAGCTAGTCAAATTATGAGTTATTACAGCAATTAATTTACGAGCATTGCAAGGCAAATTAAATTAGAAGAATCATAATAACGTTATAAATGGCTGTCTAGCTTGGGGCCTGATAAAATATATGTAATTAGTAACATCCCATGTTAATGTAGGTTACAAAATGTCTGCCCAACGCGGGGCAAATTAATGTAAATTACAGATCATCCTAGTTTGTTCACCCCTCATCAACTATAATAATCATAATATTCATAATAATAACAATAATAATAAATAATAATAATAATAATAATAATAATAATAATAATAATAATAATAATAATAATAAAAAGATGCATGCAGTATGTTGAACGTACGATTATCGTAATACAATGCTACTACAAGTTTACTAACTTCCAAACCAATAATCGACTTGGTTGTAATAAATTCCGGTGAAAAGTAGTTTTTGTCAGAGGTACAAGTAAAACTTGTAAATCTCTTCTCTCGTGAGTCCTCGCATTCTGAGATTGCTGGCGAAAAGGAGATATTAATTATAAGCCTGACATTCACAACCGTTGTAGGATGCTGCATAGTAATATTTCGCGAGCATCGTTCCCTCTGACATTTAAATGAGAAATGAAGGGAAATTCTGGTATGAAGTCCGAAGACGGAAGAAGAACGGTGAATGAACACCACACCGAACCTTAAACATTCGAATAAATGTTAGGCCTGTACTCAATGTCTGCGAACAACATAATCCGAAGGCATAAAGAACGTCGTCCCGAACTCTCCCATATTTACTATAAAAACGGCTGACTATATTGGAAATGTAATCTCCGAGGACCACTGCAATATCAAGCTGAATACCTTCACATCAACCGCAATTTTCTGTCGTTTGGGAAGAGAGAAAACGAAAGATTCCAACCACGAATCTCTTTATTGAAAATTTAGATCCAGAGTGATAGTGAATAACTGCTGCGTGAAAAATCGTTTGTTGCATGGAAATCCATCGTTTATTTATTCCCTTCGAGTTTGGGCTCCATTGTTAAAGGAATTAGTTCCCTTTGAAAGTGAAAGGACGATATAGCTGGTAAAATTGAAAACAAGCGAACTATATTGCGTAAACGTGACAAAGAGAGGTATTTCGTCGACAACGAGGTCGAAACGTAATGCGGACAATATAATCTGTAACAAATACCGGGATGAAATTACCAGAGGGAAATGGCAAGTTCTGTTTACGCGTACAATACTACTGCGAATCGTCGATTTCTGCGGTCGGTGCATATCTACAACCTTTTGTGTTTCGGCGCAACAGTCACTGTGAGAGTGAGGGCTCCAGTGCCTCTGGCTGGGAGATCTCGAGGTTCGAGAACAGACGGCGGCAGGATTTTCTACACTGACCAGATAGCCAAGTCGAGTTCTGACGCTGTCTGGAGAAGACTTGAAGGTGCCGGCAGCTCTAGTTTTAGTTTTCCGCGGTTTCTGCGATACATTTCAGACGAATGCCAGAGCAGAACCTTAACAAACGGACCACGAACCGCGCGCGATCTTTTCTTCCCATTCCTTGACCTATTATCGCCCCTTACTTACACTCACACTTAAGTGCACTTTACTTCCACACATATCGGGAGATCAGTCGCGAGCTCAGAGCTTGTCCCGACTGAGGTGGTGCCGAGCTGGGGGAACATATCTTGTTTGGGAAAAATCTCGCAAGCCGACATGTAGGTGGCCACCTGATCACACCATCCAGCGGGGGTAATCACCACTATCACCCAAACTTTCGAAGATCAAACACCTACGGGACTAACAGTTGACGCCCCCGAAATCACTAGTAATCAATCAAAGAATCGACGAAACAGTCACGAGTGGCAGTGCCATCTTAGGATGGCGTTCTGCGGCCGAAAGCCGCGCATTTGCGCGTTCGCCTGGAGAAACCTGTTCCCGCGAGGGCGACTGCAGAGCCGCGGTGAGTTTGCGCGCTCTCCGCATCGCGAAGCGAGTTAGAAGCGGCGCTCCAAGTTTTGACCCTCGCTGCGAGCGACGTGAGCCTCACAAGTCTGCGCCGCCTTATTTAAGCGACAAACAACTCGAATCTTGTTTCGGCGCGGTTTCCTAAGAAGGCGGCTTGAGGAAGGGGAGTTGAAGCGGTTGCCAGGACGATGGGAATAACGTCTTCATCAGAGCATTGACCCTCAGGTTCCCTTGTTTGCACTCACGGACTCGCTCACAACGTATTCGCTCTCGTACTCACTCACCGGGAGTGATGGCTTAATGCAATAGCTGATGTCAATGCAGGGCCTCTGACTGGGAGGTGCCAGGTTCGAGCCCCGGGGGTGCCAGGATTTTCGACACTGTCTGAAGGAGAGTTCTAGTTGCTGGCTGCTCTGATCGGTAGTTGACCGTTGTTACTCCGATCAACACCAAGCGAATGCCGGAGTAGTACACTAACAAATGGGCCACAGATCGTGCGCGATATTTCCTTCCTCTTCCTTGTACTATCCTCACCTCTTACTTACACACATTTACAGTTACATGCACTACACTATCGCACATGTCGAAAGACTGGTCGGGAGCTTACAGCTTCTGTTCTGACTGGGTCGGTGCCCGCTAGTGAGAAATATGATTGGGGAAACCCCGTTAACCGACAGTAGGTCGGTAGTTCACTTTCCAGCGGGGGACGATTACCACCACTTCTCGAGGAAAACACATGCACTGCACTTAAAGGACTAATGATCTTGACAGTTGACGTACCGGGAATCATCAATCCATCAATTTTACGGACTCGCTCCTTACTTATTCTCTTTCCTACGCCTACCCACTCTCATTCACAAGCTACATGTGCATCTGCAGCAACTCCAGTCTTGGATCCTACCTTCCTCATTGCTTCTAGCTCTCTAACGCTCACAATTTCTTCATCAATATCTCCAGCTAAGGGTGAATAGGAGATTCTGTTTTAGAAGAATTAGGTGTTCAAAAAAGGAAATAAATTAGAAGATAAGTTATAACTGACATTGATTATTTTCGGTTTTTTTAGAGGCGTCAACGACTGTTGCCATTAGTTCCGAAAGTGTAGTGAATGTTTTTATCACTGGAGATGGAGGTGTTCTTCCCCGCGGGATGGCGTCGGCCAGGCAGATGTCGCCTCCCCACCCAGGTATCCTTCAACGGCTTAGCTCCGCCCCAGGCAACACGACGTCTAAGCTCCCAACCGGTCTCAAGACATGTATTATAGTGTAGTACATATTAGTGTATGTGTGTGTAAGTGGTGAGATCGCGCGCGTGACCCAGTTTTGAGAGTACTATTCCTTTTTGAGAGTATTCGCCTGGTGTTGCTTAAAGAACCCACGGCAAACTTTCAATCGAAGCTCCCAGTCGCTAGAATTTTCCTACAGGCAGAATCAGAATTCGTCCCAGCCATCTAACTAGTGTGGAAAATCCCGTTACAGTCGGGACTCGAACCCTAGGACCTCCCGGTCTGTGGCACAGTTATGAAAACAGTTAATTTTTTGATCGACCTCACCCGGCAACACAGTGAGAGTGCACTGCCACTACAGTTATCTCCGAAGCGACCATAGTCTCCTCTTCTTTCAAGGTATTTGTCTTCTCCGTCACATCGACCTGGACAACTGCCATAACAATCGCCACCTCCAGTTCTTCTCGTACGCCACCGCCACTGTCACCACCTCCTCCTACCCCACCCTTTCACAAGTTGCGGAACTTTCCAGCGCTTGGCGTTCCACGCAAAGGAGGCCAGACAGCTGGGGAGTAGGAGCGGGATGGTAGCGGGATACTATCAGCGGAATAGGCCTGGCAGGGGGCGGAGCGGGGGTGCAGCGGAAAGTAGGGATGGGGGGGGAGAGCAGGAAAGTAGCAAAGCGAGAGCGATGATGGAGTGGGGTAGGGTGAGATAATAGGAAGCAAACCAAGGGAAGGAGGAAGGTGAGAAACGAAACTTGGCGAGGCATGCACGCGAAGTTTGCCCGCAATTTTGTTGTTAGGTGCTGTTGACATCACGAAGTTTCGAAATTGCATTCAGAGTTCGTAGAAAGGCGTTCAACAGTTTAGGCATACCTTAACTATACGAAGAAACATGTATTTTTTATCAAAGTCAGAGAAAAGAATAAACCTAAACTAAAGAGAGCTTTCCCCCCGAGAATTCGTTACTAGACCAATACATAATTATTAAAGATTGCATTGAAATTATTAAAGAATTTCCATTTCTGGCATATTACTTACAAAAGTGTGTCCAATGTACTGTATATGCAGATTATTTGGTTATTGGTTTCCAATTCTCAGAAACGAACAGGAAGGCAGCATACAATTACTTGTTCGTATTACGCATGACCCGCTATTTATGACATGGAGAGATCACGTCAAACTGGTTTGAGTACTACTACAGCCTATGAGGAGGAATGTCTAATCACTGCCAAGAACTCAAAAACGTATAAATTATCAATCTTCTGAAACCGTACAATAATAATATATTCGCCTTTTCGAAACGATATATTAACAATAAAAATTAGAAAATAATGTAAACTAATCAAAACGCTTAAGAAGCAAAGTAGTTTTGTTACAGGAGTACCTATCATTGCGCTCTACATTGTAATGAACTTAATGCTGAATGTGTAACAAAAAAGAATCAAAATTCTCAGTAAATCAAGCAGTTGTGTTGCTTGGCCAAATTAGTCATCAACACCCTCATAAAGAGCCAGATAGAATTAGGTAGCAGAACTCAAACTAATAACAAGGCTTTTTACATACTCTGTCCAGTGAATGCAATGTGTCTGAAGCGTCTAAGAATTAACCATTGGCAGTTTTCAGAAAACTCAAGAGTAGTCATGGTACCCTTGAAACACATCTTTGCAAACTAAATACATACCCTATACCAATTAATGTACTCTTAGTGTGAAGGATTCAATTGAGAGCAATTACAATCTTTAGAAATGTTTCAAACTAATTTCATCCCTCAAAAAAATTGCTTTCCAAATTGCATTGCCAGTGAAGACGGATAAAGATGAGCCAAGTGCCTGGGTATCAGATTAACCTGTACTAGGTTAATCTTGAGTAGGAAGAACACATTCTTTTAATTAATTGAATCAGTTCATAGAGTGCTCTTAGCAAAATATTACTGAAAGTAATCACAAAGAAAAGGTCGCTTATCTGATCTCTATAACCAAAAAAATTTTCTGTTTTCCGATTGATTGATTACTGATTCTTGGCGCGTCAGCTGCTACGGTCATTAGCCCCCCTGTGATTTATGATTTCATAGCGAGAGGTTGAGAGTGATCTTGAGCCGCTAGCTGACGAGAGCGGCGTCGACGTACACGTGTTGAGGTGTACTGTAGCAAAAAAATCCTGCGTTACATCTGTTCCAAGTGATTGTTAGACCTTACGTTATGGCATTGAATTAATCTTGTCATTTTAAAACACTCAATCTTTGAACTTAAGAAGGCACGATATCTTCGTTTCGGTAACTACAGCCACATCTTTAACTTAGAGTGGTGACTCAGGATATCAGCTGATGTCACTGCAGGGCCTCAGACCGGGAGGTCCTAGGTTCGAGTCCAAACACGTCGGGAGTCGAAGAAGCGAGCGCACTCGAAAGCGACAGAACTCGGCTTAGTCATCTGGAGAGTGTCTAAAATCCTGCCATCATCGTGACGGTGGCAGAAGTTTCGACACTAAACAGAGAGCTAGGTCAAGTTCCGTCACCGTCTGGAGGAGAATTCTAGCGGCCGGCTGCTCCGATCGGTAGTTTTCCGTGCTTTCACCGATCAGCACCAGGCGAATGCTGGAACAGTGCCCTACAGAACAGCTTACGGTAATTTTTTTCAACCAGGTATCTCCCACCAGCATGGCATCGCCCCAGCCGGGAAACGATCAAAGCTACCGACATATGTGGCAGTGTAGTGCATTTGAGTGTGAGCGGGCGAAAGTAAGGGGGAGGGCAGGGCAAGAAAAAGGAAGGAAAGATCGTGCACGGTCGGTGGGTCCGTTTCTTGGCTTCTGCTCAGCGTTCGTCTAGCGTTAATCGGAGAAACTACGGAAAACTACCGTTTAGAGAAGCCGGCCTCTAGAATTCTCCTCCAGACAGCGGCGGAATTCCACGTAGCTAACATCGAAAACCCTGCCACCGTCGGGACTCGAACCCCAAGACCCGCCAATCAGAGGCTCTGCAGTGACATCAATTGTTGCTCTGAAACAATTTTGCCCGTCTGTTTTCTGATACGTGTCTGGCTACCAGTCATTCAAATTAAACGAATATCCTTACCCTGCAAACCAGTTTCTTAATTTGCATGTTATTATTTATTTCTGTAATAAAGATAGAGACCATGAAGTGAAAATGGTAAATATTTAGCAAATTAAATATAATACAATTTTAATTAGCATTGTAGAAAACACAAATATGGAACTGAAAATATATTGCGCATTCAAAATTATAGACTATGAAATATATTTTCTCTTACCGTATTACATTTAAAAGTTAATTTCCAGATTGTACACACGTATCATTTTTCGATTGACATGTTGATCTACATATCACGTCTCTGCGTGCCGCGCATTTGAAATGTCCTGCGCTTGGCGTACTCGGTATTGGAGAATTCTGGGCAACCGAAGCACAGTTCGCTGAATCGAACTCACTTTTATTCGGTATCCGCACACAGAGAATACTCTTTGGATACGCACTGAAACGAAACACTGAACGGTTGTTCACCTTTATTGGAAGCATCAAATTGTGCTTTGGTCTTGTGAAGAATTTCGTTCGTTATTTCGATATAGCATGGTTACGCATCGCGGATTGGCTTTCTGCTATTGTTCGCGTGGAATTCAATGCTCGAGAGATATGAGGGAGCTGCGTTATAGCTTTGGGGTTCTCTTGTCTCTGTTTCTTGGCTCCATTTGGTTTATTGCGTGATCAGGCGTATTTGGAATTCCTACCTCCATAAAGATATATTGTTTTTCAAGAAAATGGCCCAGTTCATTACGATAATAATGTGTGCGGCTATTGTTTTATACTTTAGAGTACGGTTGATAAAAGTTGTCGAAAACTTACTTAAAAATCTCCTAAACAATCAATGTTTACTAGCTGGATATTTTTAAAAAAATTCGCACTTTGTTCCTCATGTTGCATTGTCACTTCATGTTCCATTGACATAAATCATATAGGGATGTAGAAATCGGTTAAACGAAACCACGTGTGTTGGCACCAAGACCAAATGCAGTTAAATCTGAACTGCAGAGCCCTACCCCTGAATTCTTTGATACCTCAACTAAATTTGGAACTCTGCGTGAATAAACATTCTAGTATTTCTACGACTTCATTTTGAAAGCGATGTTTATACGTGAGAATGAGATGAACAGTATAGCAAACGTGCTATTTGAATACTATAGTGGTTTCTCCTCCACACTATCCTCTATCACCTTTTTTCTTTAAGTTAACGCTCGCACTCACAACCCTTTTGCGGAAACATCGGCTTTCTGCAACAGACCAGCTGGCACTCGACTACTCTAGCAATGTCTTGACAAGGAGGAGGCAAAGCTAACCATCAAAGAAATTTATTTACGAGTGAGTTGTCGATTAACGTCCAGTTGGGGAAGCATGTGTGCCTCACGTGGAAGGTGTCTTTTCTACCTACTTCACGAAGCAAAACTCTCAGAATCGAAATAATCAGAACCTTTATTTGTTAAAAACAAAAGAAAAAGGAAATTTCTTCTTCTTGCCGGTTTCTTAACCGCTGCTTTGGTCCGCCTACTTCCGGCGCCTAATCTTCTTCGCCAGTCTTCCTTGTTCTCCCAGGAATCAGGAGGTAATTTCCACTTCTCGATTATCTTTCTGATCTGGTCGTTCCATTCTCGTCTTGTCTGCCTCGTTTTCTCCTTTCACTTAGTTGCCATTCTAAGGATCTTCTGAGGAGTCTTCTATCGTCCATTCGCTGTACATGTCCAAACCAAGTGAGTTGTTTCTTTTCAATATCCTCTATAATATCATGTTGAAAAAGGAAATTTCAATAAAAAGTGTATTTTCAGACAAACCCTAGTAAAAGCTGTTCCTTTTAGAGCATGCACAGAATACTAAAAGTTTAATTTTTAGCACTAGTGCTAAAAGTTGAGACGATGCTAAAGATAAAACAAATGTAACCCAGGAAATTACATAAGTTTACATTTGTCGTCACGATAGACCAAAATAAACACCCATTGCTCTGGACCATGCTTCGTGCCTGGCAAGTCGCTGCTCTCCTCGTTCAAGGAATACAGCAGGCGCTTTGTGTCCCCGAATTCGCTACTGGTCGATGCTCACAGACCGCTTCGCGTTGCCAGTAAAAATTCGCTTCTTTCCGGCGTCCGAGCCATAATTTAAGTTTCTCTCTCCGAACCGCGATACATGCCGCGACATATTTTTCCAATTTGACCAGCGGCCAGTGCCAGGATGAAAACTTTGTGTGTGTTCGCCGAAAGGCCGCAAAGAGTGCGTTGTCGCACAGTTGAATCTGTTTGTTCATTGGAAGTTGAGTTAGTTTTCTGAGTCTTTGGCTTCGTCTTCTTATTCTTGTTTTTCTCTATTTCCCATTCTTTTATTGAAAGTATTTGTATTTGGATTCTTTAAAGAATTTTGAATAGTTGAAAAAAGAGACGTTTTTAGATACTTTTGGAGAGTGTATAAAAGTTTTGGAAGAACAAGTTATGTGAAACATGACCGATTATGGCACAGACACAATGCGTTATTTTACAGAAAATCCACGCGTATTTTCGCATTACCAATTATTTAGTTGCCAATCTTCATCAAGCATATGTTTATTTTCATATTCATACGTGACGGAAAATACATTTGAAAATTCATATGAATATAGATAAACTAATTAAATTTCAATTCAAAATATTAGTATTTATTAATTAAATAATGTTACTTGCCAGTAACATTATTAAGTATTTGTCCTTTGGACAAAGTCTTTCTGTAAAATTCATCTTTCGTCTAAATTAGCATCGAAGAAAGTGGTTGTTATTATACTCAAATAAATGAAGGACGGACTTCGAAGTTCCCCATTTAGTTAGCAGAAAAGGTCAAATGGGAAATCGCCTCTTCAATCGGAAAATAAGAACACACCAATTTCTAAAAAAAAATATTCTGTTAAAGACGATGATGTACACATATTTAAAATTGTCTTTTCAACCCCATTACTATACGCTTAAATTTAGTATAAGGTTTCATTAAAAAAATAAGTTGGCCTTATATCTTCGTAGTAAAAACTGCAAAAACGAAGCATGTAGCCCCTGTTTATGCAATCGACTGTCCAAACGGCATCTTCGTAACTTGCATGGTTAAGGAGATACGAGGGATGTTATCACTTTGTTGTTTCTCCCTGTATATATCCAGTATCAGTGGGGGGTATTTAACAATTCGTAGTGAAAGTAGAAAAGAAAAAACATATTACTTTTTTTACGTATGTACCATAAAAATAACATTTTTATTTGTTGGAAAATAAATAATTTGAAACATTTTGTCTATACATAAATAAATAAATGTCTTTATTGATGGAGAGGCTCAGGTCATTTAGCCTGTTCTTTCGCCTGACCATTTTAAAAAAAAATAATACAATAGTAAATAAAACGAAGGCCATTCAAAGAGAAATACGTACGCAATTTGGATGAGGGATTTTTTCGCATCGAAGACAGGAATGTAAGCGAGGGAGGAAGGAGTAGATATAATAGGGAATACTCTCACAGCATTGATGAAATAAAATTTATGAGTGAGATGAAATGTATTTATTTTAAGTTAGAGATGTGTTAAAGTTAATGATAAATATATTAGAAAGCTATGAGAATTTATTCAAAATTTAGATAAATTATATTTTCTGACCCAGCAAAGTAGGTACAGAAAGGATTGGACGGATCTTATATAAGCCAGTGAAAGGTTATTAAGTACTACTAAATGTTTCACACAGAGGTTTTGAAAGAGCTAAGATTACGTACGTATTATTGAATTTCCCCTAAAGAAGTCAAGAAAGGGAGGAAATATCGTCAGCATACGAGCGAAAACACATCGATAAATTATGTACTAATTTCACAATTTTCCAGTTTGTCGGTATTTTGATTTACTTTCCTTGTTTTGTGTTACTGTCGTCAAACGACTGTGAATAACGCTACGTAACGTATCGGAGAGGAACAAATTGCGCAGACTTGCTTGAACTACAAACTCTCTTTCCCACACTTTAATCATATTTAGGTGAATGGTGAATAAAAATACACAAAAAGGAAGAATAGCGACAATTGAAAACTAGACATTTTTCCCTCGAGTTAGAAAAAACCTGTTTGCATCAGTGAACGAACTACAGATTTTATTTCATAGTTTTGCTAACAATATAGGAACACATATCTCTGGCTCTACCTTCAAGTAGAGAGGGTCATCGCAGCTGTGACGTGCCATCTTGTCATATATACTATATTTTTTTTAAACTAGCGATGCCACACATGCAGATGTTCCTATAGATACATTCTTTAAAATCTGCTTCTCAAGCAGATTTTTATATTTAATTGCTTAGTACTCGTGTACTATTGAAATAATTTTGTCGAATTTTTGTGAAATAATTTTGTCGTTTTTTTATTTTGATGTTAATTACTTAAAATATATGAACTTTGGTTTCTTATAATTAGTGTAAAAATGAATTTGCGGAAACATAAGAAAGTTCATTGTGGTCATTGTGTTTCCATCGTTGTTTTTGTTCATTATGAGCTTTTAGAATAAAGTCATTTTTTAATAATAACCTGAAGGGAAAACATTAATTTTCTGAATTTCATGATTAAATGGTGATTATTGATGCTTTTAGTAATGTCTGACTCTGACGCTGATATTCCCACTTTAGGGGGAAAATCATGTTCCCACCAGAAGGTTTATGTCCAGAGGCAAACCAAGAGCCCGCTCTTGTTCAATGAGGAAAATTGCAGAGAATACATGCATTTCCACTCTTTATATCCAGAAACTGATATATGTTATTTGTTGCAGGCGTATTAAGACTTTAAAATTATTCAATCCAAATGTAAATTAATGAATTAAATATAAATGTTAAAATGTATATTATTTTATCATAATTCCTGAATAATTCTCTAAATATTGAAGAGTTGACTAGTGCCAATTTCGTCCAATAGAAAAGCGAGTCTGGCAATTTAATAGAAGAAGGTCCAACTAAAGGAAAGAGATTAAAATGACACCCAAGTACATGTAAAGTAGAAATGCCTCAAAATGGAATATCGAATATCACTTGAAGTTATTTAGATTTTATAGTGGTTAAAATAGTTATTTACTTAATAGCTTCTGGAGCATAATACTTTATTAAGATACAGAAAAAGTGATAATGAAAACAATATTTTTCCATTAATGTATTCCTGATTTCAGGCGAGTGTATAAAATGGAAGCGTATTGATCGACAGTAATTCCTTCTGCTCATCATTAGCCATAAACACATATTTGGTAACAGCAGTGCCAACAAAACGTAATGAAATAACTTGTATACCAAATATATTGGTTTTCAATGTTGGGATAGTATCAATATAATGCCTGGAGATACCGAAGATGCTCAATGTCCCCAATAATGGATGGAACTTCCACTTAGTCAGGGAGAGAAAAAGACAAAGAAGCCGAGAAGGAAAGAGCCACGAGAGAGACAGGAGAGAGGCAATCAGACACGTTTAGAACAACAAAATAAAGAATGGTAGACAGAGAGAGGGGGCTAAAAATCAGAGGCTAGAAGAAGACAATTGTAAAGAAAAGAGATAAACTTGAGATAGATGAGACACACACACACAGAATCAAAGATGTTAATGAGTGATACTGCTGTTGAGAGTGGCGGTTTGACTGAAACAGACAGGCAAAGAGAGCGAGATAGAGAGCTGGAGGGGGCAAGAGAGCGGCAGGAAGAGGGAGAGAGTTCTAGCAGGAGAAAGACTGTGAGACCACGAGACCGGTGATTGTATGAGAAAGAGATACAGTGATTTTCTCTTTCCACACGGATACACAGAAAGACAGTGAAACGGAATATAAAGAAGCAAAACAAACATACAAACAAGGCGAATACAGAGAGACCTACAAAGGAAATAAGAGAGAAGCAAAGAGGCGGAGAGAGAGGGCTAGAGAGAGAGAGAGAGGGCTAGAGAAAGAGGGCTAGAGAGAGAGAGGGCTAGAGAGAGAGAGCTAGAGAGAGAGAGGGCTAGAGAGAGAGGGCTAGTGAGAGAGGGCGAGAGAGACGACGAGAGAGAGAGGGCGAGAGAGAGAGGGCGAGAGAGAGAGGGCGAGAGAGAGAGGGCGAGAGAGAGAGGGCGAGAGAGAGAGGGCGAGAGAGAGAGGGCGAGAGAGAGAGGGCGAGAGAGAGAGGGCGAGAGAGAGAGGGCGAGAGAGAGAGGGCGAGAGAGAGAGGGCGAGAGAGAGAGGGCGAGAGAGAGAGGGCGAGAGAGAGAGAGGGCGAGAGAGAGAGGGCTAGAGAGAGAGAGGGCTAGAGAGAGTGAGGGCTAGAGAGAGAGGGCTAGAGAGAGTGAGGGCTAGAGAGAGAGAGCTAGAGAGAGAGGGCTAGAGAGAGAGGGCTAGTGAGAGAGGGCGAGAGAGAGAGGGCGAGAGAGAGGGCGAGAGAGAGAGGGCGAGAGAGAGAGGGCGAGAGAGAGAGGGCGAGAGAGAGAGGGCGAGAGAGAGGGCGAGAGAGAGAGGGCGAGAGAGAGAGGGCGAGAGAGAGAGGGCGAGAGAGAGAGGGCGAGAGAGAGAGGGCGAGAGAGAGAGGGCGAGAGAGAGAGGGCGAGAGAGAGAGGGCGAGAGAGAGGGCGAGAGAGAGAGGGCGAGAGAGAGAGGGCGAGAGAGAGAGGGCGAGAGAGAGAGGGCGAGAGAGAGAGGGCGAGAGAGAGAGGGCGAGAGAGAGAGGGCGAGAGAGAGAGGGCGAGAGAGAGAGGGCGAGAGAGAGAGGGCGAGAGAGAGAGGGCTAGAGAGAGAGGGCTAGAGAGAGTGAGGGCTAGAGAGAGAGGGCTAGAGAGAGTGAGGGCTAGAGAGAGAGAGAGCTAGAGAGAGAGGGCTAGAGAGAGAGGGCTAGTGAGAGGGCGAGAGAGAGGGCGAGAGAGAGGGCGAGAGAGAGGGCGAGAGAGAGTGGGCGAGAGAGAGAGAGGGCGAGAGAGAGAGGGCGAGAGAGAGCGAGAGAGAGAGGGCGAGAGAGAGGGCGAGAGAGAGAGGGCGAGAGAGAGAGGGCGAGAGAGAGAGGGCGAGGAGAGAGAGGGCGAGAGAGAGGGCGAGAGAGAGAAGCGAGAGAGAGAGGGCGAGAGAGAGAGGGCGAGAGAGAGAGGGCGAGAGAGAGAGGGCGAGAGAGAGAGGGCGAGAGAGAGAGGGCGAGAGAGAGAGGGCGAGAGAGAGAGGGCGAGAGAGAGAGGGCGAGAGAGAGAGGGCGAGAGAGAGAGAGGGCGAGAGAGAGAGGGCTAGAGAGAGAGAGGGCTAGAGAGAGTGAGGGCTAGAGAGAGAGGGCTAGAGAGAGTGAGGGCTAGAGAGAGAGAGCTAGAGAGAGAGGGCTAGAGAGAGAGGGCTAGTGAGAGAGGGCGAGAGAGAGAGGGCGAGAGAGAGAGGGCGAGAGAGAGAGGGCGAGAGAGAGAGGGCGAGAGAGAGGGCGAGAGAGAGAGGGCGAGAGAGAGAGGGCGAGAGAGAGAGGGCGAGAGAGAGAGGGCGAGAGAGAGAGGGCGAGAGAGAGAGGGCGAGAGAGAGAGGGCGAGAGAGAGAGGGCGAGAGAGAGGGCGAGAGAGAGAGGGCGAGAGAGAGAGGGCGAGAGAGAGAGGGCGAGAGAGAGAGGGCGAGAGAGAGAGGGCGAGAGAGAGAGGGCGAGAGAGAGAGGGCGAGAGAGAGAGGGCGAGAGAGAGAGGGCGAGAGAGAGAGGGCTAGAGAGAGAGAGGGCTAGAGAGAGTGAGGGCTAGAGAGAGAGGGCTAGAGAGAGTGAAGAGCTAGAGAGAGAGGGCTAGAGAGAGAGGGCTAGTGAGAGGGCGAGAGAGAGGGCGAGAGAGGGCGAGAGAGAGGGCGAGAGAGAGTGGGCGAGAGAGAGAGAGGGCGAGAGAGAGAGGGCGAGAGAGAGCGAGAGAGAGAGGGCGAGAGAGAGGGCGAGAGAGAGAGGGCGAGAGAGAGAGGGCGAGAGAGAGAGGGCGAGAGAGAGAGGGCGAGAGAGAGAGGGCGAGAGAGAGGGCGAGAGAGAGGGCGAGAGAGAGGGCGAGAGAGAGAGGGCGAGAGAGAGAGGGCGAGAGAGAGGGCTAGAGAGAGAGGGCTAGAGAGTGAGGGCTAGAGAGAGAGGGCTAGAGAGAGAGGGCTAGAGAGAGAGAGGGCTAGAGAGAGAGAGGGCGAGAGAGAGAGGGCGAGAGAGAGAGGGCGAGAGAGAGAGGGCGAGAGAGAGAGGGGCGAGAGAGAGAGGGCTAGAGAGAGAGAGGGCTAGAGAGAGAGAGGGCTAGAGAGAGAGAGGGCTAGAGAGAGAGAGAGGGCGAGAGAGAGAGGGCGAGAGAGAGAGGGCGAGAGAGAGAGGGCGAGAGAGAGAGGGCGAGAGAGAGAGGGCGAGAGAGAGAGGGCGAGAGAGAGAGGGCGAGAGAGAGAGGGCGAGAGAGATAGGGCGAGAGAGAGAGGGCGAGAGAGAGAGGGCGAGAGAGAGGGCGAGAGAGAGAGGGCGAGAGAGAGAGGGCGAGAGAGAGAGGGCGAGAGAGAGAGGGCGAGAGAGAGAGGGTGAGAGAGAGAGGGCGAGAGAGAGAGGGCGAGAGAGAGAGGGCGAGAGAGAGAGGGCGAGAGAGAGAGGGCGAGAGAGAGAGGGCGAGAGAGAGAGGGCGAGAGAGAGAGGGCGAGAGAGAGAGGGCTAGAGAGAGAGGGCTAGAGAGAAAGAGGGCTAGAGAAAGAGGGCTAGAGAGAGAGGGCTAGAGAGAGAGAGGGCGAGAGAGAGAGGGCGAGAGAGAGAGGGCGAGAGAGAGAGGGCGAGAGAGAGAGAGGGCGAGAGAGAGAGGGCGAGAGAGAGAGGGCGAGAGAGAGAGGGCGAGAGAGAGAGGGCGAGAGAGAGAGGGCGAGAGAGAGAGGGCTAGAGAGAGAGAGGGCTAGAGAGAGAGAGGGCTAGAGAGAGTGAGGGCTAGAGAGAGAGGGCTAGAGAGAGTGAGGGCTAGAGAGAGAGAGAGCTAGAGAGAGAGGGCTAGAGAGAGAGGGCTAGTGAGAGAGGGCGAGAGAGAGGGCGAGAGAGGGCGAGAGAGAGGGCGAGAGAGAGTGGGCGAGAGAGAGAGAGGGCGAGAGAGAGGGCTAGAGAGAGAGGGCTAGAGAGAGAGAGGGCTAGAGAGAGAGAGGGCTAGAGAGAGAGAGGGCTAGAGAGAGAGGGCTAGAGAGAGAGGGCGAGAGAGAGAGGGCGAGAGAGAGAGGGCGAGAGAGAGAGGGCGAGAGAGAGAGGGCGAGAGAGAGAGGGCGAGAGAGAGAGGGCGAGAGAGAGAGGGCGAGAGAGAGGGGGCGAGAGAGAGAGGGCGAGAGAGAGAGAGGGCTAGAGAGAGAGAGGGCGAGAGAGAGAGGGCGAGAGAGAGAGGGCGAGAGAGAGAGGGCGAGAGAGAGAGGGCGAGAGAGAGAGGGCGAGAGAGAGAGGGCGAGAGAGAGAGGGCGAGAGAGAGAGGGCGAGAGAGAGAGGGCGAGAGAGAGAGGGCGAGAGAGAGAGGGCGAGAGAGAGAGGGCGAGAGAGAGAGGGCGAGAGAGAGAGGCGAGAGAGAGAGGGCGAGAGAGAGAGGGCGAGAGAGAGAGGGCGAGAGAGAGAGGGCGAGAGAGAGAGGGCGAGAGAGAGAGGGCGAGAGAGAGAGGGCTAGAGAGAGAGAGGGCTAGAGAGAGAGGGCTAGAGAGAGTGAGGGCTAGAGAGAGAGGGCTAGAGAGAGTGAGGGCTAGAGAGAGAGAGAGCTAGAGAGAGAGAGGGCTAGAGAGAGAGGGCTAGTGAGAGAGGGCGAGAGAGAGGGCGAGAGAGGGCGAGAGAGAGGGCGAGAGAGAGTGGGCGAGAGAGAGAGGGGCGAGAGAGAGGGCTAGAGAGAGAGGGCTAGAGAGAGAGAGGGCTAGAGAGAGAGAGGGCTAGAGAGAGAGAGGGCTAGAGAGAGAGAGGGCTAGAGAGAGAGAGGGCGAGAGAGAGAGGGCGAGAGAGAGAGGGCGAGAGAGAGAGGGCGGAGAGAGAGAGGGCGAGAGAGAGAGGGCGAGAGAGAGAGGCGAGAGAGAGAGGGCGAGAGAGAGAGGGCGAGAGAGAGGGCGAGAGAGAGAGGGCGAGAGAGAGGGGGCGAGAGAGAGAGGGCGAGAGAGAGAGGGCGAGAGAGAGAGGGCGAGAGAGAGAGGGCGAGAGAGAGGGCGAGAGAGAGAGAGGGCGAGAGAGAGGGCGAGAGAGAGAGGGCGAGAGAGAGAGGGCGAGAGAGAGAGGGCGAGAGAGAGAGGGCGAGAGAGAGAGGGCGAGAGAGAGAGGGCGAGAGAGAGAGGGCGAGAGAGAGAGGGCGAGAGAGAGAGGGCGAGAGAGAGAGGGCGAGAGAGAGAGGGCGAGAGAGAGAGGGCGAGAGAGAGAGGGCGAGAGAGAGAGGGCGAGAGAGAGGGCGAGAGAGAGAGGGCTAGAGAGAGAGAGGTCTAGAGAGAGAGGGCTAGAGAGAGAGAGGGCTAGAGAGAGAGCGGGCTAGAGAGAGAGAGGCGAGAGAGAGAGGGCGAGAGAGAGAGGGCGAGAGAGAGAGGGCGAGAGAGAGAGGGCGAGAGAGAGAGGGCGAGAGAGAGAGGGCGAGAGAGAGAGGGCGAGAGAGAGAGGGCGAGAGAGAGAGGGCGAGAGAGAGAGGGCGAGAGAGAGAGGGCGAGAGAGAGAGGGCGAGAGAGAGAGGGCGAGAGAGAGAGGGCTAGAGAGAGAGGGCGAGAGAGAGAGGGCTAGAGAGAGTGAGGGCTAGAGAGAGAGAGGGCTAGAGAGAGTGAGGGCTAGAGAGAGAGAGAGCTAGAGAGAGAGGGCTAGAGAGAGAGGGCTAGAGAGAGAGGGCTAGAGAGAGAGGGCTAGTGAGAGAGGGCGAGAGAGAGGGCGAGAGAGGGCGGAGAGAGAGGGCGAGAGAGAGTGGGCGAGAGAGAGAGGGCGAGAGAGAGGGCTAGAGAGAGAGGGCTAGAGAGAGAGAGGGCTAGAGAGAGAGAGGGCTAGAGAGAGAGAGGGCGAGAGAGAGAGGGCGAGAGAGAGAGGGCGAGAGAGAGAGGGCGAGAGAGAGGGCGAGAGAGAGAGGGCGAGAGAGAGAGGCGAGAGAGAGAGGGCGAGAGAGAGAGGGCGAGAGAGAGAGGGCGAGAGAGAGAGGGCGAGAGAGAGGGGGCGAGAGAGAGAGCGCGAGAGAGAGAGGGCGAGAGAGAGAGGGCGAGAGAGAGAGGGCGAGAGAGAGGGCGAGAGAGAGGGCGAGAGAGAGAGGGCGAGAGAGAGAGAGGGCGAGAGAGAGAGGGCGAGAGAGAGAGGGCGAGAGAGAGAGGGCGAGAGAGAGAGGGCGAGAGAGAGAGGGCGAGAGAGAGAGAGGGCGAGAGAGAGAGGGCGAGAGAGAGAGGGCGAGAGAGAGAGGGCGAGAGAGAGAGGGCGAGAGAGAGAGGGCGAGAGAGAGGGCGAGAGAGAGGGCGAGAGAGAGGGCGAGAGAGAGAGGGCGAGAGAGAGAGGGCGAGAGAGAGAGGGCGAGAGAGAGAGGGCTAGAGAGAGAGAGGGCTAGAGAGAGACGGCTAGAGAGAGTGAGGGCTAGAGAGAGAGGGCTAGAGAGAGTGAGGGCTAGAGAGAGAGAGAGCTAGAGAGAGAGGGCTAGAGAGAGAGGGCTAGTGAGAGAGGGCGAGAGAGAGAGGGCGAGAGAGGGCGAGAGAGAGGGCGAGAGAGAGTGGGCGAGAGAGAGAGAGGGCGAGAGAGAGGGCTAGAGAGAGAGGGCTAGAGAGAGAGAGGGCTAGAGAGAGAGAGGGCTAGAGAGAGAGAGGGCTAGAGAGAGAGGGCTAGAGAGAGAGAGGGCTAGAGAGAGAGAGGGCGAAAGAGAGAGGGCGAGAGAGAGAGGGCGAGAGAGAGAGGGCGAGAGAGAGAGGGCGAGAGAGAGAGGGCGAGAGAGAGAGGGCGAGAGAGAGAGGGCGAGAGAGAGGGCGAGAGAGAGAGGGCGAGAGAGAGAGGGCGAGAGAGAGGGCGAGAGAGAGAGGGCGAGAGAGAGAGGGCGAGAGAGAGAGGGCTAGAGAGAGAGAGGGCTAGAGAGAGAGGGCTAGAGAGAGTGAGGGCTAGAGAGAGAGGGCTAGAGAGAGTGAGGGCTAGAGAGAGAGAGAGCTAGAGAGAGAGGGCTAGAGAGAGAGTGCTAGTGAGAGAGGGCGAGAGAGAGAGGCGAGAGAGGGCGAGAGAGAGAGAGGGCGAGAGAGAGGGCTAGAGAGAGAGGGCTAGAGAGAGAGGGCGAGAGAGAGAGGGCGAGAGAGAGAGGGCGAGAGAGAGAGGGCGAGAGAGAGAGGGCGAGAGAGAGAGGGCGAGAGAGAGAGGGCGAGAGAGATAGGGCGAGAGAGAGAGGGCGAGAGAGAGGGGGCGAGAGAGAGAGGGCGAGAGAGAGGGCGAGAGAGAGAGGGCGAGAGAGAGAGGGCGAGAGAGAGAGAGGGCGAGAGAGAGAGAGGGCGAGAGAGAGAGGGTGAGAGAGAGAGGGCGAGAGAGAGAGGGCGAGAGAGAGAGGGCGAGAGAGAGAGGGCGAGAGAGAGAGGGCGAGAGAGAGAGGGCGAGAGAGAGAGGGCGAGAGAGAGAGGGCGAGAGAGAGAGGGCTAGAGAGAGAGGGCTAGAGAGAGAGGGCGAGAGAGAGAGGGCGAGAGAGAGAGGGCGAGAGAGAGAGGGCGAGAGAGAGAGGGCGAAAGAGAGAGGGCGAGAGAGAGAGGGCGAGAGAGAGAGGGCGAGAGAGAGAGGGCGAGAGAGAGAGGGCGAGAGAGAGAGGGCTAGAGAGAGAGAGGGCTAGAGAGAGAGAGGGCTAGAGAGAGTGAGGGCTAGAGAGAGAGGGCTAGAGAGAGTGAGGGCTAGAGAGAGAGAGAGCTAGAGAGAGAGGGCTAGAGAGAGAGGGCTAGTGAGAGAGGGCGAGAGAGAGGGCGAGAGAGGGCGAGAGAGAGGGCGAGAGAGAGTGGGCGAGAGAGAGAGAGGGCGAGAGAGAGGGCTAGAGAGAGAGGGCTAGAGAGAGAGAGGGCTAGAGAGAGAGAGGGCTAGAGAGAGAGAAGGCTAGAGAGAGAGGGCTAGAGAGAGAGGGCGAGAGAGAGAGGGCGAGAGAGAGAGGGCGAGAGAGAGAGGGCGAGAGAGAGAGGGCGAGAGAGAGAGGGCGAGAGAGAGAGGGCGAGAGAGAGAGGGCGAGAGAGAGAGGGCGAGAGAGGAGAGGGCGAGAGAGAGGGGGCGAGAGAGAGAGGGCGAGAGAGAGAGGGCTAGAGAGAGAGAGGGCGAGAGAGAGAGGGCGAGAGAGAGAGGGCGAGAGAGAGAGGGCGAGAGAGAGAGGGCGAGAGAGAGAGGGCGAGAGAGAGAGGGCGAGAGAGAGAGGGCGAGAGAGAGAGGGCGAGAGAGAGAGGGCGAGAGAGAGAGGGCGAGAGAGAGAGGGCGAGAGAGAGAGGGCGAGAGAGAGAGGGCGAGAGAGAGAGGGCGAGAGAGAGGGGGCGAGAGAGAGAGGGCGAGAGAGAGAGGGCGAGAGAGAGAGGGCGAGAGAGAGAGGGCGAGAGAGAGAGAGGGCGAGAGAGAGAGGGCGAGAGAGAGAGGGCGAGAGAGAGAGGGCGAGAGAGAGGGCGAGAGAGAGAGGGCGAGAGAGAGAGGGCGAGAGAGAGAGGGCGAGAGAGAGAGGGCGAGAGAGAGAGGGCGAGAGAGAGAGGGCGAGAGAGAGAGGGCGAGAGAGAGAGGGCGAGAGAGAGAGGGCGAGAGAGAGAGGGCGAGAGAGAGAGGGCGAGAGAGAGAGGGCGAGAGAGAGAGGGCTAGAGAGAGAGAGGGCTAGAGAGAGAGGGCTAGAGAGAGTGAGGGCTAGAGAGAGAGGGCTAGAGAGAGTGAGGGCTAGAGAGAGAGAGAGCTAGAGAGAGAGAGGGCTAGAGAGAGAGGGCTAGTGAGAGAGGGCGAGAGAGAGGGCGAGAGAGGGCGAGAGAGAGGGCGAGAGAGAGTGGGCGAGAGAGAGAGAGAGGGCGAGAGAGAGGGCTAGAGAGAGAGGGCTAGAGGAGAGAGAGGGCTAGAGAGAGAGAGGGCTAGAGAGAGAGAGGGCTAGAGAGAGAGAGGGCGAGAGAGAGAGAGGGCGAGAGAGAGAGGGCGAGAGAGAGAGGGCGAGAGAGAGAGGGCGAGAGAGAGAGGGCGAGAGAGAGAGGGCGAGAGAGAGAGGGCGAGAGAGAGAGGGCGAGAGAGAGAGGGCGAGAGAGAGAGGGCGAGAGAGAGGGGCGAGAGAGAGAGGGGCGAGAGAGAGAGGGCGAGAGAGAGGGCGAGAGAGAGAGGGCGAGAGAGAGAGGGCGAGAGAGAGGGCGAGAGAGAGAGGGCGAGAGAGAGGGCGAGAGAGAGAGGGCGAGAGAGAGAGGGCGAGAGAGAGAGGGCGAGAGAGAGAGGGCGAGAGAGAGAGGGCGAGAGAGAGAGGGCGAGAGAGAGAGGGCGAGAGAGAGAGGGCGAGAGAGAGAGGGCGAGAGAGAGAGGGCGAGAGAGAGAGGGCGAGAGAGAGAGGGCGAGAGAGAGAGGGCTAGAGAGAGAGGTCTAGAGAGAGAGAGGGCTAGAGAGAGAGAGGTCTAGAGAGAGAGAGGGCTAGAGAGAGAGAGGGCGAGAGAGAGAGGGCGAGAGAGAGAGGGCGAGAGAGAGAGGGCGAGAGAGAGAGGGCGAGAGAGAGAGGGCGAGAGAGAGAGGGCGAGAGAGGGCGAGAGAGAGAGGGCGAGAGAGAGAGGGCGAGAGAGAGAGGGCGAGAGAGAGAGGGCGAGAGAGAGAGGGCGAGAGAGAGAGGGCGAGAGAGAGAGGGCGAGGAGAGAGAGGGCGAGAGAGAGAGGGCGAGAGAGAGAGGGCGAGAGAGAGAGGGCTAGAGAGAGAGGGCGAGAGAGAGAGGGCTAGAGAGAGTGAGGGCTAGAGAGAGAGAGGGCTAGAGAGAGTGAGGGCTAGAGAGAGAGAGCTAGAGAGAGAGGGCTAGAGAGAGAGGGCTAGAGAGAGAGGGCTAGAGAGAGAGGGCTAGTGAGAGAGGGCGAGAGAGAGGGCGAGAGAGGGCGAGAGAGAGGGCGAGAGAGAGTGGGCGAGAGAGAGAGGGCGAGAGAGAGGGCTAGAGAGAGAGGGCTAGAGAGAGAGGGCTAGAGAGAGAGAGGGCTAGAGAGAGAGAGGGCTAGAGAGAGAGAGGGCTAGAGAGAGAGAGGGCTAGAGAGAGAGAGGGCGAGAGAGAGAGGGCGAGAGAGAGAGGGCGAGAGAGAGAGGGCGAGAGAGAGGGGGCGAGAGAGAGAGGGCGAGAGAGAGAGGGCGAGAGAGAGAGGGCGAGAGAGAGAGGGCGAGAGAGAGAGGGCGAGAGAGAGAGGGCGAGAGAGAGAGGGCGAGAGAGAGAGGGCGAGAGAGAGAGGGCGAGAGAGAGAGGGCGAGAGAGAGAGGGCGAGAGAGAGAGGGCGAGAGAGAGGGCGAGAGAGAGAGAGGGCGAGAGAGAGAGGGCGAGAGAGAGGGCGAGAGAGAGAGGGCGAGAGAGAGAGGGCGAGAGAGAGAGGGCTAGAGAGAGAGGGCTAGAGAGAGAGGGCTAGAGAGAGTGAGGGCTAGAGAGAGAGGGCTAGAGAGAGTGAGGGCTAGAGAGAGAGAGAGCTAGAGAGAGAGGGCTAGAGAGAGAGGGCTAGTGAGAGAGGGCGAGAGAGAGAGGGCGAGAGAGGGCGAGAGAGAGGGCGAGAGAGAGTGGGCGAGAGAGAGAGGGCGAGAGAGAGGGCTAGAGAGAGAGGGCTAGAGAGAGAGAGGGCTAGAGAGAGAGAGGGCTAGAGAGAGAGAGGGCGAGAGAGAGAGGGCGAGAGAGAGAGGGCGAGAGAGAGAGGGCGAGAGAGAGAGGGCGAGAGAGAGAGGGCGAGAGAGAGAGGGCGAGAGAGAGAGGGCGAGAGAGAGAGGGCGAGAGAGAGGGCGAGAGAGAGAGGGCGAGAGAGAGAGGGCGAGAGAGAGAGGGCTAGAGAGAGAGAGGGCTAGAGAGAGAGGGCTAGAGAGAGTGAGGGCTAGAGAGAGAGGGCTAGAGAGAGTGAGGGCTAGAGAGAGAGAGAGCTAGAGAGAGAGGGCTAGAGAGAGAGGGCTAGTGAGAGAGGGCGAGAGAGAGAGGGCGAGAGAGGGCGAGAGAGAGGGCGAGAGAGAGTGGGCGAGAGAGAGAGAGGGCGAGAGAGAGGGCTAGAGAGAGAGGGCTAGAGAGAGAGGGCTAGAGAGAGAGAGGGCTAGAGAGAGAGAGGGCTAGAGAGAGAGAGGGCTAGAGAGAGAGAGGGCGAGAGAGAGAGGGCGAGAGAGAGAGGGCGAGAGAGAGAGGGCGAGAGAGAGAGGGCGAGAGAGAGAGGGCGAGAGAGAGAGGGCGAGAGAGAGAGAGGGCGAGAGAGAGAGGGCGAGAGAGAGAGGGCGAGAGAGAGGGGGCGAGAGAGAGAGGGCGAGAGAGAGGGCGAGAGAGAGAGGGCGAGAGAGAGAGGGCGAGAGAGAGAGGGCGAGAGAGAGAGGGCGAGAGAGAGAGGGCGAGAGAGAGAGAGGGCGAGAGAGAGAGGGCGAGAGAGAGAGGGTGAGAGAGAGAGGGCGAGAGAGAGAGGGCGAGAGAGAGAGGGCGAGAGAGAGAGGGCGAGAGAGAGGGCGAGAGAGAGGGCGAGAGAGAGAGGGCGAGAGAGAGAGGGCGAGAGAGAGAGGGCGAGAGAGAGAGGGCGAGAGAGAGAGGGCGAGAGAGAGAGGGCGAGAGAGAGAGGGCGAGAGAGAGAGGGTGAGAGAGAGAGGGCGAGAGAGAGAGGGCGAGAGAGAGAGGGCGAGAGAGAGAGGGCGAGAGAGAGAGGGCGAGAGAGAGAGGGCGAGAGAGAGAGGGCGAGAGAGAGAGGGCGAGAGAGAGAGGGCGAGAGAGAGAGGGCGAGAGAGAGAGGGCGAGAGAGAGAGGGCGAGAGAGAGGGGGCGAGAGAGAGAGGGCGAGAGAGAGAGAGGGCGAGAGAGAGAGAGGGCTAGAGAGAGAGAGGGCGAGAGAGAGAGGGCGAGAGAGAGAGGGCGAGAGAGAGAGGGCGAGAGAGAGAGGGCGAGAGAGAGAGGGCGAGAGAGAGAGGGCGAGAGAGAGAGGGCGAGAGAGAGAGGGCGAGAGAGAGAGGGCGAGAGAGAGAGGGCGAGAGAGAGAGGGCGAGAGAGAGGGCGAGAGAGAGAGGGCGAGAGAGAGAGGGCGAGAGAGAGAGGGCGAGAGAGAGGGGGCGAGAGAGAGAGGGCGATAGAGAGGGCGAGAGAGACAGGGCGAGAGAGAGAGGGCGAGAGAGAGAGGGCGAGAGAGAGAGGGCGAGAGAGAGAGGGCGAGAGAGAGAGGGCGAGAGAGAGAGGGCGAGAGAGAGAGGGCGAGAGAGAGAGGGCGAGAGAGAGGGCGAGAGAGAGAGGGCGAGAGAGAGAGGGCGAGAGAGAGAGGGCGAGAGAGAGAGGGCGAGAGAGAGTGGGCGAGAGAGAGAGGGCGAGAGAGAGAGGGCGAGAGAGAGAGGGCTAGAGAGAGAGAGGGCTAGAGAGAGAGAGGGCTAGAGAGAGTGAGGGCTAGAGAGAGAGGGCTAGAGAGAGTGAGGGCTAGAGAGAGAGAGAGCTAGAGAGAGAGAGGGCTAGAGAGAGAGGGCTAGTGAGAGAGGGCGAGAGAGAGGGCGAGAGAGGGCGAGAGAGAGGGCGAGAGAGAGTGGGCGAGAGAGAGAGAGGGCGAGAGAGAGGGCTAGAGAGAGAGGGCTAGAGAGAGAGAGGGCTAGAGAGAGAGAGGGCTAGAGAGAGAGAGGGCTAGAGAGAGAGAGGGCGAGAGAGAGAGAGGGCGAGAGAGAGAGGGCGAGAGAGAGAGGGCGAGAGAGAGAGGGCGAGAGAGAGAGGGCGAGAGAGAGAGGGCGAGAGAGAGAGGGCGAGAGAGAGAGGGCGAGAGAGAGAGGGCGAGAGAGAGAGGGCGAGAGAGAGAGGGCGAGAGAGAGAGGGCGAGAGAGAGAGGGCGAGAGAGAGAGGGCGAGAGAGAGAGGGCGAGAGAGAGAGGGCGAGAGAGAGAGGGCGAGAGAGAGAGGGCGAGAGAGAGAGGGCGAGAGAGAGAGGGCGAGAGAGAGAGGGCGAGAGAGAGAGGGCTAGAGAGAGAGAGGGCTAGAGAGAGAGAGGGCTAGAGAGAGAGAGGGCGAGAGAGAGAGGGCGAGAGAGAGAGGGCGAGAGAGAGAGGGCGAGAGAGAGAGGGCGAGAGAGAGAGGGCGAGAGAGAGAGGGCGAGAGAGAGAGGGCGAGAGAGAGAGGGCGAGAGAGAGAGGGCGAGAGAGAGAGGGCGAGAGAGAGAGGGCGAGAGAGAGAGGGCGAGAGAGAGAGGGCGAGAGAGAGAGGGCGAGAGAGAGAGGGCGAGAGAGAGAGGGCGAGAGAGAGTGAGGGCTAGAGAGAGAGAGAGCTAGAGAGAGAGGGCTAGAGAGAGAGGGCTAGTGAGAGAGGGCGAGAGAGAGGGCGAGAGAGGGCGAGAGAGAGGGCGAGAGAGAGTGGGCGAGAGAGAGAGAGGGCGAGAGAGAGGGCTAGAGAGAGAGGGCTAGAGAGAGAGAGGGCTAGAGAGAGAGAGGGCTAGAGAGAGAGGGCTAGAGAGAGAGAGGGCTAGAGAGAGAGAGGGCGAGAGAGAGGGCGAGAGAGAGAGGGCGAGAGAGAGAGGGCGAGAGAGAGAGGGCGAGAGAGAGAGGGCGAGAGAGAGGGCGAGAGAGAGAGGGCGAGAGAGAGAGGCGAGAGAGAGAGGGCGAGAGAGAGAGGGCGAGAGAGAGGGCGAGAGAGAGGGGGCGAGAGAGAGAGGGCGAGAGAGAGAGGGCGAGAGAGAGAGGGCGAGAGAGAGAGGGCGAGAGAGAGAGGGCGAGAGAGAGAGGGCGAGAGAGAGAGGGCGAGAGAGAGAGGGCGAGAGAGAGAGGGCGAGAGAGAGAGGGCGAGAGAGAGAGGGCGAGAGAGAGAGGGCGAGAGAGAGAGGGCGAGAGAGAGAGGGCGAGAGAGAGAGGGCGAGAGAGAGAGGGCGAGAGAGAGAGGGCGAGAGAGAGAGGGCGAGAGAGAGGGGGCGAGAGAGAGAGGGCGAGAGAGAGGGCGAGAGGAGAGAGGGCGAGAGAGAGAGGGCGAGAGAGAGAGGGCGAGAGAGAGAGGGCGAGAGAGAGAGGGCTAGAGAGAGTGAGGGCTAGAGAGAGTGAGGGCTAGAGAGAGAGGGCTAGAGAGAGTGAGGGCTAGAGAGAGAGAGAGCTAGAGAGAGAGAGGGCTAGAGAGAGAGGGCTAGTGAGAGAGGGCGAGAGAGAGAGGGCGAGAGAGAGGGCGAGAGAGAGAGGGCGAGAGAGAGAGGGCGAGAGAGAGAGGGCGAGAGAGAGGGCGAGAGAGAGAGGGCGAGAGAGAGAGGGCGAGAGAGAGAGGGCGAGAGAGAGAGGGCGAGAGAGAGAGGGCGAGAGAGAGAGGGCGAGAGAGAGAGGGCGAGAGAGAGAGGGCGAGAGAGAGAGGGCGAGAGAGAGAGGGCGAGAGAGAGAGGGCGAGAGAGAGAGGGCGAGAGAGAGAGGGCGAGAGAGAGAGGGCGAGAGAGAGAGGGGCGAGAGAGAGAGGGCGAGAGAGAGAGGGCGAGAGAGAGAGGGCGAGAGAGAGAGGGCGAGAGAGAGAGGGCGAGAGAGAGAGGGCGAGAGAGAGGGCGAGAGAGAGAGGGCGAGAGAGAGAGGGCGAGAGAGAGGGCGAGAGAGAGAGGGCGAGAGAGAGAGGGCGAGAGAGAGAGGGCGAGAGAGAGAGGGCGAGAGAGAGAGGGCGAGAGAGAGAGGGCGTGAGAGAGAGGGCGAGAGAGAGAGGGCGAGAGAGAGAGGGCGAGAGAGAGAGGGCGAGAGAGAGAGGGCGAGAGAGAGAGGGCGAGAGAGAGAGGGCGAGAGAGAGAGGGCGAGAGAGAGAGGGCGAGAGAGAGGGCGAGAGAGAGAGGGCGAGAGAGAGAGGGCGAGAGAGAGAGGGTGAGAGAGAGAGGGCGAGAGAGGAGAGGGCGAGAGAGAGAGGGCGAGAGAGAGAGGGCGAGAGAGAGAGGGCGAGAGAGAGAGGGCGAGAGAGAGAGGGCGAGAGAGAGAGGGCGAGAGAGAGAGGGCGAGAGAGAGAGGGCGAGAGAGAGAGGGCGAGAGAGAGAGGGCGAGAGAGAGAGGGCGAGAGAGAGAGGGCGAGAGAGAGGGGGCGAGAGAGAGAGGGCGAGAGAGAGAGAGGGCTAGAGAGAGAGAGGGCGAGAGAGAGAGGGCGAGAGAGAGAGGGCGAGAGAGAGAGGGCGAGAGAGAGAGGGCGAGAGAGAGAGGGCGAGAGAGAGAGGGCGAGAGAGAGAGGGCGAGAGAGAGGGCGAGAGAGAGAGGGCGAGAGAGAGAGGGCGAGAGAGAGGGCGAGAGAGAGAGGGCGAGAGAGAGAGGGCGAGAGAGAGAGGGCGAGAGAGAGGGGGCGAGAGAGAGAGGGCGATAGAGAGGGCGAGAGAGACAGGGCGAGAGAGAGAGGGCGAGAGAGAGAGGGCGAGAGAGAGAGGGCGAGAGAGAGAGGGCGAGAGAGAGAGGGCGAGAGAGAGAGGGCGAGAGAGAGAGGGCGAGAGAGAGAGGGCGAGAGAGAGAGGGCGAGAGAGAGAGGGCGAGAGAGAGAGGGCGAGAGAGAGGGCGAGAGAGAGAGGGCGAGAGAGAGAGGGCGAGAGAGAGAGGGCGAGAGAGAGAGGGCGAGAGAGAGAGGGCGAGAGAGAGAGGGCGAGAGGGAGAGGGCGAGAGAGAGAGGGCGAGAGAGAGAGGGCGAGAGAGAGAGGGCTAGAGAGAGAGGGCGAGAGAGAGAGGGGCTAGAGAGAGAGAGGGCTAGAGAGAGAGAGGGCTAGAGAGAGTGAGGGCTAGAGAGAGAGGGCTAGAGAGAGTGAGGGCTAGAGAGAGAGAGAGCTAGAGAGAGAGAGGGCTAGAGAGAGAGGGCTAGTGAGAGAGGGCGAGAGAGAGGGCGAGAGAGGGCGAGAGAGAGGGCGAGAGAGAGTGGGCGAGAGAGAGAGGGCGAGAGAGAGGGCTAGAGAGAGAGGGCTAGAGAGAGAGAGGGCTAGAGAGAGAGAGGGCTAGAGAGAGAGAGGGCGAGAGAGAGAGGGCGAGAGAGAGAGGGCGAGAGAGAGAGGGCGAGAGAGAGAGGGCGAGAGAGAGAGGGCGAGAGAGAGAGGGCGAGAGAGAGAGGGCGAGAGAGAGGGGGCGAGAGAGAGGGGGCGAGAGAGAGAGGGCGAGAGAGAGGGCGAGAGAGAGAGGGCGAGAGAGAGAGGGCGAGAGAGAGGGCGAGAGAGAGAGGGCGAGAGAGAGAGGGCGAGAGAGAGAGGGCGAGAGAGAGAGGGCGAGAGAGAGAGGGCGAGAGAGAGAGGGCGAGAGAGAGAGGGCGAGAGAGAGAGGGCGAGAGAGAGAGGGCGAGAGAGAGAGGGCGAGAGAGAGAGGGCGAGAGAGAGAGGGCGAGAGAGAGAGGGCGAGAGAGAGAGGGCGAGAGAGAGAGGGCGAGAGAGAGAGGGCGAGAGAGAGAGGGCGAGAGAGAGAGGGCGAGAGAGAGAGGGCGAGAGAGAGAGGGCGAGAGAGAGAGGGCTAGAGAGAGAGAGGGCTAGAGAGAGAGAGGGCTAGAGAGAGAGAGGGCTAGAGAGAGAGAGGGCGAGAGAGAGAGGGCGAGAGAGAGAGGGCGAGAGAGAGAGGGCGAGAGAGAGAGGGCGAGAGAGAGAGGGCGAGAGAGAGAGGGCGAGAGAGAGAGGGCGAGAGAGAGAGGGCGAGAGAGAGAGGGCGAGAGAGAGAGGGCGAGAGAGAGTGAGGGCGAGAGAGAGTGAGGGCTAGAGAGAGAGAGAGCTAGAGAGAGAGGGCTAGTGAGAGAGGGCGAGAGAGAGGGCGAGAGAGGGCGAGAGAGAGGGCGAGAGAGAGTGGGCGAGAGAGAGAGAGGGCGAGAGAGAGGGCTAGAGAGAGAGGGCTAGAGAGAGAGAGGGCTAGAGAGAGAGAGGGCTAGAGAGAGAGGGCTAGAGAGAGAGAGGGCTAGAGAGAGAGAGGGCGAGAGAGAGGGCGAGAGAGAGAGGGCGAGAGAGAGAGGGCGAGAGAGAGAGGGCGAGAGAGAGAGGGCGAGAGAGAGAGGGCGAGAGAGAGAGGGGCGAGAGAGAGAGGGCGAGAGAGAGAGGGCGAGAGAGAGAGGGCGAGAGAGAGGGCGAGAGAGAGGGGGCGAGAGAGAGAGGGCGAGAGAGAGAGGGCGAGAGAGAGAGGGCGAGAGAGAGAGGGCGAGAGAGAGAGGGCGAGAGAGAGAGGGCGAGAGAGAGATGGGCGAGAGAGAGAGGGCGAGAGAGAGAGGGCGAGAGAGAGAGGGCGAGAGAGAGAGGGCGAGAGAGAGAGGGCGAGAGAGAGAGGGCGAGAGAGAGAGGGCGAGAGAGAGAGGGCGAGAGAGAGAGGGCGAGAGAGAGAGGGCGAGAGAGAGAGGGCGAGAGAGAGAGGGCGAGAGAGAGAGGGCGAGAGAGAGGGGGCGAGAGAGAGAGGGCGAGAGAGAGGGCGAGAGAGAGAGGGCGAGAGAGAGAGGGCGAGAGAGAGAGGGCGAGAGAGAGAGGGCGAGAGAGAGAGGGCGAGAGAGAGAGGGCGAGAGAGAGAGGGCGAGAGAGAGAGGGCGAGAGAGAGAGGGCGAGAGAGAGAGGGCGAGAGAGAGAGGGCGAGAGAGAGAGGGCGAGAGAGAGAGGGCGAGAGAGAGAGGGCGAGAGAGAGAGGGCGAGAGAGAGAGGGCGAGAGAGAGAGGGCGAGAGAGAGAGGGCGAGAGAGAGGGCGAGAGAGAGAGGGCGAGAGAGAGAGGGCGAGAGAGAGAGGGCGAGAGAGAGAGAGGGCGAGAGAGAGAGGGCGAGAGAGAGGGCGAGAGAGAGGGCGAGAGAGAGGGCTAGAGAGAGAGGGCTAGAGAGTGAGGGCTAGAGAGAGAGAGGGCTAGAGAGAGAGAGGGCTAGAGAGAGAGAGGGCGAGAGAGAGAGGGCGAGAGAGAGAGGGCGAGAGAGAGAGGGCGAGAGAGAGAGGGTGAGAGAGAGAGGGCGAGAGAGAGAGGGCGAGAGAGAGAGGGCGAGAGAGAGAGGGCGAGAGAGAGAGGGCGAGAGAGAGAGGGCGAGAGAGAGAGAGGGCGAGAGAGAGAGGGCGAGAGAGAGAGAGCGAGAGAGAGAGGGCTAGAGAGAGAGGGCTAGAGAGAGAGAGGGCTAGAGAGAGTGAGGGCTAGAGAGAGTGAGGGCTAGAGAGAGTGAGGGCTAGAGAGAGAGGGCTAGAGAGAGTGAGGGCTAGAGAGAGAGAGCTAGAGAGAGAGGGCTAGAGAGAGAGGGCTAGTGAGAGAGGGCGAGAGAGAGGGCGAGAGAGGGCGAGAGAGAGGGCGAGAGAGAGAGGGCGAGAGAGAGAGGGCGAGAGAGAGAGAGGGCGAGAGAGAGAGAGGGCGAGAGAGAGAGAGGGCGAGAGAGAGAGAGGGCGAGAGAGAGAGAGGGCGAGAGAGAGAGAGGGCGAGAGAGAGAGAGGGCGAGAGAGAGAGAGGGCGAGAGAGAGAGAGGGCGAGAGAGAGAGAGGGCGAGAGAGAGAGGGCGAGAGAGAGAGAGGGCGAGAGAGAGAGGGCGAGAGAGAGAGAGGGCGAGAGAGAGAGAGGGCGAGAGAGAGAGAGGGCGAGAGAGAGAGAGGGCGAGAGAGAGAGAGGGCGAGAGAGAGAGAGGGCGAGAGAGAGAGAGGGCGAGAGAGAGAGAGGGCGAGAGAGAGAGAGGGCGAGAGAGAGAGAGGGCGAGAGAGAGAGAGGGCGAGAGAGAGAGAGGGCGAGAGAGAGAGAGGGCGAGAGAGAGAGAGGGCGAGAGAGAGAGAGGGCGAGAGAGAGAGAGGGCGAGAGAGAGGGCGAGAGAGAGGGCGAGAGAGAGGGCGAGAGAGAGGGCGAGAGAGAGGGCGAGAGAGAGGGCGAGAGAGAGGGCGAGAGAGAGAGAGGGCGAGAGAGAGAGAGGGCGAGAGAGAGAGGGTGAGAGAGAGAGGGGGAAGGAACCGTCCAGCGTCGCTAATTGTTTGCGGCGGCGCCTGCCTCGAGCGCGGACACGGCCCGGGGCGGCAACACAAACAAACACTCGAACAAACAAACAGCCACGCACGGCGCGTCGGCGTCCGCCCTGCCAACCCGGGCGTCCTGCGATCGACGCTCCGCAACCGCAGGCCCACGCCCCTTTCGCCTACGCTCACTCACGCTCTCTTGCACGCGCTCTCAGCCAATACGTCGAGGCTTGGGGTGAGTTCCTCGTCAAGGAATCCTCCACCAGCGTGGTACTGCCCCAGCCTGGAAAAGCTCCGAGCTCCAAGCTCGTCTCTTTGCATGTGTGATAGTAGAGCATATTAGAGTATGTGCATGTAAGGGGTGAGAATAGAACAAGGAAGAGGAAGGAAAGATCGTGCGCGGTCTGTGGCACGTTTGTTACGAACTGCTCCGACTTTAGCCTGGTGTTGATCGGAGAAACCACGGAAATCTACCGAGCAACCGGTCGCTAGAATTATCCTCCAGACAACGGCTGAATTCGACATAGCTGTGTAGCTAGCGTCAAAATTCCTGCCGCGGGGACTCGAACCCTGACACATCCCGGTCAGTGGCACTTCAACGATATCAGTGGGTGCCCTGAGCCACCTAACTTGGTCTAGTGCTGTGAAAGCTCTCTGTCAGATTCCGGCGGTGTAAAAGCAGAAATTCACGGGTTCAATGCCAGCTACTAGCGATGGGAATTCTTTCAGAGTTGAAAACTCTTGGTGTGTCGTATGAAGCTTATGACATAAAAAGAACTCTGTCAGGTGGCCAACAACATTGAGTCCTTTCGGCGATTTATTTTTATTATGATATCGCCCATTCTCAGGGCCAAGCTGAACAATTTGTAGCTGAGACCTACTTCTGGAAGAGAATTTCAGAATCACATCGAGGAGCTGCAAGGGACGCCCATGGGGCGCCTGAGCGGAAAGACCCCAGGAGCTGTGCTAAGCGTATCCTTGAAAGGAAGACTGGAGAGTAACCTCGTGTGCGGAACTGCGCACGCTCCAATGCCCATTTCGCTGCAAAATAATCCCATCCGATAAAAATATAAATAAATACAATATTTAATAACTTACAGTTCACGAAGAACGCCTGGCAAGGCGAATGCATTTCATTTTCAACAAAATAACTACCTATAAAACTCATCGTTACATCAACAAACATAGAAAATTAATAACAAAGGGTCATTAAATTCTAAATTCATAAACAAATTGTTCAACAATTTTATCGATTGTGGTAATTTCAGTGAAATAAATTTGATATGGACATTTCTTTTCGATTTTACTATACCAAGTCTTTTCCCGAGGCAATCATTCACGACAATGAGTTAGCCCGATCGCCGAACGTTTTCCGTTCGACGACATGAAACCCTAATGAGCCCGCTACGACCTCACAAGGCTCAGCAACAAGTTGCGTCGACCTACCGCCGGGAAGCGCCACCTCTGCTTCCGCCTCTTCACCTCCTCCACCCTACCGCCTCCCACCACCCCCTGCCACGTACCTTCCCGGCCGACCGGCGACCATTTCCTTTTGTTTCCGGGTATTTATTATTTTATTTGAGAATCCTCTCTCCGAAAAGGACTTAGAGACAGTTTTTTAACTAGTTTTATGAAAAAGCGACGCAGATGGGAGCGAGAGATAGAATAGAGGAGAGAAAATATAACGCCTCCCACGCCGAGAGATTCGGGCACGGGAAAAAAATGAAAGGCCCAAAGTTGTGGTGGAGTGAGATGGCCCTGCAACCCCCCTCTCCCTGCCCGTCGCGTCCCGTCCCGCCCCCTCCCGTCCCGCCCCCTCCCGTCCCGTCCCCTCCCGCTGTGCGGCTGCGGGGGGCGTTTTTGCACAGGCCACTTCGCGTCTGCTCCCCAGAGCAGGTGGCTGAGCGGAAGGCAATCGCGTATCTGCATAACGGTGGGTCTGCACGGGAAGCTCATATAACAATATTAATATTTTAGCATTGCCCTTAAGCTGTTGCCCTCCGCAATTAACTTCCGTTGTATTTGATTCATGTTAGATTTTCGATATTGTTTTTTTGCTTTAGATATCTTCTTTCTAGAGTTTCAGGTAACATATAAGATATGAGAGATTAATCAAAATCCTAGTAATGAAAATATAGGGAATTTAAGCGCGGTGCAATTGATGTAAAAAATTCACCATGTAGTTCTTTTAAGTTATTATACCCACCGAGTGGATTTACAATATATTGTATTAAAACATAATGAGTAAATATGGCTTAAGCAATTAGTGTATCAATTCAGTTTTTGGTCATGTACATTGTGTATAAGTGGTGCATTTCATCCTTTTCCATTCTACAACAAAAACCTGACTTTTGCGTGTTGTGTTGTCCATCGGAGTTGTTGATTACGTGTGATTGAGGGATGGATCTTAGAATCAGTAATAAAGCTTCGGAGATACATAAATCAATCTACCAACATTGATTTACGAATCTCTAAGTCTATATGAATTCAATATTTTGTAGTTGTGTGGTTCATTACACTCTAGTAATGAAAGATTTCTAAAGTTGAGTACAGAGTACGAAGCACCTTAACTACTTATTAATTAATAAGTCGAATAATAAAATGTTGAGATCTTAGGAACTTGTAATTTAATTAATATAGATTTGAAACTTTAGATGAATCCTTTTGAACTGAAAAAACTAGAAAATGACTCTCCGTTTAGATGCACAAAGAATGAAGGGCAGATAAACACTTTACATTTATTCACATCTTTCAAGTGTATTAACCATGAAGATGGAAACTTCACAAATATTTCCTGAAGAAAGAACTGCAACACATTCAAACAAGTTACTTAAGATGCCTACTTAGTCAATACAGTCACGCGGTCTACTCGTAGCTTTGTACTTAAAAATTAACATTGGAAGTTTGTTTCCTTATTTGCTTGGTTACGCAGAAGTGAAAACGTCATCAAATAAGTGTTATTATTACAACATTACCCTAATAAAATAGTACCTTATAATAAAGATGCCTTAGAACAAAACGCTGCGAATTTGGCGTACCTATCTCTACCCACCAAGCCTGATGTCACCATCACATTTCAATAACTAATATTACTATTGTCAGCATTACTTTTATCAATAGTTTTGTTAATTGTAAATATATTTTGCCTTGTCACATATTCACGTTTTTTTAGTTAGAAAGCCACGAGCATACACAAGAAAAAATGATCGAAAATGCTTACTAACTTTTAAATATGGGGTAGTCTTACGTAGTCTGCAAAGAAACTTGACGCGAGAGCCTTTGTGTTCGTGCAAGGATGCATCTCGGGAGAAAGAGAATGCGTCGAGCGTGCGACACGAAGTGCACCATTCCCCGAAGCGATGGTAATTGTGTGGAACACCTTTGCGAAGTTTCTCTCTCCATCAGATTACTTGCATGCGCGTTCCTCCAGCACTTCTGGAATTGGCTGCTCCGTGAATGTACAGTCGTGCATGACGGGAACCCGGGAAGTGGAGGAATTAGATTGCGTGTGAATAGTTAAACACCAATAAAAATTTAAAACGTCCACTAAATACGAAGGTAATGGAAATAGAATCAGCATTGCGGTTACTAGTGACCTAAATACATTAATTTTCAATAAGCTAATTATATTTAGCCTAAAATGGTGTGGTGGGGAAAGCCGCAATATTATGAGCGTAATGTTACTCGCAGGACGGAAACAGTTTCCTTGAACGAAATTTTATTTCAAGGGGCTGAAAAATCCAAAATCCTTCTGAGTAGTCTTCTCTCTTAAATTTTGGGATTACAAGAATAACATTCGAAATTAAGGATTGAAGTATCAATTTTATTTACAAATGTTATTTCCCAATTTGCGTTTTTGCTTCGTTTAGTAAGAACTTTCGTACCCGAATTGTTGAAATATTTATCGGCAAAGGTATTTACTTCAATAGCTTTCACCTTCGCCCCCCAAACGCGCGCGCGTACGTGAACACAGATTTGTGACCAATGCTTTTAGAACTTTCTTAACACTTTATGAGAAGAAATTTATTTTATTAAATGCTTATTGTCTCGATAATGTAACTCATCTTCTCATTTTTAAATATCCCGGAGATAGTGATATACATAAGTTTATTTTAAAATTTTAACATTAAAAACAATAAGTAATAAAGGTATATTATTTTATAATCCTACATTGTGGTGACAATGGATAAACTACGGTGTTGATACTTTTATAATTTTGTTAATGAACATTCTTTAAGTATTTTGACTCGATACAGACATAATTTTACATTATTTTTATTCGTTGTGTGCAGGTGTCAGAGAATAATTGTTACAAACATATACGATATGTTGGGAGGTTGAAATTTATATTTTGCCTACAAGCATGCGATGTGCATTGTATCATTTGAATTTCATATAACGAAGTGACACATATGACATTTGCCGCTGATTAGTAGACAACTCGTCGTGCAGGGGTGTTCGGTAGGTTGAGGAAACATCTTTGAGTCCAGCAGAAAGCGTACATGTCAAACAATAGTGTCAGATGTATTGCCTACCAATCAGGGGCAAATGTTACCGCATGTTCTTTGGGAAAATTGACTTTGATTCCCCCTTACAAGTTGTAGAGTTTTGAAAAAAATATTTTGAGTCACCAGTACATCCATTTTTCGTATAAGAAAAAGGTAATTAAACATATTTCAAGACCAAACATTCAAAACGTGACAGGGTCACTTCCAATTTCTAGAATAGAAATGAAAAATATGGAACAAATTTTACATTTTTCAACACCGTCTGGAAGTCAACGAATATAGTACCACTTAATGTAGTGTAAGATATTTCGCGTTTTTTTTCTTATAAATAAAATGGTAAGTAAAAACAGTAGAAGTACTGAAATTTTGAGAAATAGACAGGTCATCATTGGAATGTTTGCTCCTCATTTTTCACAACCAAGAACATAAAAGCATGTGAAAAACGGAAGCATGAATCGTAAGAAGAAGAAACTAAATATCAAATAAAGTGCATACAAAATCCTCTTTTTGAAATGTTAATTTATCATTTTTCAATTACACAACAATATTGATAATAATAATAATAATAATAATAATAATAATAATAATAATAATAATAATAACAATAATATTTAAAAACAAGTTTAACCGTTTATTTTTTTCCGTTCTTCTCTGTTGCAACTATCGCTTTTGTTTATTCCTTTCTCCTTTAATATATTTATATTTTGTTGTTTCCATGATGTTTGCGGTCTTCCTCGTTTAAATAAAAGTGTAATGGGTCTAAAAACGCATTTTCTCCATGTCATGCATTTTACAAACTCCCCGCTTCCGGGAAAGCTCAATTGACAGCATTCCTCGTAAGTCTGCAGGAACACGCGGCGGCCTCCGCGCGCCAGCCTCGTGCCGCAGGGGAGCGACACGGCGCTTGTTAGCGCGCGGCTCCGCAGCGAGGGAGGACCGGAGGGTGGGAAGCCAGACCGGGCGGGCGGAGCGGGGAGCGGGGAAGGCGGGGGTCGCTCTAAACGCGTTACATACCTCCGCCGCCCCTGCGCGCGGCGTCGGCAGCTGCCGGCAGCAGGCCGGTTACGCACCCGCTCGCGACACCGCGTTCGCGTGGATCCCACTAAACGGATACATAGAGGGCCCGCCCCAGGTAATTGACAACACGGGACATCAAAACTCGGGAAGTGCACGCTCAATGGTAATAAACGGAAACGAGTCGCTAGCAAGTGTCCTGGTGTCAAAAATCCGAGTGTGGTGGCAAACACCACCCGCCTCCAAATACCAAATACCTACGAAAATAAATTGCTGTAAATTCTTTCCGAAAAGGACTCTTTACAGTACTAATGGGGTATACTGAAATGAATTCTGAAATACTGAACACTTTTTTTTTATCAAACTTGAAGGAAATGAATTCTTATCCTTTTAACTGCTACGGGCTGGCCGACTGTAAGTCACGCGTCTTGCGTCATGCTTCTCGCTGCAAGCACCGTTGTGATCGGAGATCGCTCGCACATAGACATCTCAGTTATCAGTGTCCTAGCGATAGCCAAAAGCGCGTCTGCACGAACGAACTCGTCCAGAGGCTCTCGCAACATTGCGGTTCCGCGTGCGATCTCGTTGAAACGCTCCCAGTGACAACCTGACTGAGCGTAATACTCGTAACTGGTCCAGAGGCTACCGCGCACGGAAATGTTCTGCTTATCAACTCGTCTAGAGCGATCAATTGGTTGTAGAATGTCCTTGTTGAGATGTCGGCATAGCTTAGGCTAGAAAATGAAATAATTATAACATGAATGTGAAGGAAACCACAAAAATATAATTCATTACCTTTATTACTCAATTTGCTTATATAAAAGTTTTCTGGCGTCATTTTAAAGCAAATCCACAATATGAAATATATCATGAGAAAGAATTCGTAAAACGGATCTTGCAAAAATACGAAAAATGTTCATCTAAGAAGGAAGTAAATGTGTGACGTAGCAATAAGCGTGTCAAAGTCACTTACCTCCAATTAAACAACTAGAGTTTCGTGTGACCTGAACCTTTGCTTTTAGTTTCCGTACTTCGCCTCCATCCCAATGGTTTCAACGCCTCGTCAATAGACTGCTTGATAACAGAGGGAATGTTTTCAGGTTTACTATGTTTGCTATCCAACCACAGCATTTAAAGTGAGTGAGATATACAATATATTTCTTTGAGAGTGAACGTGGGCTCAATTGCTTTGCCTTTGGACAAAATATTGATTTATACATCAAATATCACAAAAAATGCAGTAATATACGCGTGAAATACCATCGAATAGTGGCAAACCGCAAGTACTGATGCTGTTCGTTCCGACATTTGCATCCCTGCTAGCGTGAGGAACAACATAAGGACGACGATTTCATATTTCTACCCACGAACCTTATTTAATGGCACTGACTGGCTATTGTGTAGTAAAAAAACTGAACTCGCTCAACACGAATATTGAGGGAGAATTGTCTGTGATACCTGGCTGCGGCAAGGAAACTATTATTACCGTTATTAGGCCGGTAAACTGCATATAACATGCGGTTGAAGTTTGTAAACCAAGGCGACAGCCATGCTGTACATCCTACCAAGTCTGTTATGTGTGTTATCGGCCGTGAGCCGTTCAAAACTTTTCATAATACCATCATCATACAAGGAAAAACATTAAAGAATACCAATTTTACTTAAAACTAATTTATTTCGATTCCTCTTTACGAACGGTGGACAATAAAATCACCTACGGATATTGGCCGTTATGCGCGGCTTTCAATTCTTTTGGTTGAGTTAAGTTGTTACAGATCAGCGTTACGCAAAAGGTAATATGCTGTTTATGTGATGGAGAAAGGGTTATGTTTTTTCACTGTCGAGTTTCTGAGCTCTTAACAATTTTCAATGATTTAAAACATTTTGATAAAAAACACCTTAAAAATCCACTGTCAGTAAAGAAGTGATTTTTTACTTAATATCTCTTCACAGTCGAATACCCATAAGGAGGGATACGGTATCCTTTGTTTAGGTAAGAAGTTAGTTTCATCGTTTAGGCCATTGTTATTAGATATTTTGTAAGAAATAGTTTCACGGCAGTTTTAAGGCTTAACAATGCTAACAAAACGTTTACAAACCATCACCATGCTTAATCATAGAAACACTCATGTTCTCTGTCAAACCTGCTCATATACCGCATGCCAGTTAGTGTCAGTTGACGTAGAAAACAGTTGGACATTCAGAAAAAGAATCAATATTGAACTACTTCTTCAAAAACATACACGACCATTTGTGTCCTCTCGCAAGTGCATTATATCGTGCCGCGCATTTTCATGATACAGTTGTATCTTTACGAGGTTCAAAAAAGCTCGTAGAATATGAAAAACATTTCCAATTAAGTAGAAAACATTATCACTGTGTTCCTCGTAGTTTCCTCGCTGTTCTTCTTCTTTGCCCTATTCTCATCCTTTACTATCACAATTACTCTTACACGCACACTTACTCTTCCACACATGCTGGGAGGTCGGTCGGGAGCTTAGAGCTTGTTCCGGCTTGGGCGATGCCCCGCTGGTGGGATATATGTGGTTGGGGAATCCTACCGCTAGCCGATGGTAGGTCGGCGCTGAATCTCACCATCTGTCGCACGCAGATCACCGCCACCTCCCGCGATAAAAACATGCACTGTATTTCGGGAACTAATGACCTTATTAGTGAGGCGCCCAGAATCACTCACTAATCAATCCCAGCGAAGAAATGGCATTGGTATGCAACAGTTACGGCAGTGTGGGGGGACACGATAGGCAGAATGTTACAGGGACCACGAGGGTCGTTGCAAGCGCGTTACATGAAAACAACAACTGGGGCTGCGCAGGCGGTTCACGTGAGGCTGTGGCTCACCTCAGGTGCTTTTCCGCGAAGCGCCACTTGCGTGGTTTTCGCTGAACGGACGCATAGCTGCACAGACACGACTCGTGTAGGTTACATGCCTCTCCGAAACACACTGGACTCGGCTTGTAATGTGTGAAATTTTGCCAACAAATTCTTGCAAAAATTGTTTGATTCAAGTTCGTCACACATATCGTACGAAAGGCCATGCATGGTGATGCAGTTGAACAGCTACGAAGCCACATGCGCATGGATTCTACAAAACTGAAGGGCGCCCTGCATGGCCAAGATGCAAGTGGCTTGCATGCCTCGGCTAAAGCTTTAATTAGTTTGTAATGTGGACAATTTAATCAACAAGTTTATGGTAAAATTGATTGATGAAAGTATACCATCGAAATTCAGAGAAAATGATGGTGCAATGCGTTTTGTGCGCTTACATTGCTACACATTTTTTCCACTAAGCGGATTCACACATCGCATAATGCATGAATGAACATTTATAGTCTGTAATATTTGGTAAAAGTAATTTATTTAGTTAATGTCACATTGTAGGACAGTTATAGATCAATGTGTAATAAGGCCTGTAAAATTGGTATAGTTAATTGCCAAGCTTCAAGGAATTCTATTATAGATTGAAGGTCCAAGATAGGGAGAGGATAAGAAATTCAAATATTTAAGTGAGGGGGTACGATGTTTGAAAGTTTGTGAATCTCTGTTTTTGGAGATTTTAATTGTAGCAGTTACATTTTTTGTCGTGAGTAGAGAATCGCAAAGGTCTGTATCACGACCAAACCAGTTACCACGCCACATCGCCGCGAGGGACTAGCACGAAATGGGACAGGAGGAGAAGCTATGATATCCCCAACAGCACTTTGCATATCTGGAATAGCGCACTGGACTGCTGTGACGGCAATGTCTGCCACAAAGTTAAGAGGGCATTCTGCATAACTGGCATTTTGCATGGAACTTTCCTGACACCACAAGAATGTTGATAATCAAAAGTCATATAACAATATTAATAATAGTATACAGTAAACTTTTAATTGAATAATCGTATCTAAACACGGCAATAATATGTATTTAAAATTGTTGTCGTTCTTAAGAAAAAGTCTGATTTAATATTTTATCACTGTATTGTAATTTAAAGAGTATGAAGATCAAGCGGTCAGAATCTGAAAATTAAAATATAGTAAGTCACATATATTCACGACATCGTGATGGCCATCATCATATCATTATCAACAACCGAAAATACCATTGATTTTAGATGAATATTTCAAACATTACCTTATTTATTAATTATACTAGCAGTATCATTCCGCTATTCTGCGATTTATCTTCCTTAAACAATGTTTTTTGTCATTGCCACTAAATATTTCAATTAAGAGATTTGGTGTGTTTGTTACGGAGGTGACAATCAGTGTAGTGAAATATGCTATTTTTTGTTCCTTTTGAAGTTTTGGGCGAGTTACAGGTACTCGAGGTCAAACTCATTGAATATGAAGATGTGCAAAATTACGTAATATACCTAATAACCCTTCAGTAGGAAAGAAAATCATAAAGATGGGCATGAACGAAATGTTACGGAATGACTAATGTATTAAAAAAGGCGGCCTTTTCCATCAACCGCGAATTTCTAACTAATTGTGCGCTCGGATGGACCTGCCCGTTTCCGCTCGCCTTTTCCCCCAAATGACAATTTCTATCCCATTAGAGATGAAAGCCTGCCATTATCGCTGATTGCTCCGTGGAGAGGCGCGGCACACGTCGTCGGGGGACACAGAGCGTGCGCGTGGTGGCTGCTGGGCGGACGGGTCCGGCGAGAGGACCTTGTGACACACCACACGCCCCGAGGCACCTCTGCTCGTCAGGTGTGCGGCGGACGACCGCGGGCGGCGAGGGCGAGCGAGGGCGAGCAAGGGCGAGCGAGGGCGAGCGAGGGCGAGCGAGGGCGAGCGAGGGCGAGCGAGGGCGAGCGAGGGCGAGCGAGGGCGAGCGAGGGCGAGCGAGGGCGAGCGAGGGCGAGCGAGGGCGTGCCACTGGCGACCGCACTGCTGCAGGGCGGGCTCGGATCTCCCGTAGCGTCGCTGCTCCCGCTGCGCTGCGTGGACGCCAGCGACGCATGGCCCGCGGCGACGCCAGCGACCCTGGCGGCATCCCGGTGAGCCGGTTGCGCTTGGCAGATTGTGGAGAGAGCGCGGTTTTGCTCGTTGATTGGACGTCCATTGGAGTAGTGGAGCGATTAGGGTGACTGGCTCAGATCAAAGGCTGTGGGTTCGAGAAACGCGCCCCCGAAGGTTCGTCCTGCCCCAGAAAGGGGGAAAGGGTTTAGGGTCGCGAAGGGAAGGGAGGGAGGAAAGAAGGGTACCGCAGGTAGAAATCGATGGAGTGTAGTACTTTTGACGAATGCGCATTGAACATATCTTTGAGTAATAAGGTAAACAGGTATTTAATCTTTGAATTTAACTGCTTTCTAACTCATATTTTAAGAGGCTTAAGCGATCATAACATAATATTATATCAAGGTTTCCATCTTTCTCCCTCCCAGCTTGTGTGTATCTCTCTCTCACTCTCTCTCTCTCTCTCTCTCTCTCTCTCTCTCTCTCTCAAGTTAAGTTCCTCTGGGTTCAACTTTCAAGTTTTCAAGTTCATTCCTTCCTTTATTTTTTCTTTTAAAGGATCGGCGCTCTATTAAACCTTTCTGTTGGATACTACTATGTTAAATGACTATTACAAATTCTACAGTTATATTAGAATTTAATATAGTAGTTTTGAATACAGTAAAACATGAATCCTACATTTCGAGTTTTTGATAATATCTAAGGCTTGGTATGTAGGGTTCATTTTGGATAACTAGTATTATAGCACATGGATTCGTAAAATTATGAACAATTTAATTACAAAACCTAGTGATTGTACTAATGTACTTTTGACTGAATTTTGTGAATTACATCTTAGCATTCGCAGACTAAATTTAAAAAATATATTATCTATTCATCGTAAAACAAAAATAAATGACCCACTAAAACCAACAGGAACGTAATATTTATTATGCACACGACGAACTTTAAAAACGTTTATTCTTTTATTAGTAAGCTATGTGAGCACAAATTCTAATTGTTAATACAATTTCCAGTTCCTACACATCACAAATTTGTCCATCTTATGTCTGTTACATTTTTCACTTTAGTTATTTTAGTTGCGACATTTTCTCGAAGTTTCTCTCTCGTGTATCTCTCGTGAAATTAGTTCTAAAATGTACATTAAAAATACATTAATGATTTTCATGAAAAAAATTGGTGATACAATAATATTCAAATTTTAATGAAACCGTAAGGATTCCTTAGAGAAGTATTTTATTTCTTTGTTTTACCTCAATAATTAACCTATCCGACACGATCGTAGGTCGATATAAATACCCGTGCACATTATCGGGGGTTCAGCCCATAGTCGTGCGTAGCCTAAAGCAAGTAGGCATCCCTTTTTCCAGAGAGCCCACGTACATTTATGGGCTTCTTTTTCCATTAAACTTATTTATTTACATATAACATATCTTAATCCGAAAAAAATAATGCATTATACAAATAGAATAAAATTATAACTTTAATTTTATAATAAATAAATAAATACAATTGATTTTTTGTTCATGATATGATTATATTTACAGGGGTTTCTGATGATTTGGAGAGCCTCTTCTTAAAGTGTCGTACATCAATCGTTAGTTAACGAAGAGGGAGAAATAAGGAATTAAAAGACATACGGAAATATTTTTTGATTGTAGAGCTACACGTACGTGGCTCCTTTCTAAATTTTCAGGCTAATTATGGCGCCGTACGCTCCCCCCTCATTTGTGACTACACTTGTAGTCCGGCCTACTTCTCAGGATGAGCAATGCTAAGTGTCAAAACGTCGGTAATTGAAGGCGTTAATGGGGAACCCCACCTCCCGCGATCTAACATGCACTACACTTACGGAACTAATTTCCATATAAATTAACGCGTCTGGAATCAAAATAATCAATCAATTATTGAGCTGATTCAACCTGATAGCAGGTCTAGATTTCGACTCTACCTCCAAATGCTACGAGGCAGACCTGCTGGTTTCGTCGACTTCTGTTCACGACGCAGAGCAACGTTCGAGTACCTCGGCTACCCTTTTGTCGGGACCTGTTCGGCAATTCGGGATACTACTCCACCGCCCACGAACGTCAGCACCATGCAAGAGTCAGGCAATATCAGAAGTATAAACTGCTATATACTGAATACGTGTGTTCGCATTATGTAGCATTTAGATTCTTCCGTGATTCGACCGCTATCACTGGAATCAAACTTCCACTAAGCAATGCGCTATTCTTGTACTTAACTGCAAAGTGGTATTAACACCTAATCTTCGCCTTTAAGCCTTTAAGTTGTTATAATTCATTAGATATTTGTTTTATTTATTAGTCACATCCTGCCTCAACATGGCTTCATCACCGCCATGTATTTTACAAGTGTGTAACAAATCCAAGTATCAATTTGGTTGTACATACACTTCTTTATCCTGTTATTAGAAATAATAACGCAACTGTCTCAGAAAGATAAGAGTTTAATTTCAATATGACTACTGACTACAACTACAAATTATTTCAAGAATATTTTCAATAGATGAGAGATTCACAAAAAACGTAAATCAAATACTAAATTGATAAAGTTCATGCATGATTGGAACCACCGAACTGTTTATATATTGTATGTAGCGCGAGTAAGATATTTTTCACAGCCAACAAACTCTGTTATATTATTATTAATTGCAGACATTAATATTTAATAGTTTTTTGTAATAATATATTTATGCATAAATAAACAAGATAACATATTTTCTATTAGGTTATTTACTCTCCTCACGCTAAATACGCTGCACTTCACAAAAAAATAAAAATAGACTAATATGTTAATATTCTTCTCTCTAATAATTCACTTCATCTGAAATAATACAATAGTTTAGAAGCATAATAATTCCGATTTCAGATGCGTTATAATACATATTCCTAAATCTACGGAGATCAGCGGTACATTTTTATACATTTTAATAAATTAGTAAAGAAGATTAAATTTTCACTTGAAACCTCTCCCCAACAATTGTTACTGAAACTTTCTAATATTGTGTGACACAAAATGGAAATATGTTATTTCGATAACGGTTTTAATACCAATATTTAGTAGTTTTAGTTTAATATAAAGTAGAAACACCGCTCTGCATCATGTTTCCACATGATCAAAGACAAATTGCATTCGTCGGTGGCCGTTAACAGAGAAAGAACCTTCTAGGCCCCAAGAGCGTCTGCACAAATTAATTCCAATGCTAAACTTCAACGACCGCTATCTGTTCAAAATGTCGGCGAATCAAACATGGCAACCACAAACAACAGCAGCGCACTCGGGCGGCGGGCAGACGAACGAGTAAACAGACGAGCCGCGAAGAGCGTAACGAAGGGAGCAACAAAAGCGTGCGCGCGAGTGGAGAGACAGGTCGTCGATAGCAATCGCGATGGAAGCGGAGCGCAGCGAAAAACGCGTTGGTGGTGAAGCGGAGTCAAGTCTACTTGCACAGGGAGACCACCTTCGATATAAAATATTGGATAAAATAAAGGAACATAAATAATAGTGGGAAAACGCAACAGTTTTGCCAATAACTTGTGGCAATACAACCTGGATCATTACAAAACTTGGCAAAGCATAGATTAGCGAAATATTGGCATCAAAAGAGAATCGACATATGACAAGTTTTTTAATATATATTGTTGGCTCTACTCCGCAACTAAGCTCTTAACCATCTTTTGGGGATTAACTAGGCATTATATTTAATCGTGTATCCTCCGTTAAATTTTGTCTATTGTCACGTAACGTCGCAATTACTCATTGCCTTCGACCAGGCGCCATTAATAACCTAGGTTGTGTGGCGTTCACCCATCCAGGAATCTGTGGTATCTTGAGTTGCTTAACTTTCGTGACTTCACGGAGAGTAGTTCAGAATTACGGCTAACAACGCAGACATTTATTTTATATTTCATATAACCTGAATTCTGCACTTTTTCATTTATTGCTTGTAACTTTGGTTTTCGTTACTTAGTAGTACTTACTTCGTTAGTACGAAAACACTCAAAGAGATCTCCAGTGCATGATATACAATATCCAACTGCGTAGATACCCTGCGTTCTGAACAATATTGCATTAGTATAAAGATATTGCTTAGGCCTATTTTCATTGTTTTAGACGTATTTAAATAACTTTATTGCTAATTTTGAATTATAAAAAATCACAATCTTTATTACTGCTAACCTCTCTTTCATTTTATAGAATAAATTGTTTGTACCTTTCTTTCTAATACGATTGTGAAATTCATTAACGGACACATGACGCAACTATTTTAGGGTTAAACCAACACATCAACGTGCGTGTGTTCCAGTGTCATATGCTCTAAGAGGAACACCAACTTGTAACAGAATAACTGTTCACTTTGTATTACAAATCACCTATAATAAATTAAAAGATGAAAATAGTCTATCTTTAGAAGTTGTATCATTAGTTTAGAAACCATAGAGAAAAATTAGACGTCAGAAAAATGTTGTTGGTAAATTTTTGTATAATTATAAGAAATGTAACGTTTTGCAACTTTAAGTTGGAGTGAGCACGTCCTTCTCGCAGATAATTCTAATGAAACGAGCGTGTGGAAGAACGAACAGATGTTAACTGTTTGGAATCGTTTAAATTAAGATGAAACATATTTAAAAATAAGTCGCAATAAATAACCACAATATTATTTGTATTTATTTTGACGAAATAATATTTTAAAAAAACCATAAAAATTGTGTGTGATAATTATTGGTATTGAGGAATTTTTTGTCTTCTTGTGAAAACAATATCTTCTTGATCCTTCTTAACTGTACATTTTACTTAAATTCTTTTACACGTAAATTTTTAAGACCACCTATAATAAAAAAGGACAAACTAAGGAACACGGAAATTGAACACGAGGTTAAACCAATCATACCCAAAATTCTACAATTTTTTGACATAATCTACAGATTCAAACGTGATTTAGCCTACCAATAAATACATTACAACGACGAATTTTACTATAATCGCTTTTTCGTGCTTTATTAACACAACGACCGTTTTAAATTAAATTGTGATTAAACATATTATTCGATTCCGTTTCTAAATCCTTTATGCAGTGCGACATTGGACAGACCTCGCCCTATGTATGCCGTGAATTAGAGAATGAAAGCAAAAACGGGACCTTTCGCAGCTTTTATAACTCGCGACTCAGTCCTCGTAGTGCAACGGAAGCGCTAGAGGTGCAAAGAGAAATCATATGAACGTAGTTTCACTTCAAAGCCACCGAAAAGGAAGTAAACAGATATGCTCACTCTTGAATTGATGATATTCAGTAAAGATATTTCTGCCACGAGAAAGTCTGTAAAACAATCAAAATATATTAGTTTAAAAAAAGTATAAGTCTTTTTAGTGCTACTAAATAGCTTTGAATTCTATTTCATTTTATGTGGAGCAACGCAACACGTGGATAAACATTGTACGATCATGAATGTAATTTTACAATAACAGGAAAACTGAATTGCAAGAATCTCACAGAATGTTAATAAAATTGTGTAGGTGTGAAATAATGTTATGTTTTCCTAACAAAAGAAATACCGTGACTGTAGTTAGATACAAGCAGTGCCGGAGCTGGACAATTTTGGGCCTGTGGAAATGCTGAAACGTAATGCCCGCCCTATCCCTCCGGGAAAAGCCAGTACAAAACATTTTAAATGTGAAAGTTGTATCAAGAAAATCTGTGAGTTATTTTATTTCTACATACAACAAAAAGTTGAACGTTTAAAGTAGAAAAAAGATATTGAAAATCTATTTTAAATATTAATTTTAAGCAAAAGTATTTAGTGATCAAATAATACAATTTCCGCGCTGAGTTTAAAATGCTACCAAACACTGTTGGGTTTCGTTAGAGTTCAATAAAATTACTTGTTGTTAAATACGTTAAATAATAAATATGAATTTGAGAATAACTTATTTTCATGTTAGCATAATCTGAGTAAATCTGCGCATTTAATAGATCATTCAAAACTTTGGTTGCTTCATACCTACAAACTTGTAGCATTTAATAACATTCTCTATTTACAACTCACAATATCCAGTCCGAAACTTAAATGAAAATACGGGGCCAATATCTGTAAAATATACTATATAAGTTTAGGAAAATCATAATAAAGTATTAAAATATCTTGGATGTTGAGAGGAGAAAATTTGAAGGCTTAAAAAGCTGTCAATGGCATCATTGTTTTGTAACATTTTCAGAATAGTTTGACATTTTTCATTTCATTGAGTCTTACCCTGTATGTAATGACTATATTTAACTATTTAAGGTAAAAAGTATTTGAAAATGTTATGAAATATAAAACTACTGTATCGCAACTTATAAAATTACGATAACAATTTTCTCGAGTTCTAATTTATTTTTCGAATTTTTACTGATTCCCATGATTTCCCACTGATTTTTACTGACTTTTTACTGATCAGTCCCACCATTGAAGCCTCTTGACTTGTGAGGCCCCGGGCGTTCGCCCAGTCTGCTCATGCCTAGCACCGGCACTAGATACAAGGAGTGCTGAATATAATCCCTCTGGAGCAAGACTGCAAATATGACTATGACCCACTTCAAATTAAGGCCTCACACACGTATGAAACCATCGAACCGACATGAAAATTAGCAGTCGCCACGCGGAAAACGCGAAGAATAGAAGAAATGCGAACTGTTATGCCTACGAAGTGTCATTAACATACGCTTTGTAATATGATAATAAGAGTACTGCTTATAGTTGTGCGGGATTTCTTAGACATTAATTCAACATATACGCTGACGAGCAGAAATGAATGAAATTTTGACGAGAATAACCTCTCAAAATATATACGACATACAGCTCACAACTCTCGGCAACTCTGCTTTACAATAATGCGGGCCAGAAAAAACACTCTGCTATCCAAGGACTGTATACAAATTATTGTATATGTACGATGACATCTGCTCAGGATTAATATTTGGAGTTCAACAACATACGGTAGATACATTCAACTGCTTTGTGGAAGGATAAATTCGAATCATCATTTGTGTGTGACACATGCAAATCACATACACGCTTAGTGATGAACACATAAAATGAAGATCACGGTAGTAACCTATTAGACGAGGCAACACTTTGGATGAAGCCAAATACCCTCAACCTCACGCGAGGGAAACTTCTAATCCCGCATCTCATTACTGTGGCAATGTATTAATATGTTTAAAGAGTGTTTTCAAAACATAAAGCAGATTATCTATTGGATTCAGGAGCTAAAAATGTAGATACTATAGTTACGTTTAGGCGTACAAATACTTGTATTGTATGAGGTTCGCAGTACATTTTCAGAGGAATAAACACACAAACATGTTTCTTCTTTTGGTCTTTCTGTATTCAGATATCGATCATATGTGGTCCAGAATTCGGATATATGTAGTAACTTTCAAATTGCATATTTGAAATTTTTTACCTGACGCACATAGCCAAAGAAATAAACTTAACATTATAATTAAAATAATATTACAAAAGTTTATTTCGGCTTTGTCGTCTACGTCTTTGCTACTAGATGCACGACTAGACTGTTTACAATAATAATACAGCGTATTATATTCTACGAACACATATACAACGTGTGCTGTAACGCTCTACTACTAATATAAACATTCTACTACTAATCCGAAGATATTAAAATAGTTTTAAAATATTATCTTGCAAATAACTAAGTGCACTACCAGACGGGGTTTAGATGCCGTAAAGAGATATTTTTTTTAAATTCAGATGAATTCAACAATGCATCTGGGAAGGCAAATTTATTCCCTTAGTAAGGTACAAAGACTCTTAGGTACAAAGGTAATTAGAAAATAGAAATATGTATTATTACTTTTGAAATTAAGTGTGAGAACTTGGTGGCAGAATACTTTAACCTTTGTCTCTCGCACACTAGTACCTCCCGGTCAGAGGCACAGCAGTGACATCAATTGGGCCAACCAAGTCAATTTTCTTCGCCAGCATGGGGAGTAAGTCTTCACGCGCCAATTCTCATTACGTTTGAGAAAAGTCTGTATTATGCGTGTATACTATTATATTGACGTAACGCAACCAGAGAAAAGAAAAACCACTCTTAAGGGCCGGCTTGCGTTAAGGAATTTAAAAGTCCGCCGTCTGTTGAGACCAATCGAAATAAGTGAGGTGTTAGTAAAGATGGCGTATTAGCACACTTATTCCAATCAATAGTATTTCTCGTTTGTGATTTTTACTTTAAGATGGGATTATACAAAGTATTAAACATCACGCGTCCGATAACAGAAATGAACAGTCAATAGCCAACTGAGACTGTTATCGGTCCAATAAAGTAGTTGTAGTTATTACGCTGAAATGCATGTCGGATCACTTTCGACAATATCAGTGATTTAGAAGTGACAAGGCTGAGAGTGTCGCCGTGCTACCCGCCCCTGGGGTACGCCCAGGAAGTGACCAATCGCCGCGCGCCGGGGCGAGACTTGGCCATTCAGTTGAAAAGGCGGAAGGTCGTTCGGAACTGCGAATGGTCCTGGTTCAATCGTTCTCTTGATTGACTATTGGATGAGGTTATTTTCTCATGATTTGATGCCGTGTGATGCGACCTGTAACGCGGCGAACACCACTAAACTTTTCACTTCTCAGAACACCAGGGTTTCGGTGATACTTCGGTTATTTCATTTCGGAAGGTACTTCGGTTATTTCATTTCGTGTGACATTCATTCAGGATGTAATCTTACTCTTTTAATCATAATATAATCATAATATAATTAATTCATTGACGTATATGCAATCTCTTGTAAGTGTCGCTGATAAAGAGGAACAATGATGAATGCGGAATGTAAAGATTATCTAAAGGAGTAATTTTTTAAAATTTCTTGATTGTCCTAATATACGATTTCTCTCTTTAGACCGATTTGTAATAATTTGTTGAATAATTCGGTATGAATAGAGATAAGTGTATTCTTCATTCTCTTAAATGTTTTTTAAACGTGAACTTTCTTGTTTTCATTTCAGAGCTCCATGTTTTTAGCTCTGCCAATAATATCGTTTACAAATTAACCACACCGCTGAGTTTTCAAATGTCTGAAAATCCGAAACAAACTACGTCACAGCTGTGTGGCATGACAATTTTATGATACGATTTATTAGTATCAGGTAGAACATTCCCGAAACCGTTCATGATATATCGGACGAAAAATTGAAGAAAAGGTGTTATTAACTGTGTATAGTTTTCGCGGCGTTGCTTTTATCATCAGACATTAAGATATTTGTAATGCCGCAAACTCATTATAAATTATTTCTAGAGCAGACTACAGACGCAGCTCTTCTTTTAACATTTTTTTGAAATTCGTTCCATAATTTCTTAAGTAGTTTTCTGAAAAGGTCTGTACTATTGCCATAGGCGTCAACGGTCCTTTACAGTTTGCAACATCACATTATTTACGACATGAGTAGTTATTCTTTTATAGAGCCTGCCAAAGTGTAATTGCTATCAAAAGAAGATGATTGATTTGGAAGAATGGACTAAAGACAGGAAACTGAATTTTGATTTATTTTGCCTTTTCATACAGGTTGCTTATATTTAGACACATTGCTTTATGTTTACGATTAATTTTAATATGTATTCACACAAATATAGTTACCGTTAATAAAGTACAATTATTTTATATTAATATCTTAGGGAGAGTTTTAAATTGGTTTTATATTCTATGATCACATGTTACATTGAAATTTTTTAGATTTGCTCCAGTGCAAAACTTCTGTCGTCTCCATTTTGTTATAATGATATCCGGAATTGTGTGTATTTGCGAGGAAGTAACTGAATCTAATATTAAGATTCGTTATAATAATTATTTTTGCAGAGAAAAATGACTTGAAAATATGCATCAGTGTCCGAAAGTGATGAACGTTTTCAGACGTGTACTTTCAAAACTAAAATATCACGGACTCCTTTTGTAGTTAGTTTCTACTCCCGCTTACAGGAATAAAATGCAAGGATCTATGGGGATATAATATAATATAAACAGTTAGGTATATTAGTTCTTTATTCTTCAGTCGACAAACTTAAAGTGATCAAGTGTTAGGTGGGTGGAGAACAATCACAGCTTGAAGAAGAATTCTTGAGACAGCAGATCTGATCAGTATTACTAAAAGTTTATCCGATTAATGTCACTGTGATACCGCATGAGTAGCGTACACAACAAGCAATGTGAGTTTCTTTTTTCCTTATCACGTTTTCACTTGCAGAATTAGTAGCGTCAGAGTACAGATTGATACCGCATCCCTAAACCGCTCATGTTTGATCATCTATATACATATAAAAGCGAGAGCACTTGTTATTAGGTAAACATGAGACCAAAACTTAAAGAGAATTATATCACCATCAGAAAAATATAAATAATTTGAGTTTTATTATTAATTTGACAGTTAAGCATTTGCTAAATTAACGAAATCTGTTCTCTTCGAAAGACACAACTGTAAGAATGAAAACACATTTGAAACTTCCCGGAACATTAGCGAAGCTCCCGCTCTCTTCACTGGGGCCTTGGGGCTGCAGTGAGTCGACGCCGGCCTTCCGTAAGTCAGCTGAGGCTGAGGCAAAGCTCTGCGGGTGAACCGCTGCGTGAACGCGTGGGAGCGCCATTGAGCGCGACCTGGCGGCCGAGGGTGCAGGCGAAGGCGAAGGCGCCGAGGGCGCGTTTGGCTTTAAGCGGGTGGCGCGACGCACCGCTCGCCGCCAGCGGGCGCCGGGGAAGCGCGGAATTCCAGGCACTTTGTTTTACTTTCTTTCTCTTGCCCCTTACTATCCTCTGTCAAGAATTAGAGTTTATTGGGGGATGTATCGGAGTTGTTGCAATCTCAATGATTCTTGAGGATGTGTGTAGCAAGATTCATGTAAGAAGAGACGACTTTGACTGCCACTACTTTTCTACAAACTGTAAAATAAGTCCATGCGCTTAATTCGTCAATGTCTTCGTTTGCAGGTCGCTCACTAGTAAAGGACTTCGCAATCCAGTCGCCGACATGACGTTTTTTTGTTTCGCGATCAGTCAAACGGGTCCCTTATTCGAGTAACGTCTCTATACGAGTCAGCAGAAATGTGAAACAAGCAGGAACAAGAATTTCAGGAAGGCATAGAAAAAATAGAAGAATGGTATTCCTAAAGAGAAAAAAATTCTAAGCCTCTATAAGGAAAGAAGCAGATGCAATGGCAATATAACTACTGTATTCAGTTTTTATATAAAAATATCGTTTACCCTGAGAAGGATGTGTTGGATAAATAATGAAATGTTGAAAGGAGATAATGGTGCAGTTGCGAAATTAAAGACAAGAAAAACTAGAATCTTGGAGGCTCTGTTATTAACACTTCTTGTTCACCATAAATTCAACATGAGCTGACTGAACCCGGTATCAAGGTGCTGCACTTCAAAACTGGATCCATTTCATATTTTAAATCCGCTTCTTGTTTTTTCTTTCTTTTACTTCTTTTTCCACCTCCTCCAACTATTATTATTAATATTGTTTTTATTTCTATTAGTATTGTTGTTACTCTCTTTGCATTTATATATCCTATCAACAACGGCAATTTGAAGAGAAATTCATGTAATCCAAAGTTACCTCCCTGATAATGTGTTTCCACAACGATTGCTTACTCAATAATAGTCAACCAATTTCTGCAATTAATTGTTAAAGAATACACTGTGCCTCTAGAAATTATTAATAAAGCTAATATTAGTTTTGGTTTTAATATCTTTCTTAACTAGGAGAATGATTGACACCTCTGAGAAGTTCTGAAAGGTCTAATCCTGTGTAATTTATACTCCTCCCAAACGCTGAATGTACCAAATGATGCAGGAAATTTGTAAACATTGAAATATTTCTTGATGCAGAAAATCCTAAGCAAATAGTAATATAATTGTAATTATCATTTGTATTTTAACTCAATGCTATATGGTTACCTTCAATACACTACCTATCCAAAACACTGAATACCCTACATAGAAGTATGCATGAAGGTTTATAAGCTATAAATGAAGTTTCTATTTAAATTAGTATAAGTCTGAGTTTATTTCTGTAACTAGCTACTAATGTCTCACTATTTGCAAGTAATTCTAATAAATTTAATACTTTCATTATAATAAAGGAATAATACGGTTGATGCCACTAATACTAGTGTTATTTAAATATTCTTAGCACTCGTACAAAGAGTCGAGAAGTGACTCTTCAAACGAGAGCTATTAAACTTTTTAACAACACATAGAACTAGAGCAATAAACGCCGGTTCATTTTTAGTTACAATAAAACAAAATGAAGCCTATTTTGCTTATCTTTTTTAAAATTATTCATATCCTCTGCTACCCAAGAATTTGGAAATGGAAATTATAGAACACCACAATCTGCACTACGTCTGAGAAACTTTCAAATATTGTTGAATTATTAAAATAAGAAAATGTTAAATGAATTATACTATATAATTTTATTATAGAATTCTGTAGCATCTTTAAATTTTGAAGATTGCAATGAAACATTACAGAGATCTTCATTAGTACGTTGCTTAATCTAATTTATTATACTATTGATCTGATTAATTATATTTCATTCCATAATTTATCTGGTATTGAATAATTATTTAAAACTAATAAAATTAAATAAGTATTTTAAATGACATTGAATATTACATTTTCTATTTTTGATTACTGTTATTAAGAATTCATGGTATAATTCACATGTTGTCAGAGTAAATTACTACGTTAGTCAACCGGGACTATTGGAGATTTATTTTATACATCATTAGAAATAATAATTAGTTGCCGTGCTACAAAAATATGAATAACGATTTAAAAGTCTGCAACTTAATTCCTTAATTACTGCGCATTTCCTGCACTCCTCTGTGGGAAGATAAACGATACCCTTAGTGTTCCACAGTTAGAGAAATTGGGTATTATCAACTTTAGTAGACCTAAGCCAGAGTAACGTACCCTCTGTTGTGTAACAGAATAATTGCGTCATTATGGAACATTAACCGCGCCCGCGTCGATGACGCTCTGAGTCACGGCGTTCAATTTACAAACACTGCGTTAGAGAAGCCTGGAAGCAAGCGTATTCCACAAAGAGTTCCAAATGTGTGAAATGAGTAGGCATGCTGTTCTAACGAGGCTACTGCACGTAAAATTGTACCGAAAAACACATTTGAGGCCTTTGATTGCAAATAATGGTAACTGATATTTCACGTCCCGTAAGCAAATAGAATGGGAATCGGAGTTTACCCATAAAGAAAAGTACAGGCCGTAACGCGTGAAGAAATCATTACTGTTTGTCATTCGTTTTTTAAATCACGTTTAATAAAGACAAAGCTATTACTTTGCATTCATAAAAGCACAATAATTTCCATTTTGTCCGAAATTTAAGACGCCATTATTTACAAACGAACAGGTCGTTTATCATTCAGCTGAAGTAGTCTCACCGGTTCCGATCAAAGGTTGAAAAATGGATCACCCAATACGTGCTTAAACATATCCATCGTAGATTGCAAGATTGAAAATCACACTCTTTAAGAAATAATATTTATTGAGAATATTCGCAAATACCATTACAAATTTAGCAAGTTAATGTTAAAATATTATTTCTGTCATCGAATAATGTCTGTAATTAAATCCACACTCAGTTCTGAAAATTTTTGTACATGTTCATAATGGACACCTAAATGGATGTCAAATTTGTTATATTTTAATTTCACAAATTATTCTTTTGTTCATACAATCAGGTCACTATTACATTCGTTTAAATATACGAATTTATTCTTGTAAGATAAATGAAATAACTCTTTAAAGTATGGAGGACATTCAATACGTAGCTGAATAACACGTACTATTATTTGTAAAAAGCACACCTATTCATTCGTTTGTAAATAGCACGTCTAAAATTTCATTCACGCAGTTACAACGTGATCTATTTCACATCACAAGCTGATACGCTAAACTCAAATTTATGTAGAATGTTCTGCACGTTACCAATGTCACATATATTTACCTGAATATTGTGCTTCAATAATTGAATTCTTGTATCTTAGTTATATACATATGATTAAATCTTTTATTTTGTTCTGTAATGCTTATTTCTTTCCATTTTAATTCACAGTCTTCAGTTTTGGGTATCATATCGTTCCAAGTTATAAAGAGTGAGAAGGTAAACCAATAAAGAACACTTTTACTAACATAAAATACACCATACTATCATAATTAAACGCAAATTTATTTGGTTCAAAGTTTCATCTTGCCTAGATTTTCATTTCTTAGTACATACTTATCTCATGAACAGTGCTCATCCACGTTCGAACAAATGTCTTAAATTCGTTCCACCGTCCGTGAGGTGTCTCAACGGTCGCTCTGAACTTTCGCCGAGATCGTTAGGGCGTGGAGGTAAATCCGTGTAGGCGGAGATGAAGGCACGTTCGCGGCAGTGACTCGCCACCCTCCCCCTCCCCCTCCCCTCCCCACCCGCGCCCCACCCGCACGTCGGGGGCGGTTTAAAGTCGTCCGGAACCACGTCGGCGGCGGGGGAGGCCGGCACGAGGAACGCGAACGGGGACGAGGGCGAAACCGGAGACCGGCGCGGGCGCTTGCGGCGGTACGGCTTAGTGCCCTACATAATTCATGCCGGTAGCCCGCCCCCGACGCGCCCCGCCCGCGGCGGTGTACACCGCCCCTCCCCCGGTGAACGCCCGTACCTTCCTTCCCGCAGCTCCTCCCACTCCGCAACCGCTCGTGCACTTGGTTAAGGTTTACTGTCGCTTTTACTCCGCGCGGCCCCCACCGTTTGCCACCCCGCCCCCGCCGCACTTTATAAAAGGAACACACAGCACTAGTAGTATACTCACCCACACACCAACCGCGCAGTGTACTTCATGCATAAGGCATGCGATATCATGACATTCCATCCGACTACTGTGTTAGCAAGACCATAAACCGGAGGTCGGTTCCGTCTCCTCTCGATCCCGTGCCGCCCCGTCCCGCTCAGTTCGGTTGTCGCTTCCGCGTAGCAGCTTCAAAACAGATTAAAGGCAGTCGCCCCCCGCGGGCCCTTACCGAGGCCTCGCCGGAACCGGCGAAATTCTCTCTGCAAGCCGTCGCCGGCGACTAAAGGGCGAGCTTCCGGTGTAGCGTTTTCCGAGAGGCCGCCCCACTTTTCGTTCTCTAAGCGCGCAGTCCGCCGCTTAGATCCGCGATAAGCGACTTGCTAAAGCAAGTTCGAACTATCGTCAGGCGCAACTTGGAAGCACATGCTGATAGGGAGAGTTGCCGTGTAACCTCGTGCTCACGCGAGATCGAAGCTGAGAAAGCGAACACGCCAACGGCAGAGGGAGGAGAAAAGTAGGGCGGTAAACATTAGAGATACGATGCGAATTACAAAACGAAAAAAAAACAAAAGAAGAATGACGGGGGAGTAAGAGAGTAATGTAATACGTTGTAGGGCGTGAGAGAAACGATTTTTCTGCATTGTCATCCTGCCAGTTCGTATCAATGCAAAACTGTTTATGTGGAATGCGTTGAAGAAAAGGAGCAACAGAAGAAAACGAAAGAAGTCTTGAGGATCCGTCAACTCACCTCCACTGGTTCACAACCCCCTTTCGCCCCTACTCCATTCAACGGCGACGAGCTGCCACGCTGTGTCGCGGGTTGCGTCTCGGCACGAGTCAGGCGCTGCGGCGTCGGCGGGCTCTGAGCGCTGGCACGACCGAGCGGCGGGGCTGGCCGCGACGAGCGTCGGCGACGGTGACGACAACGACAACCGACGGCAACGGCACTCGTGCTCGACTCACTAGCGCGTCCGTGTGGCGCCGCGTCCCGGGGACGACTGCGCGCCGGGCGCCTCCGTCGAGGCAGCCCGCCCCCACCCCGCCCCCGCCCCACCCTCCCTTCCCGTGCCCCTTCCCCTGCCGGCCCGCGCCGCCGCAACCCGCCGAACGAGCGGCGAGGGAGCGGGGCGGGACCCGCCGCCGCCGCCGCCACTGGCGCCCGCCACCGCGCGGCGCCACCGGCGCGCCGTCGCTGCCGCCCTCGCCCGCGCCCTCGCCCTCGCCCGCGGCGCCGCCCACCTGCTCGCTGGCCGACGCGGCGACGCATCCCCCGCGCCTCCCCGCCCACTGCCCGCCGCCGCTGCCCGCTGCGGCCCCACGGGACGTCGCTCCTACCTCTCAAAGCTGCTTCTACTTCCTCAATATATCGCAATTTATTTGGAGTGTCCGCGTGCGGCTTTCCAAGGAGCTCCGGGCAGCGTCCACTCGTTTGTTGCCAGGCGGCTCCAACTTAATTCCATTCTGCCGTTTTTCTATTAGGGGCTCCGGCTGATGGACGGTAATCCTAATACGTCTGAGGATTGTAAGGAGATGTAAGACGGTATCCATTATTGATATGATCATTTAGAGTTAAAAGAGCATAGAGAGAATTTGTGTCGTTGATTTTTAAACGGTACCTGAACTCGCTGGTAACCCCTGGCCACGCACAGGTTGCTGCCAACGTGAGGGAACAGTTATAATTCTGTATATTTTAGCCATTAATTTCAAAATCGTTTTGCCCCTAAAGAAAGACATACGATATTTCGTGTAAATGTATTTTGAAGATGTTGCAGTGTTGTTTTCTGAGCTCCACTTCTAAAATTTCAAAAAAAGGTATAACAAATCAGTTAATATAAAATAGTGACACTTTTTCTCGTTGACGTAATAGAAATCGTACAATAGTTCTGTTACTACTTCCATCTAAAAAAGTGGGAAAATATAAAATAGAAGGCATCCAAAAAATATGATCATCAGTATTAAAAGTTACGTATCTGTGTGTCTTTAATGTACCACTGATATTATATGATTTCAAAGGAAGGAAATTAAACAGTTGGTCAAAATAGTTTTCTCATTGGTTCAGCCATAATCTTCTGAAGTTTAAGAAATAATATATTTTGCCGCCAACACTACTAAAAGGCTAAAAATATAAACGTTTTATCAAATAAAAAATCTTAAAGTTCGGAAGGACGGAACAGATGTTTTCGAAGGCGATATTTCATTCTTATAGGAGCAATGTAACCTCTACCGAGGTTAAGTTGAGTGAAAGAGTTAGAAATAACCTGAACGACAGGAAGGAAACGTAATTAGTAAATTGCCCAATATCCAGTTCACTATGAAGTTGTGTCATTGGTTCGTATTACTTTATTTTGGAAGGTTTGCAAGAATTTCAGAACGGAAGAAGCGGCACCTGTCCAGATTTAGATTACGTGAGATATCGAGGGTCTTAGGGCCGATTTAGCAGAGATTGTAATATTTTTATAGATGATTTTATTTTATTTAAAGGATTTAATTTGAGTAATGCTCCAAGAGTTTTATTTAGTATCTGAATAATGTTGAGGCTTCCATGTGAGACGAGTATCCAGGAGTACTTCTATGTATTTATGATTTTACTTTCGAAGAGGCCCATTCGATCGGGTAATTATTATTTTTTAAGGACCTTAATTATCTCTAAAAGCCTACGCCTGAACGCATTGCTATTGTACAAAAGCAAATCGTCTTGTGTATAACTTTTTGATGCGTGTATAATAACGTCTTTCGAAGAATACTCTCCAAAATTGCTGCCGTCATTTCAGAAAACATGTAATTTAGTTATATTGAGGTTGCGTTTAACTATTTTCTCAAAAAACATTTTGTATAAATTTTCTTATTTTATTTCGAATAAAACGTAAATATTAATTTCAAACGTACTACCGAAATAACAAATACTTTCTAAATAGTTGAAATTGATACGGGGAGAAAGGTGTTCAACACCACGGTGTATTTTTGAGTCACTTGGCGCATCACCATATTCAAAGACCATTTAATGGATTTTTCGAGAAAATCAATTTCTAAATCTTTTTTTGCGTACAAAGACCTCACTTCCCAGAAACGTTTCTCAATTCACCGACGAAGCAGCGAACTGCTTTGACCTCGGGTCACGCGGTCGTTGTTCTATGCCAGACCCAGCGTCACGGTCGCGCATTAAATTATGCGGTGGGCGCCTCAACCGGCAGTGCTGCCGGAGGACGACCTCCCACTGGGGTCTCAGGAGAGCATCAGAGGGAAGCCACCATTGCAACCTCCGAGGACGCCAAGGCTCTGTTTCCTGGAACGGCCGCTCTCTTGAGTAGTCGCATCGTGATTGACATAGGATCCCTCCTGACCCCTATGGCCACATTCATCAAAAGCGGTAGCTCCAGGAAGGGTTATGTTGGCTGTGCCCCTCGCCATGAAAAGGTATAGGATTACAACATTTTTATCAATAATTCATTTGCAGAAAAATTAAATAGAACATCCGTGTATTTCATAATTGATACTAGTCATTTTTGCATTTTTAAAGTATTTTAAAAATTGTTTCCGAGTTTAAAGTTATCTCCGTGTTTAAATTTACTTTGAGAATTATTTAAAATTAGCTACCTTTTGGAAGTACGATGACACTGCCAGCGTTTTCCGTAGGAAACAAGCATTCATATGTATGCATTTCTGTGATAATAAGCGCGAATATTTAAGAAGAGGAAGAAGGGTGAAAATGGGAAAGTGGGAAAATTATTTTATCCCACTTACCCCTTTTAAAGTATTCCTCCCATCTGCTGTAGTCATAAGAATAGTCATAACTAATATTTAAGTATTAAGATATAACTTATTATTACAAAAAGTATAAGTTTAAATTATTAAAGTAAAGTATAAATTATTAATTACAATGTTCAGAAACAAAAAAATGCAAAGTCATGAGTCACTACCTCAAAAAACCTCTCCAATTTTAACGCAAATTCCAATTTCACGCTTGAAAAGTTGAATTTTTCTTATCGTGCGAAATTGGGTGGATCGGAGCACGTGGCAACCCTGGCTGCGACTGCGCCGGCTGGACGCGCGGGCGAACGCGCATCGGTCTCAGGAGCTCCCGGGCGCCGGTGACTCGCAAGGGCGCGTCCAGCCACGCCACGCAACAATAAACGGGCCTTGTGGGCCCTGTGGCCTAAATGTTCGTGGAGAGCCCGCCCCGCTGGCGTTTCACGAGTGTGTACTGATGCTGAAGCTTCCCTTATTGATTGAGTGTTGATTCCGGGCGTGACAACTGCTAAAGTCATTTGTCCTTACAAGTGTAGTTCATCTTTTCCTGTCTGGGAGGTGGCGGTGATCTTCCCACTGACCAATTCTGATCTACCTATTGGCTAGTGAGGTTTTTCCTGCCAGGTATCTCCCACCAGCAGGGCACTCAGTTCCCAGCTCCAGGCACTCTACCGGTCTCCCGGCTTGTGTGTCAGTAAGGAGATAGGACAAGGAAGGGGACGGAAAGATAGCACGCAGTCCGTGGCCGGTTTGTTACGGTACTGCTTCCGCATTCGCCTGGTATTCATCTGAGACACCGCTACCGATCAGAGACCACGGAAAAGTACCGACCAGAGTAACCGGCCGCTAGAATTCTCCCCAGGCAGCAACTTAAATCTACCTAGCTTTGTACCTGTGTCGAAAATCCTGCCACCGTCGGGACTCGAACTTCAGGACTTCCTGGTCAGAAGAACTGCAGTGACATTTGTTAACGCCCTGGGCTTCATTTCGCAGAATAGAGAGCCGCGTATACAAGTATGCTCCCACGACGGTTCACAAAAACGGCCATGCAAGTGCCCAGAACGGAAACAGACACCGCCTTCTCTCCAAAGAGAAGAATGTGAGCAAGTACTCGTATGTAAATACAAATAATATTCATAGTAAAGGTGAAATCAAACAAGCATGTCATTTCAAACTGTCCAAAATTTTGCTTTTATTTAAAATCCTCTGATTTCATTTGTTATACTTGACCACAAATTACAAAGTTTATTTTAATTCCGTTTTTGACGTAGTGGAAGCTCCGGATTTCCTTCATTCCTAGAGGCGGTATTTATAAACAAAATGTTAACAGAATGCGCAAAGAAATTTTATGTTTTTCTCTTGACTACAATTCTGGAAAGCTAAAGAAATCCCTTCTATGATGGTCCCTTCGCACTTTTTCAGGAAAATACCCACCATAATCACCTCCTATTTCTTTGTAAAAATTCAATCATTCACTTCCACATCTACTTCATCATTTATCTTCCATTATGATAAATGTATTTATCATTGTTATTTATGTTGTAGAACATGTTTGTAGGATAATACACACATAGCAATGTTATTCTTAGACTAATATGTCTTCTTGACCACAGCGACAGATTGCGTCAACTGACGACTAACGACTGACAATAAATTATTTGTAGGGAAAATATTGACGAATTCATTACAAAATTACAAAATATAATTGATAGTGTGATAAACTGAATGTTGGGAATTTTATTTTCTGTATTCATTGTAACAAATTCCCTATCGCTTTCTTTTCTACCCACTTACTGTCATCAATGGTTTAGTGGAAGTTCCGATGCCTATGTAGCGAAGTTTATTTAGAAGTACTAGGGAACCAGTTCCAATTTTTGACTCTACTTACAAAACTGAGTTGATTCCAATCACTGTCTAGAAGAGAATACAATAAGCTGCTCTGCTTGGAACTTTTCCCTAGTATCTACGACCAATTTGAGGATTGAGCGCTATAAATTGGCTCCGGACTGTTGCTCGACATTTGTGTGCAGTCCTCTCCCCTTACACGTTCACAAAACTGCCACGTACGTTCGGAGTCCAATCGGGACATTACAGATTGTTCCGTATGTGGCGGTGCGCTACGTAGTGGCACTACTGGAAATATCCCTGGAGGGAGAATTCCTGTAATCAGACGCGTATTCAACTTTACGCACTGATCTTCTCGGATTGCGTGATCTTGCACCAATTACCTGCGTGATAGGCGCTACCCATTTAAACTCACCTTCCGTGTATTGACTCGTGAATGCCACTCTAATCGCTTAGTCGACCGCAGCTCTTGTAGGCTATCTTCAGCAACTACGTGTTTATAGATATTAAGGAGGTTTTGTAGGGAACTTAAAAACATATTTGGATCATTTATTCAAAATTGAACAAACACCCTGGTATTCAGTTAACTTATATAATACTGTTATTCAACATGGTTTAACAAAGATTTTACTTCTACCCATACGTCACATTTACAATTCATTGACAAAATAAATCAATTAAAATCTGTTATTGAGAAAATAATGTTATTTATGTCTTATGCCATACAATAGCTTTCAAATAATAGATCCCTTCAGGGTAAAGGCATTTCAGTCGGGTTATCGTAGTTCAGTGTGAAGACGGTCTTGCACGGCCCCCTAGAGGAATGCGCTGGTGGATTCGTAGGCTTCTGTGGCCGGAGAGATTTGATACGGTCGAGCTGACGTTTCGCTGATGAGCAGCATTGCCCTGAAGAAGGTCAGCTCGACCGATTGTGACGCGGCTCCTTCCGGGCAGGCAAGTATCACATGCGCTGATGGCCGCCATTTTCCAGCCGGGTTGCATTGGGCTCCTCACCGTCAGCTAAGCGCTGCTCCGACATATTCGGCCACCTGTGACAAATTCATTCAGTTATTTCCTCTATAATGACAATTCTACTCGTACATGAGAATTATTTTAACGAGTGTCAAAGGTTTGTCGGTCGTCACATTATCGATAATAGTAAAGATCGTTTGCGTTGTTGTCACTCGTAACTTACCAATTAACCAATTAATTTGTTTGGACTTTTACGTTAGGACAATTAATCGCTTTTGGACATGTTTGGCTTTCGACACAGTCTGTTTATGTTTTGCCTTCGACATATCCCGTCGTTTTTGTTTCATATCAATAGTGTTTATTTTTCTTTTAATCCCAATATTTGTATCAGTTTAGTCATATTACGTCGTACGTGATCTCTAAGTTTGGTCTGAGGGGCAAGAACATAATGGAGACTTGTTGCATTTGTGTGCTACGAGGAAGTTCGTTTTAAACTCTGCCTCATTGTCGTGCACGCTGTCTTCATACGGAACCAGTCAGCTGAGCAGAGCTCCTACTCACACAGCCCCTATTCGGCGCCACTGAGCGTGAGAAAGGAAGGATTCGTTAGTCACAGAGCCGCAAGCGCCGGAGGTTGCAAGGCAGTCAACTTCTAAACAGATCTTCCTCAGGGCTGGTCTGCAGGGTCAGGGTTGGCAGACCAGCCCTGAAGAAGGTCACGATAATATGGTCGAAACGTCGGCAACACAGTCTTCGATGCGGCGACATCCGGATAGCCAAGATCATTCAAGTTCACCACATGCTCAACTTCATGTTTCCTCGCATGTTCTTTCATGATCACCATAATTCTCTCGCATGTTCACTGCTTGTACGTCATTTATTTGTGCATGTACGTCCATACGTGCGACGTGTGATCTCCTTCATTCTTCTTCACATGTTGTAAATAGAGTTCGTTATTAGATTAAGTTAGGATGAAAGATAAAATACTTTTTGATTGGTTCGCAAATATATAGTTTGTAAGCTAGGCTGTTTGTGAGCAATGTAAATAGAATTTAAGCATAAATATGAAATTTTCACCCAATTGTTCCCCAGAATATTCCTTCATTCCAATCTTTTTCATATGTTCATCGCACGTTTCCGCAATTGATAATCTGGAAATTAAACTGAAAATTGAAAATCTTTTTAAAAAGCATTTTTATTAATAAACTAGATGTATTTTAATGCAACAAAACTTTCATATTAATTATTCAATATTTTGAATATTGAAAACAATTTAATTTTTTAACACAATGTAATTTGGTTTTCTCTTCTAAACGTCGTTGATTATCAGTAATAGATCCTCAAATTTAGTTTGGCGATCCTCGAGGGACTACGAAATATTAAGGGACCTTTAAGGGGACCCAGGGGGTTTTGTTACTTGCTATTGTTCTTGTTGGTTGCCGTGTCTCTTGGAGAAATTCTATTTACTAGTATTTCTTTTGGTATTTTTTGTAGTCGTTTAGACACCCTCAAAATACATCTTGTGACTTATTAGATCCACTGTGAGCTTTTTCGCCTTCTCACATTTTGTGAAGGGTAAACGGTGAATTGCGTTCCAGTTATGTGATGTTATAATTATGTTTACGAAACATAAATATACCTTTCTTTTTTGTCAATATCTCAGATCTCCTACAGTTTAATTTTTCAAAACTGTTTTCCTAAAGGCAGTCTAAATAATTGTAATTTATTTAAAACTTTCCCAAAATATTCGAAAGAAACTTTAAGAGACCGTCATGCAAAAATTAGGTAATATTATATATAGGAAGGAGAATATTTATTATAATTTTTGTCCCAAGCAGCCATCAAAATGAAGAGAGCCGCACAATAAAATCGAATTTTGAAAATATACTCTGATGTTCTATTTTGCAAATTCAATTTCGCTGACCATTGTCCATAATCGGGAGATTCTAGAGTTCGAGTCCCGCCGGTGGCAGGATTTTCGACGCGAAGTATTGACAGATCGGGAAACAAGTGAACATCACGTGTACTTCAGAGAAGTATTCATCCGCCGCGTCAGCTGTTTAGTTACGCCCCTTCGTAGTGTTTGTTTACGGTTCACGCGAGACATCAATAAAGAGATGTCTTGAGTTTCGCTTAGTTATATGCACGCACGCGAGTCCGGGAAATATAGAAATTTATTTACATAAGTGGGAAAATGTCTTAACGTAATATCACATTCAATAAAAGAACAATGCCGAACACAGCACAATGCCGGAACACGTGGACCGTCTCAACTACGCATCTCACATTCAAGACTCGATTTTAAAACTAACATAATACTTATCACATAAAAACTAAATTCAATATAATTTTAATAAAAAAAAAGAATTTTTACATTAGAGCACAAAGCTCTGCACTTCCTAATTTCAATTATTTCTCGTGACGCACTATATTTTCGTCGGACGAGGACATCACAGCAGGGAGCGTCGTGGCTTCTTACAAGTTAGCCAACTGCAAACGAACGAATGGAGGAAGGAGAGTCTATTAAGTTCAAGGACACAACGACCACAGAATCGTCAGTTGTGTTGCCAGCACTAGCTGTCAAATCATCCCATCCTTAGGAAGATTCTTCTATAGGTAGAGTTCAACGGGTGTCTTTAGTAGAATTCTGGCTGCCGGTTGATCTGATCTGTAGTTTCCCTGATACTGTGATCTGAAATGATGATTATATCACGACGGTCCATACCAAGTCCAGATTGCACTATTTTTGCATGAAATAAGTATAGGTTATTTTCAATATTTATATCATTGCATTGCATATTTAAAGAACGTAAGCATAAAAATATATACTTCCATTTAAAGAAAATTGTGTCAGTATCTCGACAATTACATTAGGCACAAAAAAACGAAATATGTGATTTGCCTCATTATCTGCAATAATATGGCGCGAATAGCGTTTTCAAGATATTTACTGTGGCCAACTTAGGTAGTCTACCCTGCATTCTGCTGAAGAGCTTTCTGCAACACGAATATCACTAAAATACAGCTTAATTGAGAAGTGTGCTTACTTCTCTAAAATACAATACCATTATATGGAACTTTAATTTTGTTAACAAAAAAATTCTACATTGGAAATAAATATCTAGATTAGTATTAATAATTCGATAATATTCGAAAATATTTTTTTCGCTGTAAGCAGAATATACGATGAGAATCATTTTCAACTTAGGAGATTAACAACAGAAAATTGATCCAATTTTGGCTTAATGACCATTATTGCGTAGTTTCCTTCTGTAACGTAGAGAACAGTTTTTAATCATACGAACTAGTTCACGAACTCGTAAAGTGATAACCAAGGTACGTGTAACAAATTCTTTTTATTACCTCTCAGCGTCAATACGTAGATATTAACCATAGTTTAAAAGTAATTTTAGAGAGAAATATCGTTCAATGCAGGAAGAATGACAACAAAAAGACCAAGACAAGAAACGAACTTTTTGTAATTGACCGTATTTTCGATTTTTCTAGTGCCCTATAGCAAAGTTTAGACGAGACAAACTTTTTAATGGAGCTTTCTAGGAAGTCTTTTGAGAAGTTTCTCGTCTTTCGTTTGTTCCATAACAGTTCTGCATTTATGACAACTGCTTAATATAAATGTACCTCATTTCATTAACTCTTTTGTTTATCTTGATACTATCTTTTATTAAAAATGAAAATACATTCTTACATTCTCTGAAGATGCATATGCTAAAAAGCAATACTATATGATTCGATAGTAGCACACAAGTTTAGAATCTTCAAATTCTATTTTTTTGCCTGAAGCTTATTTGTATAAAAGAGAAATCATGAAACCTGGTTTAAAAATATTATTTCAAAATATTTAGTAGAGTTTTCACTTGTTTTGTGGAGTAGATTTACAAAGCAATACGGCACCTTCTTGATAAAGTAATACTCAGAATTTCTAAATGCATGCTTTACAATTTACGTTTAACTCCTAACACTGCAAAGAATCCCCACAGAAACTGCAAGAGAGACATTCCATCGTCAGTAAAATTTAAAAATGCATTTTTTTACATCTACAAACTTTTATTAAATATTTATTCAGAGTATTTTATTCAGATATTTAATAAATTGGTCAAAAATATGATATTTTAATTTTCTTCTCTTTTAATAACGATGTGAAGGGTAACTTTCAAATTGCAATCAAAATTCATACAAGATATGATTTAACATGTAATGGGATATGTCGATCCAATAGCAGATATATGACCAAAGAATGTAGGCAAGGTAATGTTTTATGTAGAATATTTTGCTCATTTTTTAAACTTTCGTGTGTCGTAGATGCTGTTTGTTGGGGATTTACATCATGAATTCACAATAAAATTACTGCAATCTCAATACAAGAGGTAAAACAATCTCTAGTACAAAGATTGCGACCCGTCAAAATATTAAGAAAATTGTGGCGTATGTAGTCATTTGTATCAACAAAATCTTTCAGGCAATTGTCTCAAAAATTGACATTTCTTCATCGCTTTAAAGATACTATACGTTCTCTAAGTTTATTACACGTATTTTAATTTTTAGGGGTACATTGCATGAAACCTCATCGTTTTTAATTTTTTTCAAAACTGTCTCCATTTTTTGTTTGTTTTATCTTTGTCTCTGAATACCTTAGAACACACGTAAAAGAATGTTGGAGTTATACCGTGAAAGTTCATAATTTTTTCAGCGTCTTTCTACAATTACAATATTAAAGATTGAGATTTTTTTCAAATGAAATTTGTTCGTTAAAGACAGATATTGAAATTAGATCATGATCAATTTTTCGAAAGTGTGAGTAGTTTTTGCAAAAGAGGGTAGTGGAATAAGGGTGGTGAAGCTGCCCCCCCAGGATAATTTTTTCCCCAGGATTTAAATTAATTTTCCCGGAGTAATCGGTACAAATGAAAAAACCTTGTCTCTTAGCGTCTTACATAAGTTTATTTTTTAACCATATTACACCTATGAATATTGACTTAATTTTCGTCACAATTTTGATAAAGATAGTTTGAAAATTCTTTCAGACGTTTATATCCCATTTTGACTCCTACAATCAATCAAAAACAAGGGAAAATATAAAACAATTCCCTTCGTATTTTAAGACTATTTAATTTTCTGACGCAGATCGTAAAAATAGCTAAACACAAATTGTAGCTCTTTAAATTCTCTAGTTTCCCAAAATTTCAATATTTTATCTTATAATTTGGACCCGAACGTTCAATATAAACAAGACAGTAAATTAATAGTTCCTTGTTTATTTTCGTAAAATTAAGTTTTGTTTTATTCATTTTCGTTTTTTCTGTTTTATGCTTATAATAAAGATAAATAATGAAAATCAAAATTGTAAAAATAAAATTATAACCTCTGAAATTTTGCAAATATTCCATAAAAACAGTTTTCGAATTAAGTGTGAACCACAACTGCAATTTCCTTTCGGTATAAAAACGCGCGACGTTACAAAAACGAATACGAATTTCGTAAGAAACATTAATTCCTTTTTATCCCCGGGAACAGTTTTGCCTAACTTATTCCGCTACAATCCCATTTGTGTAAAATATATCCTACATATATTTTTTTCGCAAAACCAGCTCCATTTTTTAAAAAAATTCTCCTCGCATGTATTGAGGGACGATACACAATTGGCACTATTATTATTATTACGGCAAACTTTCTCTTTATTTTTGAAAATTGAAAACCTGAAAATATTAACGTTTCAAAACTACAAAATTGAAGATACAGATTTTTGTCTTATTCAAAATCTATTCTAAAAATTGGCACTTACTCAAACGTCGTGTACATTTTTTTAAAAAAAACGAGTAATTTTTTAATAGTTTGTGCTTGAAAATAATACAATTTATATAAAAAACATTTTCTCAGAAATACGCCGTTTTTCTTCAGATGTTTTCCTCGAAATAGAATAAGTACCGCTTAAAAGGATGGTGCAGGTCTCATTTTCGTCGCACTACCCGAATTTTCAAAAATTGCAAATTTAGAAATAATGCTAGAAATAATGTGCTGTTGATTGCTATTTTTGTTAATCTAAAGAATTGTCGTATCAAATATACGATATATGTTATTGGAGTATTCTGAAATGTTTTTGTTAAAATAATTAATTTATTGTATTGTGTTGTTATACGAGAGTTTTGTGTTACTTTCTCGCATAATACGTACGTGTTATGGAGAAAAACGATTATTTTTCAGCAGAAACATTCGTGTTGTTGGTCCATGTGATCAAAAAATAAATATTTATTGTTCGTTGAACAGAGTGAATTTTCGAACATTGAAGAAGATATATAATGCCCAAAAATATGTACTGTTGTAGCACCACTAATTAGTTGTTCTTGAGCACTGTGCGTACCACTTTTTCCAAGTCATTTCGTGTGGTTTGGTTCATCACCTTTTTTGCTGGTATAGACCACTAATAGTAAATAAAATGTCAAACTTTTAAGGTTACAAAGGCAACGTTTTCCAAATCTCCAGCGACGTAGGAACTCCGTCGGAGCAGCGGAATGGCCGTTGATATGAGCAGCGACAACGGGCAGCTGGCCAGGGCCAGGCCATTCGGCCACCTCCGCTCCTTTACGAAGCGCTCTTCCCCCCTCTCTGCAAATTCCTTGCCGCTATGCGTCGTTTCCGCCGTTATCAAACCTCCTTGAGATACATCTCCCGCTCCCCTCTCGCAGCTCGCGTTGCAATAAAGCGGTTTCGGATTCCTTGTGCATTTTTTTTTCCTTTTTCGGAAAAGAATGAAACTCTTTTTCTCCCCTCTTGAAACAGAAAATCCCCGAGCCACACGACAAAAATAAAAGGCTTTTGCGAGTGAAGCCACATACGTATCAGATTTCATTAGTTCACATCGCAATTTCAGACCGAAGCTTGGAAGCAGGAGAAGACTAAAACAAACGTATACAAATAGACGTAATCTCAGACCATTTACTAAGATTTTTCCCCCGAGTTCATACTGTTCCACGTGGATATTGATTTACCTACTAGAAACGCAGTTTATGAGCCCTTCTTCACTTTCACGTTCCAATCGGCTGCGGATTCAATAAAGGACCTGGGAAAAGTACTGGCTGTGGAAACGAGGAGACGTAGCCGACAGACCAGGGGGCGGGGGGGAGGGGAGGAAGGGGAAGAGTGCGCCCGGAAGCACCGTAATCCGCCTTCGCTGCGCGCTCTCCTCCGGGGATTCCCCGGCGGTCGGGTGGCGAGCGACACAGAGGGCCAGGCTCCGGAGTCAGAGGAAAGAAAATGCACGCGTTGCTAAACAAGAGTCCGAACTATATGTACCTCGTGAAAAATACACCTAAACAATGAAGTAAGATTAATTTCAATTTTAATTGTATATTACGGGGCACTGAAACTTATTTTAATTCGAATGCACATTGATACAAATCACTGGGAACAAATATAAAATGTTGATTTCCATTAGAAATATTTTGGTTACGTTTAGACTAATATACATAATACAAATATTTTATATTTGAAATAACGTTTTATGATTGTTCGGAAAATATGAGGAATGAATTATCGTAGCGAGAAACTTACACGTATTTTCTTTGTAATTTGCTTGCAATAATTTTTCATCGATTTCTTTACAGTATCAAGAATATAAAATGACCTTTTGGTTTCACTGAATGCGATATTCTTCTTATCACTCGCATGGGAAAATGAGGTATCCCAAATGAAGCAATTTTAAATATAAATTCAGTTCACAGAACTGGAATGGAGAGATAAATTCCATTTAATCATTAGTTGAAGTTTCACAGTATTTGTTCAGAGATGTTTAATCACTCAGAAATGTTAAGCTTCTGTTTTTGCTTCCTTCTACGAAGTGAGGTCGATTCAGGAATACAATCCTCTTTACTAGAAACGCAAGTTGCTGCCCGTGACTAGCTACATTATGTGTATGTATGTATGTATGTATGTATGTATAATTTTGGTATTTTAATATCGGATTAATCTGACTTCAGCCACCTAACGACATTCCCAGGCTCGGGTATAATTTTATTATCCACGCCTGGGTGTAAGTGTGACATGTGGAGAGCTTAACGTATTCTCTTCACCTATCTCGCATTCTTGGCCTCCCTAAGCTTTTCTTTCTTCACACATTCTCAGAAACGGCTAGTGGAATGGACAAGTACTATTTTTCGCTGACCGAGAATTGCATCCAGGATCGTACCATGGAAAGCTAGCAGGCAGTTGGCTACCCATAGTGCGCTGTCGACATTAAAGATATAAATCCGTCTGGCACACATATCTGCGTGGCTCCTGGGTATGCTCCTGAGTATGTAAAATGCAAAAACTCTGACTCTGTAATATCATCAGGTAGATTATATCTGTTCTTATCGTAAATTAAATTATTATAAGGTATTTTTTTTAAAAAAAATAAGCAAACTACTGAAATACTGAAGAAAAATACACAAGCCATCAGAAAATATTTCACTTTGACATACACTGAGCACAATAATGGCAAAGACTAAACTGTAAGTTATAAACTAGTATACGTAGAAGGGCTCTGAAAAAATATCTTCGCGCCCTATGAACGGGGAATCTTTCACTGCCGGACGGCGGCGGCGGCCGCGGCGGCGGAGGGGTCGCGGCCGAAGCCACGTAACCCAGGCAGCGCAGCTGAGAGCGATGGCAGGAGGGGCGGAGCGGGCGGCGGCGCGGGCGCAGGCCGTAATTAACAAGAAGCCGGAAGAGCAGCGCCGACTGGGCGCGCAATTCCGCTGGGCACTTTCTTCCCCCCGCCCGCTCCCGCTCGCCCACACCCACACCCACGTCCGCTCACGCCCCCGAGGCCCGAGCCCCCGCTCGCTCACGCCACCGCCCGCTCACGCCCGCACCCGCTCACGCCCCACGCTCACGCTCCCCGCTCACGTCCCCCGCTCACGCCCCCGACTACTCATTCCTCTACTCGCTCACAACCCCGCCCGCTCACGCTTCGCCTGGTCACGCCCTCGCCCGCTGAGGCCCCAGCCACTCACGCCCCCGCCCGCTTACGCACCTGCCCGCTCACGCCCGCGCCCGCTCACGCCCGTGCCTGCTCACGCCCCAGCCGTTCATGCTCCCGTCCGCTCACGTCCCGCCCGTTCACGTCCCACCCACTCAGTCCCCAACCGCTCACGCCTCCGCCCACTTACACACCCGCCCGCTCACGCCCACCCATCCACGCCCTAGATTGCGATCCTCTTCAGCCCCCGTACCCCCCCAACCACCTCGGCCCTTCACTACCCGCCCCGCCTGCTCCGCCCTCCCCGCCCCCCCCTCCACTCGCGCCGACCACCATCGCCCACACCGCTCGCTCCGCCAGCACCGCCCACCTCGCCTGCTCACCCGACCCCGCCCTCGCCCTCGCCGCCGCCAGCCTCGGCCCGCCCTTGCTATGCCCCGCTGTGTGCTGCAGAGAAGCAGCTGGAACGACAGACCGAGAAGAACCTATAGCCTCGACGTCGCCACGGATTTGTCAAGAAGCAGCAAGCGGTTGGAAGGCAGGCAGCGAGCTCTGGTGACAAGCATGTGTACGAGAATTTTCTGCCGATGACGAAATTCTGCCGTTCTGTATATCTCTTCTGGAATACGATGACTACGGGCTGGTGGTTCTCCTGATGGTAACAACTATGCTACGAACTTAGCTATTCCTAGTGGTGGATTGTCATCTGACTGATCTACGGTACGATTTGAATTGTGGAAGTTGAACTTACTTGACTCAATAAACTATTGATTCCTTTACTTTTGCGTATTTTTTTACACATAACAGTAAGAGGGCTCCAAGCGACTGTGGTGGTTATTGCAATGTCGAGTAGTAGTCTTCAATGTTCTCCTAGACGTACACTACTTCTAGATGACGCGTTTGGAGACAGGCTGCCCAAATAGACGTTTGCCCACTTGCGTGGGAGGGTTATCTTGGGGATGGAGGGACTGGATCGTCCGTTTGGCTTTTTGAGCGCCACATCAACCTTGCTGAAACCTTCTTCTCTCGCTGTTGGTGAAAATGGGCACATCAAGGCACGCTTACACAATATGCAGAATCTCAACTTTTACGGCTATAGGTGCTTTTCAGCGGCCTGTGAATTCTGCTCTGACATATCTTTAAAGTGAGAGTATAAGTAGCAGATGGATGCAAGCCGTAAGGCCCTCCGCTGGGTCCACAACCACACCCGCTTTGAGCGCCATCTAGCGCAACAAAGGATTTGATTTGATAGGAATGATTGATTTCTCTCTTGAATGGAGATATTTCAAATAATACATTAGTGATTATACATTTTTGCGCCATCTTAAGGTCCGTTGCAAGGTCCATCGCACGTTTCGTCACTCGCCGATCGTAACGTCACATATAAGTCACATCCTATCAGCAGCGCTACATCAGTTTTGGATCGGAATCTACGGACGTGGACAATGTAGACTGGCAACGGTTTATCTTCAGTGATGATTCCCGCCTCTGACTTTGTGGCTACGTCAACGTAGACTGTTCCTGCAGACGCAGTGGAGAGCGACCCGAGCAACGATTTGTGGTCACCATCATACAACCCTCCAGCCTATACACCAGGCGAATACCGTAGCAGTACCCTAACAAACGAGCAACGGACCGCGCGCGATCTTCCCTTCCCTTTCCCTGTTACATTCTTACCCCTTACTTACACACGCCTACACTTACATGCACTGCACAAGCACACATGCCCGGAGACGATTAGGAGCTTAGAGCTTGTCCCGGTTTGGGTGGTGCTCCGTTGGTGAGAGATACCTGATTAGGTTAAAAGCCCGCTAGCCGAGGAGCAAGTCTCACCTACTGTGGCGTCTTTGCCGGGGCAAATAATTACAGACGTGAACGGCTTGTAAATATTTAGTATTTATTAGAATAAAAATACTTCGACACCAAAATACTATATACAATATTTACAAATAAATTTGACCGTTACAAGAAGGAACCTTCCCTGGTTACCACCACCGCTGGCCCGATAATTAATTACCATATCCGGTGTCATGCACCAGTACCTTACGCGATCATACATGCGAGTATGCCGCACCGTCCGTCACGACGTAGCACGCCGGCTTCGGTTCCCCGCCTCGGTAGCCTATGCATTACAATGCAACGCCGCGCACAACCCACACGACGCCCTACCGACGCGCCCAAACCTGAAGAATCAGAAGAACAGAAGAAGGCTCTTAAGTCGGAGTCCGCTTATATACCCTCTGGGCAGGCTGACGGAACCGCGTCACCCGCAGTGTTCGCCGACACGTTTCCGCCGGCTTTGGGGTTTCCAAGTATGCACCCACGACACGGCACCCCTTCCCTAGCCTTTGTGCAGCCCAGCGTCACTTCCGCCAGCGCTGTCCACATGGCTGATATAGTACGTTTGTACTGGCGACAGATATGACGCCACACTACCAGCGGGGAAAGACCACCACCATCCCGGGGAAAGCATGTACTACACTTACGTGAATAATAACCTTAGCGTTTAATGCGTCCGGAATTACTAAACAGTCAATCAAATCCCGGCAGCCTGGTGTGTTGACGCGGGGTGTTCAATGATATGGGGCCCGTTCACCGAGAATGTTCCGTACAGGCATCATGACAGGCCGATGGCTCGTGCAGGAGGAGATGCAACTGGTGACTCTGCCGTCCGTGTACGCTCACGTTCATTTCTTATTTCAACATATTTCAACGTTCATGGTAATCCCGTTGTCACAACAGGTACCAGCTATTTTGGATTCTCTGTTAAGTTCAGCCCCATCGTCAGACCTCTCCTCGATTCAGAATCATTGAGATCAGTGAGGTGAAAATCATTAGGTGCGATCTACTCACCAATTTTGCAAAGTGCGCGCTCAGGTGCAAGCTACGTAGGGTGGACTTTTATACGGCTCTCATTGAAATGTGTACACCTTAATGCCGCAACGTCTGGACGCGTGTGTTTGCCAACATGGTTTAATACTGTACTAATGAATACGATCTGTAACCATGCACAATAAATTTGGTTTTAAAAATGTTAAAAGTGAAATAATTTCTTAAGAGTCTGCCTGATAATAAATAGACTTATTCTTCTTCTTGTTGCATATTTTTATGACGAACGTATAGGGAGGTCGTCATAAAAAGAGGGCCCCAAGGGAGGTCGAGTATTTTGGAAGATTTGTGTGGTTCAATCGACATAAATATCCGTAAATGCGCTACTGCTGGATAAGGTATTCCTCCAGGGCTGCATCAAACAGAATTTAGACATGTAGTTGAATGTTCAAAATAAAGCTTTGAAGAAATCAACTCGACCCGCATCATGCATTACGCTGCCATGGACGTAACTATTGTAAATAAATTGAAAACGGTACGCAAGTAATCGTACAGCATTCTAGATTTAAATCTTCATTAAGTGAAAAATATACTTTTTACTGTGAGAATAATATAGTAATTATGAATTAGAATTGTACTAAATATGTATGATAAGAAACAAAGTATGTTTTGAGTATTTTCTGTACAATTCAAGGACAATACTACGGAATACCTTCACTTCGGAATTACCATTTTCAAGAATTCCAGACTTACAAATGATGTCTACCTAATAGAATTTGTCTCAGTACACCACTCAGAGTAGCTATGATCCTGGCATGAACGTGCGGTACTTCACTAGAAGAATCAACAGTAAGAGAAATAATCAAGAATTATATGTTGAATAATATGACCGCAAAATATTTCAAGAACGCCTTTGCTGTTACTGCGACAAAAAAACAAATTTATGTTCATCATCGTGATCATTTGGAATCTCTTTTGAAAAAATGAATACATTTTTATGATAGGAGTATCAAATAATGTTTCCATCTTTGGGTGATAGAATGAGAATGACAGCACTAACTAAACAAAAATTGTAGATTTTAGTATCAATCGATCCAATCAATCCAAAATTGAACGTGATTACGACAGTATCTCATTTTTTTCGAATAACAATTTTTTTCATGTTTATCTGAAAAATGTGTTATATAAAAAAATCAACATGTGCTAAAACGAAATTGCTTAATGCGTTGACCTGTGTTTTTTCTAATCGAATTAAATTAGGATAAAAGAAAGAAACATATTTTGAGTTGAGTTTGACGTTCGACTAGAATGTTATTAAAAAGCCATACGTCATATTATTTTGTAAATTAGTATTGGATATTAGCTTTATTCGCATTATTAACAGCATTTACGTACTTCCACGGGATGTTAAGCAGTCATTTAAAAGAATGGCTCCAACAAACCCTGATGATATTTTATCATATATTGTACCTGATTTATGCGTTGCCATTTTAATCAATGAATTGATTCCTCCACTTTAAACATTGCTTTGTTTACTGCTATTGTCATAAAATGGTCATTAAAATGAACGATAATATGGTACTTTGTTCACCTGATATACGCGGTTTGAGCAGAATCCTGTCAAAACGTAAAACACATTTAACAATACCAGCATGAAGAATATGACTGTAAAATCGTGTTCCACTCATGCGGAAATAATGATGATGTCCCTCAAATACCAAACGTTTCCTTTTCCAATTTAGTTGTAAAATACATCAGTAGACAATATTTAGCAATTTGCTGGTAAAAAATATATGAAAGAATGCATTAGACTCTCTCTAATCCGGCAATTCCTTGTGCATATGGATGCCGGATTAGTGGAAGTGCAGGACTATTGAGAGGGTTTGAAATATGTTTAAACACATAGATATTATACAATTTATTACATACAAAGATACTGTACATATATTTACACAGAAAATTTATTGTTCATCGAACCATGGCTTTCAGGGAAGAAACTTTATTTTTTACCTCGGTTTAACGTACCTAAAATTTCGGGTTTTTGCTTGAAGTCTAGCGTAATGTGTTTCCTTTTAAAGCCATAGTAGTGAACTGTTCTGTAAGAAAGTCACATATTCAAATATGTATAGCATTATTTAACCTTTTAACTAACAACACATTGTTGCACAAGATAATTCATTGTTTTGCTCATTATTTCATATTGAGCAACTGGCGAGCAAATGTGGGCGGGAATAACAAGAGTATAGTCAGCCAAGATTATTATTATTATTATTATTATTATTATTATTATTATTATTATTATTATTATTTATTGTTATTAGTATTATTATCTTTTACGAAACTGAGAAAAAGTCACAAGACCTCTTAAATATACCATTGTTTTTATAATCTAGATGAAATCGGAAATTTCCTCGGAGTACAATAAGACGTCTTTTAAAAGTTTGCGAATAGTGTGGCAAGAGTCCAAAATGGCCGATTATTGAATGTGTTCTAAACACTGCTTAATATTGACCTAATTCAGATTGCTAGTAGTTAATGATGGGTCACGGCTTGTACTACCTAGGTAATGCCACGTATCTGTCTATTCAGCTAATACCCGAACACGTGTGTAGAGTATTTGTTCTGTATTATCTTAAGAGTTTAAATTATATTATTTAATGATTCCCGAATTGTGGTGCAGACTTCTAGAGTACTTTAAGTTATTCCTGTACGTTTGTCTGAAGTCAACATTTAGAATTAATTAAAAAGGGATTATGGATAAAATTTAATCGCATCTTGTATTTTCCAAAATCAAACGATACACTTACCTCCCTTTTATTTTATTCGTACAGATCGGGAATATTTTCGAAAATAAATTGTCCCAGTGGCAAGAGAGTTCCCGCTACTAATTCTCTGCTTAGGAGTTCGTAGGTTTATTATTAACAGTGGTAGATTTTTGACCCTACCTATATACCATGGTCGAATTCATTCAGTATCTGGAGAATTCTAGCGGCCGTCTGCTTTGATCGGTATTTTTCCGTGGTTTCTATCAGTACCAGGAGAATGCCGGGGAAGAATCCTAAATAACGGGCAACGGACTGCGCGTGATCATTCCTTCTTTTTTTCCTGTCCTCTCCTCTCAACTTACACACACATTTACGTGCCACACGTATGGTGGGAGACATGCCAGGAACTTCAAATCGCTTAAGAACTTGTACAGACTGTGTCACCCCGTGGGAAAGTACCTGGATGGAGAAGAAATATACGAAGGTGTTTTCACTATTAAAATAATGATTTACAAAATGTGGAATGTTTGAACGCTTCCAATTAGAAAATATTTATTTATATAGTAGAGAAAAAGACATTAGCGTGCTCTCTGCAATCTGAAATGACGCCCTATCTAACACCCCTCGCCTCGCCTTTCCACATTCCTCGAGAGCGCGGGCCTCAACGTTCTTTACGCAAGGTGTCAGAAAGTACCTGAGGCCTCTAGGATGGCTCATGGACCGCGTTATAGCTTCCCGTGTTTTTGACCCGGGTTCGATTTTCGTTCAAGGCAATAATTGACTTGGAACTTTCCTTTAAAACTGTCTCAGTTTGTGTCGCTGTGTGACGAAGTTTAGGCAGGCGAAGTTTAATAGTTACTGTGAAGGGAACACATCATTTTCGCCCCGTGCCTCTCTTACTGCTCAAGAGTGGAATATTAAATTAGGTTCAGGCATCGAAGACATTGTTAGCTATCTAGCAAAGTCGGACAATCGACCTAAAATACCGAAAACCTACGTACAGAAGAAGTAACCAGCATCCCTGCGCCGATATAGTGGAATTCAACTTCAGCTTCTTTCCCACTCACCGCCTCCGATGTGCGTTCGCTAGTCACCTCCTCTGCCACTCCACCTATCAGCAGAGCTCTCCTCTGCTCGCCGGTTGTGACAGCAGAGCCAATTACTGACACAGCCCAGACTACCCTTTCTGTCGCCCCCCCTCCAACCACGGTTCCTTCTTCGCCTCCCCCTCCCCCCAAACCCGCTGCTACCTCCGCCTGCTCCACCCGCGCCCGTCGTCACTGGCCGTCAGCCGATCACCCGCCGCAGACGAAAGAATTTAATTTAGTTTGTTGCCGCTCCGGAACAATTTTCATTATCTTAAAGCTCTGCAGCGGTGTGGGTGGACTGTCCAACGTAGTCTCGCCCTCACCTGTTTACTTGTGAATCGCAGTTTGTTCGACAGAGCGTTATGAACATTCCGGCACTCGCGGTTCTTAGGGCCTCTGCCTCTCCGAACAAAACTTGCTGATGCGCTTAAACTAGTGGGCGAAGAGGAATGAATTCACACGCTGTTGCATTAAAAAATTAAATATACAGCAAAAAAAGGACAAAAAAGTAAAATCTCTTTCGATTCATTTTTTGTATTTAAGACAATGTTGACGTATGCAAACTAAAGATCAATTTTGACGTATAAACATTCATTGGGTGGCCAAATTATTATGATCACTTTAATTCTTTTCTATTATTGACATTTTTTATACATATGCTCTTTATTATACTACAGAAGGATCGTTAAGTCGATTTTCTATAACTGTTTTGTCGTCTAATACCTAATTTGAGATATTAGTACACCTGTAAAGCAATTGTCACACCTGTTTTATCATTACTTACAGAACAAATTACTTAGCAGCTGTTTGCTGTTTGCGTTTCGTAGACGATTTCATGTATAAATTGTGAGTTAATTTGAATGAAGTGAATTAGTTTTGTATGTAGTGCGATTTTAATGTGTTCAGTGCACATATTCATTACAACAAACATAAATACTGAGGGACAATTTTTATTCTTAATATCCAAATTTGAAATGGAAGAGACTGCAGACATTGCACCACAGAAAAAGTCTGAAATCAAAGCTTTAATTTAACACTCTTGCTAATCTCAGAGACAAATTATACATTTTTCTCATATTTTAGTAAATAATGTTAAGAAAAAAGTCGAAATTGGAGAACCCCTTACTTCTGAACGTAAAGTGGCATATAGACGAAAGAAAATTACGACACGAATGGGTGACAGACAAATCAGGAATACATGTTTGAAAAAAGTAAGAAGAGCAGTAAGTCATTACGAAGATTGTTCAAGATTTCCACATTTATATTTCGGAAAGAACTGGGTGTCGCTGGCTTGCATGAAAAGGAATTAATTAGGCCAGCTTAGAAGTCAAGACTCACTCCAGCAATGATATCGAAAATACTTCAGTGAGCAAGAGACAATCGTAATATGATCGTTGGTGATAGGAACAAGGTATTAACATACCGATTTTAGTGACGTTATGTATTGAAAGCCTTAAAAGAAAATTTAAATAAATTTATGAAAGATCCTTTCCTTTTTGTCAGGTAAGTTTTTCAGATGAATCAACATTCGAGATTTTGGCAGACAAATCTACTTTAGTTAAAAGACGATCCGGAGAAAATTTCACCCTGGCAGGATTGTTTAGATTGTAAAACACCCCACACAACTTATGGTTTGGTCGGTTATCAGCAGTAAAGACACTGAGAAGTTGTATTTTTTAAATATACCATGCGTTTGGACCAGTATAAAAAGGTACTTCAAAATGAATTGTTACCACAGCCTCAGGAATAGTTTCCTAATAATAAAAACTATATTTTCATGCACGATAATGCTCTCTGTCATAAGGCTAAACGTATCACCCAGTTACTGGCTGATGAAGGAGTACAAGTTTTGCCGTGACCCGATAATTCTCCTAACTTTAACCCTATAGAGAGCTTTAAAACACGAATGGCAAAGACATTGGTCACCAACAAAACTGAGTTAATGAAAATAATTCAAAATATTTGGAACAATAATTCGAATGTCAATGCGACTTACAAAAGTGTAGAAAAGTTGAGAGCATGCCAAAGAGGGCCATGGAAGTGATCAAATTGAAAAGTGAGACATCACATAATGTTGAAATCCTCTCTGTGACTTGTGATTTTTATCATTATCTTTCTCATTTTAGATGGTTAATAATCTATAATAATTGCATATTATTGTACTAAATGTTGAAGTTCACAAAATGTGATCATCAAAAAATACGACGAAAGAAAATTGTATTATTTTCATAAATACAAGTAATATAATAATTTGGTCATTTCCTGAGATATTTCCTTTTTTTTAATAAATCTCAATTTCTTTTGGTTTCATGTTGTTGAAACAGTTGTTAAACCTAGACTACTGAAGACTTACTGAAATACGATATTTGTTATCGAGGCAGATCCTATATTACAACAAAGGTTTTTTCAACATCCTAACTATAGTGACAGATGGTTTTAGATGTTTCTTTTTGTTTGACTCTTCTAAAAGCTTGCAAGCAGGAATTCTACTAATCTCAAAATAACTCAAAATGTTCATGTTCCGTAAATATTGACCTGTTATATGAAAGAGAGGAAATTTATTAGCATTTTATGGAGTTTCGTTTTTTCTCCAATCAACCGCTTACCGGCCAGAGAGCCGCGAAATTAAGTGCTTATATTATAGTTACCGGAAACTCTCCTTATAAAAAAATACTCCAGATTCTATGTTAAATTTCGTAGTGAATAACAGATTCAGTTTTTCTGAAAAAATTGAGTTTTTTAATCTCTCATTTTCTTATAATTTCAACAAGAATGGCCAACATCCCTTGCAAGATGACCTTCATTACATTTTTGCATATTATTTATGTGTTATACAGAAATAATTTACTACAAAAGTACATTTTTGACAGACAAATTAGCATTGTAGATTCTCGATGTAGAAAAAGTAATTATTTCTTATTTCTATATGTAGTAAATTACTTCTAACACATTAGGTAGGCAGAATCTACCTATCTAGAAAATTATTTTTTAGGACTTTGATACCAAAAAATATGGTAACACGTCCGTGCGTCAGTCAATAAGTGAACATCGCTGGCGGCTAAACAGCAGGTAGAATTTTCATCTAAACCGATATTCACCGATCGATCTGGCTGATGTGGCTGATGTCGAATCCCTAACCTGAATGTGAAACATATTTTCATATCTCAAAAATATATCCAAATCTTCTCTATCATTTTTTCTTGAATAGAGCAAAAGAAATTGTGTATAAAATGATACTAATCCGGATGTCATTTAGATCTCTCAATTTTCAAAATTACAAATGTTTCAAGTTTTTTCGGCGTCTTTCTACTACTAAAATATTAAAGTTAGAGATTTTTTCTTAATGAAATATAGTCAACAAAATTTGATCATTCAATAAAGTCCGAAACAAAGTTTAATGTCAGTATTTTTTACGAATGTTTACGTGAAGTAAAAGCAATTTGAAAAACAAGATTTTTTCAAAAGAGCTCTAATTTGTTCATTATTTTTTTCGGATTGTTTGAAGTCTAAATTATATGGTGCAGGTGGGATTAAAAAATAAAGAAAATGGGGCAAGTGGGATTATCTATAAATTATCTGAATATTCCTAGTTTCTTATAATGTCAATGTGGTATAGCAGCACCACTAGTTTGATTTCAACAGTTACACGATTTCAGCATGTGGTGCGTACCAGGTTACTATCATATCAATCTTTGCTTAAGTCTAAAACAGATCCATCAAAACATTGTTTTTTTTCAAATATTGTTTTATATGATTTTCTAGCAAACTATATTAGTGTTTGAATTATTTTAAAATATGATAATTATTAAAATCCTAATCAGCGTTTTACGAAACAAAATTAAAAGTGTGTTTTTTTAAACATGGTTTCTAAAGAAAGTGTAATAATATTAAAAAATATTTGATTAATCGCACATTGCGATATGTTTACGTAAAGACCTCGCCAGCTTAATGTGCATATATAAGTGACTATTCATTATAGTCAACACACACGTTCCACGAAAGCAAAATAGTCCTGAATCGGAAGCAAACTTTTGAACCCGTACAGAATAGCTGGTAGTAACTTCCACACACGTAGAGGAACTCGCCCTTCAAATCACACCCAACATCACCGTCGGACGAGCAATCCCTCGCGTAGATTGCCGGATGTTGCCGGCTCGCCGCGCCGTTGCAGAACTGTCAAACCGGAAATAACCCGTCCCAAGACGGCCCGAGGACAGCCCGCTGCAGCGCACTGCCGCGCCGCTCCCGGTCAACACGGCAATTTTCCGGGCGGGCGGCAGCGCGCACGACCGGAACTCGCTGTGTTTTCAATCGCGGCACCCGGGGCGGTTCGGCCGCCGCCGCCGCCGCCTCCGCCCCCGCCCCCGCCCCCGCCCCCACCCACGTCTCCATCGCCGTCACCTCCGCCGCCGCCTCCGCCTCCGCCTCCGCCTCCGCCGCCGATGCTTTAGGGGCCGCCGCCGCCGCCGGCACCGCGCCGCCTCCGCCGCCGATCCTTCGTGGGCCGCCGTCACAGCCGCCACTAGCCCCTCCGTCGTAACTGCCATTCCTGCTGTGCCTCTTTCTTGGACCAGACTGTTTCTGCTTTCGTACGAAGCTCTCCACCCCGCTGCAGCCTTTGATGTCCCGACCGCCAGTTTTGCCAAACCTCCACTGCCACTGCTGCTAGTGCCACCGAACGCCGCCACTGCAGTCGCCCGTCTGCATAAGTGTTTACAAAATCCAGCACCTCCGATGCCATCACCACTGTTGATTCTATCACTATCGCTTCCATCAACCGTCGCCTCTTCGAAATCATTCTCGACGGTTTTGTCTCAACTTTGCTACCGACTTGTCAAAAACAACGTACATACTCTGCAGCCATTTCCAATTTTTTACACGACTGTCATGCTGACACTAGAGTCGATTTCATTCTGCAGATTGTATAAAATGTCTTTGTTCGATGTTTGAGAGACACGTGGCGACGTCGATGATCTTTTCTTAGTGACGTGGAATAGCGGTATCTTTCCCATTTACATATTTGTTATTGCAACAATCTCGGAATGAATAGGAAATAAACTATTGAGGACAGCATTGATAGGAGATAAAGCGGCGTACAAGGTGAGCACATTTGCCCCACCCATTTATGACGCCCAGTGTCAAAATTTCAGCTCATTCAAGTATTCAGATTGTAGGACTGACAAATATTAAAAGTACAGGACTGAGGTGTAGTATTAACTTTATTCTGTCTGCAAAATATCCAAAATATCATGCAGTGCGTGAGGAAAGAAAAGCGCGGTAAAGCTGCCTTTGTTGCTGCTTTGAGCGGACCCTGTTGTCAAGCACAACTAAGAATGGTACAACACATATATCCATCCTTCTTAACTCCAAATTTACCATCTCTTTTACCCAGTTCTCGTCGTTTCAACGTGTGTTATGTCGATTCTCAATTTTTTATTTTCCATTTCGTTTCTTATTTCACTCCTGTCCTGTCCTTTCACCGCTCGTTTCCACCCATATCGCTTTCGTCTTCGATTCTATTACTGCTTCAAATATCCTATAATTCTTGGTGACACCATTTGACATTACTGTTTGCACTTTCACAATTACTATTACTATTACTATTTCTGCTGCCACCCTCCACTACAGCCGTCACCGTAAAAGTAAATCACCTTTTTCGCTATTAAAGACGCAAAAATTTGATTTTACTTCTCTACGTATTAGAAAAAGAAATTTACTACATACAGGGTCGAGAAAATTTATTTTACAGTATCTGGCAGCCGCAATACTAGTTTATCAGTTAAAAAGACACTTTGCCGCAGAAATATATCTAAATTTCTCAATATTCCGTATATACTTACCTATACGTGAGAAACGATACCTTATATCCCATTTCTCTCCTCTACTTTCAATGCTCTTACAGTTACCTCTGCAATCTCCTCCTTGGTCCTCCTCAGCTCTCATCTTAACTGCACTCACCCTCTTTCCATTGCATAGATTTCTCTGCTACATCTTTCAGCCATCAGCACTATAGCTACTGTCTTCTGGGTATCAAAATCTCTGCCGCCACCATCGTCACCTCTGCCAGCGCTTCTCCCATCTCTGCAACTGTCTCCGCCGCCGCCATAACTGTATCGCCATCTACCTCCCATCCATCCCCCCTCCACTTCCACCACCTGTCTCCGCCTTCATCCCCAACGCTGCCACTTCCTTCATGCTTGCCTCCAACCTTGCCTCCGCCGCCGCCTCCAACTCCACCACCGTTGTTGCTCGCCCCCTCATCCCTTCCGTCACTTCCTCTGACACCTCTAGTCGCCACTTCCATTACCATCGCTTCAAATACCCGACTCCGCCATCAGTGTTCAATACTTTCCCTGACCCTTCTATCTCCTCCATTCCTACCATCACCATCCCTTCCATCTCCCATCTCCTCCTCCTCCTAAAGGGTTCACCTCTCCCACCACCGCCGCCGCCCCTGCCATCGCCATCACCTCTGTCGCCGTCACTACGTCCGCGCTGCCGTCCGCCGGGCCGCGAAGCTCGCGGGCGTGACTTGGCTGCTGAAGGCGCCGCGACACAGCCACCGGGCGGCGCGGCGCAGCGCAGCGCAGCGGCGACGAGGCAGCCGGTCGCAGGACGTGAGCAGTTTATGGCTCGGAGGCCTCAGGCCCCGTCGCAGCCACCCGCACCCCCCTCCCCACACTCTGCTCCGTCACATCGTTGCATCCGTTGCTTGCCAGACATCCGTTTTCACTTCTGTAGCACACCTTCATCTTATTCTGTAATTTCAATAACTTTTATTTCTGTTGTTACTTGTTGTGGCTGTAGACATGTAACCCCGAATCTTTGTGAGTATTATATATTCTGCAATTCTTTTATCATATTCTTCATTTTGTATTACACTTTTCAGTACTCTTAGCAGGAAGCTTGTAAGAGGATACAAGGTGAAATTCCACAGTGTCCTGTTTGAAAAAATCTTAAAATTCATAAATGAATATAAATATAACTACAGTATCTGTTCACGTTTCGTTATTTCTCTGATCACATTTTATTTACAAAACTAAATTTTTTTATAATTTTTAACACCTGGCTTCAGCTAACGTCGTCATCGGTTTCCTAATATGATCTCTGGCAGTACAACCGCAACAGGCGCGACCCGGACAGATGACAGACGTATTGCCGTCAACCCGTTTTGGTTATCAATGACCTACAAAACATAGATTTTGATTCTACTTAGGTAGTCAGGCGGGAAAGTAAAACACCTTTTTCGCTATTAAGAAAACAAAAAAATCTTGATTTGACCTCGCTACGTGTTAGAGAAAGAAATTTGCTACATAAAGGGTCGAGAAAAAAATATTTTGCTCCAGCAGGCAGCCGCAATGCAAGTTTATTAGTGAAAAATGAAACTTTGCCGCAGAAATATACCCACATTTCTCAATATTCTGTATATATTTTCATGTACGTAAGAGAAAAAAACACAAGAGCCATTCCTTCATCCTCTATATTACAAAATTCAGCAAAATTAGAGAGGACAGCATCAAGATGTTTCATCTTCAGCAATGTTTCACTTTTAATCTTCTACTGTAGTTTTTAATTAGCAACCGCCCGCACCTTAGTTAGGACCTCTGAATTTGGCATTCAGCAGGGTGGAGCATCGGGGAACCCTTTTGAAGTGAACGGCAAGCTACATTTGCGAAGGGCGTCAAAAGGGCCACTGCGAGTACGAGAGCGAGTTCAAGTGTGAGTGCGAAGGCAGCGCTAGTGTGAGTGCTAGTGTGAGTGCTAGTGTGAGTGCTAGTGTGAGTGCTAGTGTGAGTGCTAGTGTGAGTGCTAGTGTGAGTGCTAGTGTGGGTGCTAGTTTGAGTGCTAGTGTGAGTGCTAATGTGAGTGTTAGTGTTTGTTGGAGTGTTTGTGCGAGTGCTTGTGCGAGTGTTTGTGCGAGTGTTTGGACGAGTGTTTGTGCGAGTGCGAGTGCGAGGGAAACGAGCAAGGCGAGGGCGAGTTCGAGGGCAACGTAGAGAGCGAGGGTACTTTGGGGTGGTGGTCGCCTATTGGCGCGCGTGCGCTGGTTAAGCTCCAAAGGCGAAGCGTCACAAGCTCGCTCTTCCCGAGCGAAGGGACATTCACCGCCCCATCCTCACCACCACTGACACACAAAACACTCCGCCTTCGTCAAGCTCAAATGGAAATCGCCGCCTCTGGCCGCGGCCCCGAGAGGTTGCTAAGTGCGGTGAGTTCCAGGCCGTGCATTCTCCTTAATCTGGTCACTACCGCAGAGGCGAGCTTTCCTGATACAGTAAAATCTCTCTAAGCCGGAATCGAGGCAAAAGAATCCGATTTATGGAAGTTTTCGTTTTATGCCGGGATGTCTATTTTATGACACTTGTAATATTGATATTTCCGTCCTGAAACTAGTAAATTACATGTCTTAATTATAATTAACATTAATATAGAACGTATTGATAGTTATTTATTGGTGGAGGGAAATCACCAATAATTGAATAGTAAACATTCTTCATTGACAGCTTCACAGGTTCACTTACTTCTACAAAATTGACATTTTCATCTAAGATTAAAGTTTTATGGTTTTTTAACCATTATTAAACTGGTTCTGAAACTTTTTAAAAAATCCACACTACCTCATGGCCTAGTGGCTGCAATCGGACTGCTCACACTAACTCATTCAATGTAAAATGCATCACAGCTCTGAGTACTATTACTTTCTGATACCATCGCGTGGCTTTGAGCAGTGTGTCTCTGACCGAGGGGTTATGATTTTCACCGCGGACAGGGAGATTCGTGTATAGAAACCATGTCCGTATACGTTCCCGCGCTCAGAAAGTCGGGAGGAAAAGAATTCCCGTATAGCCTATGCGCTGTAAGAGACAAGGGACCTCAAGGTCGAATTCTACGCTGACAGCTGATGCCTTCTCCACTATGCGGCAGCCACGACAAATCTCATGTCACTGGGATAGAGAATTTAAAACATGTTTGCAGATGCATTCTTTTCAATAAGTACATCTCGCGTCTCGCATCCTAATCCAAGAATTCCGCTTTATAAAGGATTTTCCCCCTGTTGGACAGACTCCGTTTTATGCTATGTAAAATGCCTTTTAACGTCACCGGCCGGAGAAATTTTCCGGTTAAGGCAGATTCCGCTTAAGGAAGACTTCCGGGCTTGTACTGGTTCCGGTTTAAACATATTTTACTGTGTAACTAATTTCCTGGTAATAATAAACGATCCATTTCATTTGTTTTAAATAATTAATAATAATATGTAAAAATAAATTAAATAGCTCCTGCAACAATTAAAATAAAATTTGTGTTCGCAAATACGTACTCTTTACAAAAAAGCAAAAACTGCAACAACAAAAAGGTGGTAATTGCAAATACTGGCTAATTTTATCGATTATAATCGCGAGATTAAGCCTGAAGTGAAACAATTAACCACGTAAATCTCGTAATTTTGATTTAATTACCAATCTGGGAGTACGGAATTTACTACATTATAGTGTACATTTACGAGTATATTTCATTCGCGGATTAGCCATTGAACAAACTGTAAGTAAATTACTGCGTAAGAACTTATTCCGATATTTTGTAATGTAATTATTGCTACTGGTCACTTCTAATGTAACAGTCTTGGAAGCTTAGACGCCCGGACCTACTGTAAAGCAGCGATATTCAGAGCTTTAGTGCCGCAATCACAACTGTCTACGCAAATGTTTTTGCAGCAGCAATATCTCATTACTGTATAGTGTACTGTGATCGGGTTTGTATTTCATTTCCGCATTGGTTAAGGCAAATATTGCTCGAGTACACGAATGCATTTTGGTTCGTAGGTTGAATTAAAGACCTAATACGTTTTCCTAAAACGTCATTTTAAAAAATTCACTTACTGATATGCAGTTTCCACCAGAGCGTAATTATCTGAGCTAACCGTAAAAAGCGCGGTACATTTTTGTTGCTTACACAACAAGTGAAATAATTAGTTCCATTATAGTTGCATAGAATCATTACATTATGTTTTCTAAAATTTCTTTAATGCTTTGAGTAATAAAGAAGGCATTAACAAATTCTTTAGTAGATGGAATGTAAGTTGCAATGGAAATGATTTCGTTTCGGCAAAATTACAGAGTATTTACAAAATATTGACGGAGGGTACACATTTCCAGGGTTTCTAAATTTCTGTGCCTCTAACAATTATGTTATAACGTTATAGTTAACATTATAAGAGCGGGTGGATTATAAAATAAATTTACTTAATTATGAATATATTTACAACTACTACTAATAATGTTAATAATTAACCAGTTAGCAAACTACACGCGGAAAAGATTCAAAAGTCGTGGTGAACGGGAGTCGACGAGAGGCCATTCTAGTCATTCCTGGAAGTAACAATAATGTTTTACCCTTCTAAAAATTGATTGCGCCTCCTTGGATTGTGTATCACAAAAAATGCACGTTATCGCAAGGGTTCCGTGGGCATCAACTGATGCCACTGCAGTTCCTCTGACCGGGAGGTCCTGGGATCAGGCCCCGACGCTGAAAGAATTTTCGACACTAGCTTGTTAGCTGGATCTAATTCAATCGCTGTCTTGGGGAGAAGTCTGGCGACCAGCTGATCCGATTGGTAGTTTTTCGTGGTCTCCGAGATTATTGGAGTTATGGGGATCAGCCTTTCGGCTGCATCCTTTGTTTAAGACAAGGTTGTTAGCCTTGAATATCAATTAGGGGGATAGTATGAATTATTTTATTATTATTATTATTATTATTATTATTATTATTATTATTATTATTATTGGCGTATAGGCCATTACTGACCACGCTACACGATTAACGTGTGTAATTCTTCCAGGATCAGCTTTTCAGCTGTATCCTTGGATTACAACAAGGTTGTTACGCCTTGAAGTGTGAATTATGAGATGAAAGGATGATGATAGGTCAAGGGACAATCACAAATACGACCATGTCTACGCAGGACTCGAACCTGCAGCCTCCTCGGCACAGACGACGGCTGCCGCAACCGTCTGCGCCACGGGGCCGACGTTTTTATTATTCTTCTTTTCGTTAATCGGCCAACTAGGACCACGCTTGCAAGCATCCTGCCTTTACCGTGGCCCAGTTTTTATTTATTCTCACGGTGGCAGGTGCTTGCGACAATTTTTTGGGGGGACCAGCATTTTCAGCTGGATCCGGTTTTTAACCCCCACGGTTGTTAGCCCTGGGGGCATGGAGGGTGAAATGATGATATGATGGTAATGGGGGTGAAAGGACAGCACATACAGACATACACAAACACACAAATATACCCATGCCCGAGGCGGGACTCGAACCCGCGATCTTCTGGTCCGAAACCACTCCGGCACTACTGCCTTAGCGATCTCGGCCATCTGATCGGCGTTTTTATTATTATTATTATTGTTATTATTATTATTATTATTATTATTATTATTATTATTATTATTATTATTATTATTATTATTATTATTATTATTATTATTATTATTATTATTATTATTATTATTATTATTATTATTATTATTTGTAGGGTGAAAGGACTTAGGTTAATGGGAAGAAGTTTTAGGTGGTGTAGTGCGAAGGAGGAGGTGTTCGTGGGGCTTTGGCACCATCCCAGCATTCCCCATGTGGCAGAGGAAAACCACGAAAACCCTGGTCAGGATGGTCGGCGCGGGGGTCGAACCCGGTCGTCAGAATTCGGAATGCAGCGCACTACGGACTGAGCCACTTTGCTCGGTTTTATGCTATTATTAATATTACAATATGATAATGTTGAAAGTATCTCTAGAAGTCATTAAAGTATACACCTGTTTCATTATTATCATTCCGTGTGACAAACCGATTGTTCACACATACAAAACACACAAGCTTACACAGGCACACTTGCGCGTGTACGCTCAAACAAAAACATACGCAAACACTGTGTCTAAAGTGACACTTGAACTCACATCCCTTTGAATGCAAGCGTTTATAGCACTACTGCTTTAGCACTAGTTGTATGCAATTGCTTTGAAAATTAGGTACCGTTTGTTTTGTTTTATGAAGGATTGTTTGTATGATTGCACCTCTAGTTTCAAATGCATAGCTACTAACTGCTCTCTTGCTCTGTGTTACTCATTGTTACTATTTCTTCCTTTAATATGATTACAGTGAAGTGATAGTTTGATCGTCCGAGACTTATCATATGTTTTTGTTATGTTTTTTCCATCAGTTTTTCTTTTGCACAGCGTTTGCCGGATTTTCGAACATGGTTTAGGGACGATATATGCCGTTCTATCAAGATCGCCTTCCAACGTTCTTGCGACGTGACAGGTGTTCAGTATCACTGACTTCAGCGTTTTTGACAAATATTTTTCCAACTGTATAATATCAGAGTGTTTCTTTGTAGATACAGGAATAAGAACCAGATGCCGAAATGATAATGGGTCTAATGATTTTTTTCTTTATTTTCCGAAGTTTCTTTACTTCATCAGCTAGATCATTGTATTTACTAGTCGTTTTATTCCAGTACAATACTTGACTATGAGATGGCCGAGTGGGATGGTGATGTGAGTTATATCAACTTCTTCCTTCCTGTTGTCTACCACAGTGATGACACGTCTTTTGGTTGCAGCGGTGACGTCAGTTTGGATATCTCTATTCTAGTACGGTTTCAGGTCTCTGTTATCTTGTATAGCCAACGTTGTTCCTGGCGTCTCTGAAAACTCCTTAGTTCCCATTAGCCGTAGTAGCCGATGCTTTCATGTCGACATCATCTTGAATAGCTGCGTACAGATTCTGTGCAAACAGAGGCTTGCTCGGCCACGTGTCCAGTTTTGCTGTCCCGCATATTTATTTCTTCACCGAGCAAAGTGGCTCAGGGCATAGCGCACTGCATTCGTATTCTAGAGGTCCGTATTTAATCCCCATGCTGGCCATCCTGACCGGGGGTTTCGTTGTTTGCCTCTGTCATCCAGGTGAATGTTGTGAGATGGTGCTAGTGAAAGGCCACGACCGCAAAACCGGCGTCGCTAGCCGAATTCGTTAACTACATGAAGTCACGAAGGTTAAGAGAATTCTGGACATAACGGGTTTCTCGTTGTGTGACCGACTAGGATTCCCAGGATCTAATGCCGAGGCCAATTGCCCGTCACTGGGATTTATAATGGCTAAATACAAATATGAATATTTATTTCTATAGTAGGTAGTGTTGATGAATTTATTAATTTCACTGGCGTGACTCCATTTACTTTGTATGTGACTGGACGTGATTGTGGATTAACTTTCGGCCATCAATAGTAAGATTTCTAAAACATTAGGAACAGCTGAAAGAGTGGAAGTGCGTCCACGTACGGAAGTGACCAGGCAAAACAAATTCTTGGTTGTTCAGGATCCTTCAAACAGTTTTAAACAAAATCCCCGGTCCGCAAAAGGTGCACTCTGCTAAGCGCTTGACACTGGTTGCAACTTTTTCACTCAGGGTGACTGCACGCCCGCCGCCGCCGCCCGTGCCTCAGAAGTAACTGTAAGTCGCCTCCTACGAGTCAGAGACTATTTTTGTCACCTTGTGCCGAATACTCAAACCTACGAGTGAGTCGACAGAAGGATATGCTTCTTATTTCTCGCTATTTTAATTATTTCATATTTGTCAATTCAAAATTCCAAACATAAATATTTAAGAATTTATCTTCAATTCGCATGAGATATTCTAGTTTTGTATTTGTTGCCGCATACAATTTCAAGTCATCTATGTAATAAAGGTGGTTTAATATGTACGTTTCTTCAATCCGGTTCTTGATTGTGTAACCGAATCCATTAGAACTCCGGCTTTTGGAGAGCGGGCTTATTGCTCAAACAGACCAGGGTCATTCCATGGAAAATAAGGGGTCGTCAAAACTTGATATCCTAAAATCAGCTATTTTTTTAAATGCTTCTTCTTAGGGTTCTTAGGGTTCTTCTCATGCTTTCTGTGAAATATTAATTAATTATCACCATTGTTGTATCACAATGAGCGGTTAAAGTTCTATGTATTCGCATTACACGTCTTATTTATTTTTTCCTGATTATGGTAAACGACAGAATTTGATTTTCAAAACGCTATTTTTTAGTGTATAGATAGGCCTATGTTTATACATCATATTGAATTCTGCGTAAATTTGTTGTTAATAATTAAGGTCAAAAAATAATTAATATATTAATAATTCAAAGTGCAATATGCAATATTTTAATTCAAACAAAAAAAAAGATGAATATTTCTAGGCAATCCTGAAAATTTCAAGACGGGGCTGCAAAAACTAAGACCGTTCAAAAATTAAAACTTGCAGCGGCATTAGCGCTGTACGCCGCTCGCTCAAACAACGGTGCCCCGCGCCGTATCAACTTCGCACGCTCGTTGAGGAGTCGACGTGATGACATTTGCGTCGAATGACAACTTATCTGGGAGATTCAGATGAAAAATGTTTCACAGAAATGCCGATTTCATTAACTGGGATAACACAATGAAAGCCTCGTGTTCCCGGAATAAATTTTAGTCTCGCAATGCTCTCCTGTAACATTTGAGCTTCCTCTTCATGTACAGCTTTCGTTGTGAAACGAAACACAACTCTTTAAATATTGCATTTTGCTCATTCATAAAGTTCTTCTGGAGTAGAGATGTGAGCCCCTTGGAGACTAGCGTACGCAGCTGATCTCTTCACTGTACTACCTAAGCCGTCACAAGAACCTATGCCATGGCTGGTAGCGTACAAAATGTTGTTCCTCCAAGATGACGACATTTGTTTTGTGATTCGCAATATTTAATAAATTATTTTTGTTTTGTATTGCCCTGCGGCTCCATCACTGAAATACTACATTTCCTTAATTTCAGAAAAATGTTCTTGCAAATATTCAAAGAGTTTCTTCTGAAATATGTGTACTCCTGGCTCGTCACGAGTTATTCTGATATTATTGACAAAGGTTCGATAAATATTTGTCGTCACGTCACGTGTTGATTTGATCACCTCGGTTTCTTCTTCATTTTCAACAACAAGAATGTTTACAGTCATTTACGATACTTTGTGATGACAGCCATATCAAATCACCAACCAATAACTGTGGAAGCTTTTTACGCATTTTCTCGGCCACCTTCCGTTTCCTGACTTCATTTGAGTGCTTTTGAAGTTCAAAAGTTGCAGCACCCTAAAAGTATTTCATCTTTTTTCTTTCGGCATTTGAAATAAAACTTTTAACGTGAAATTTTTTTCTATTCAATACACAGTTGAACGACAATGAATATAACATACTCGCCCAAAGACCAGAGTTTTACTCAAGCAAGCTTCCTAACGCTACGAAATCCGCACGACAACATTCAGACAGTGAGGAAAGTGTCATGAATGAAGACTTTTATTGCTAGAAGCCCCGTCAGCCCTTCCTGAAAGTTCCTGTACCTGACCTTCGGTGACCTTCAAAGCACCCGTCATTCTCCAAGGCCCGGAGTTGGACACAGTTGCTCGATGTGCGAGCGATTATGGCCCTTAAAGACACACAATGCCGATATTAACTAAATTATAATATACAAACTTGAAGTAGCCCCGCGATGAAATTTCAACCATGAATAAATCATTAGATGATCTTTATATAAGGAAAATTAATTTTATTCAAAACATTGTGATGCGATAAAGTTAATACATGTATATGTATCCACTTTAATTAGGTACTTCGTGTGTTCTCTTATGAATAAAAGTGTATTTACTATGAAATATTTCTGAAAGTCTTGCAAGTGTAGTGCATGAATATTTGACTCATTGTTGTAGCCAATTCTGTCAAACTAGGAGTCTTAAAATTTGCAATGGAACTACATATTACTACATTAATAAAATACTGAAATATGAAAAACATTCAAGAATCTACCCTTCAAAATGCTAAAATTTTGGATACAACGACCCACCAGCGAGTCGCCTTGAAATATGCCTCGCCGGATAGCAATCATGTCCGCTTCAATCGTTCCATTTGGCGTGTATAGGTTCTCTCATTGTTATGATTCACCTCGACGTGAAATGAGGTGGAAAATTGAAACTTTTAACTGACTATTTTAAATATTTGGAGTATTATTAATTTGTACTGTTTTTTTAGTATTGTTATTATTATAGTTTATTAATTTATCATTGCAGTTTTCACAAGTGAGTTTTAAATTTTAAAAATTTTTAGGCCTACCTTACAAATCCCTGGTGTAACATAGTGCTTACAATGTGTGGTCAATCATGTGTGAAATAAGACTGACAAAAGCCTTCGGGGTCGAAAACATTATTTGGCCAAGTAATTCATTATATGTTTTAAATGAGATGAGTTAACTGGTACAGTCGATATAATTTTACAGAATCAAGCTTGTATATTTCCATAATTTTGTATTGAAATAGAAATGCATTTCAATTTCTTTCTGCTTTTGCTTTGTTGATGCTTTGATCTTATTAAGGTCAAATATCAATGATGAATAATTTTCTTTAAATTTGGCTAGTAGTATGTTTAATCCAGTTTCGTTGGAAGGTTATAGAAAATAATTTAATTTTGTAGGATCATTTTGTCTTTGCATTCATTGGCAGGGCATATTTTCACTTATGTTAAAGTAGTTGTCATTGCTATTTTTGCAACTGACGTTTTTGTTAATATTACCTTTTTTTCAATTTTGTGCAAAAAAATCCATAGCTGTGTCCACAGCTAGATTACCAGCTACATTGCCATGTCTTTCAAGGAACCAAATATTTTTCTTAATATTACTGCCATAATAATAATAATAATAATAATAATAATAATAATAATAATAATAATAATAATAATAATAATAATAATAATAATAATAATAATAATAATAATTATATCGAGGTTATATTAATTGTTACCACGCGCCTCTAGAATGGTTCATGAGCATCATACTAGCTTCCCATGTGGTGATTCCGGGTTCGATTTCCTGCTCAGGCAAAAAAAAGCACAGGAAGGTGACATTATGTAGATATGGCGAACATGTGGCGTCTTACCCACCAACGGCGGGAATTGAACCAGACCCAAACAGGGGCGACACCGTTAACTTGCTGCAGAGTTGACCCAAGCTACCGAAAATCTCAGTCATACAGTATTGTTATTATTGATGTCATTGGCGTAGTCGTTATAGTTGTTATGGTTATTAATGTTGTTAATGTTATTATTGTTGTTAGTTCTGAGCCACGCGGGAGGCAACCTCACTGTGGTCGGCCTTGGCGTCGCTCCCTGCTCTTCCGGCGGCGGAAGCGGAGTTGGCCGTGGAGCCAGCGCGTGCCGCGGGAGACCTTCGTCAGTTCGGCGCCCGCTGACGGACGGTGCATATCGATTGGCCGCTGCACCGTCGCCGGCGTCGAGGCGCAAGGACGGCCGAGAGCGGGCGAGACGCCGGCAGCGCCGCGGCGGCGTCGCCCCGAACCCGCGGGGGGCGGCGGCGGCGGCGGGTCCGGCAGTGCCTGGCGGGCCTCCGCCCGCGCCGGAGCCGGGCCGCCTCCGCGCCGCCGCCGCCTGCGCCGCCGCCGCCACGCGGCCGCCCCCTCCCGACGGCGACGGCCGTGCTTCCGGAAGCAGCTCATCGCCGACGCTGGGGTCTCCGCCGCGCCGGGTGAGTCGTCTAGCGTGCGCGTGAGCTCACGCGGCGCGCCACGCCCCCTTCGCCCCGCGTGCTGCCCACGTGGCTCCCTCCCTCCGCGCTCGCGCCGTCTGTCGTCACCCCCACCACCACCTCCGCCGTCCCTGACGCTTGCTGTCGGCGGCGCCTCCGACTACGCTGAAGATAATCCCGGTAACGTCAGCCGCCTTCATTAAATTCCCATTAATAACAGACTCACGCGTAGACGGCGCGGAGGCGGCGGCGTTGGGCGGAAGCGGCGGTGGAGGTGATGGGGGCGACGGGGGCGGGGACTTTCGTAACCGAGGCGGTGACAGCGACTACACAGGGAATCGCGCGATGAGCTTTGCCTCATTAGACTTGAGCGAATGATTCGTTCGCGTTTATGATTAAATACGTCACCACGTAGAGAAGCGGTATTCTGCTGTGATTCATTTAGAACCATTTGAATTTTAGAGTTAGTAACGGAAAAAAAGCTTTAAAGATCAGCGCTTTGAAATTATGCCTTCAAAATAAATATTACTTAATCTATGTTGTTCACTATCCGACACAGATCGGTAGCCTCTGAAGGCCTTCATAGAAGAGAACCCTTGAGAGAGAATTAACGAGTTTGCAGTTATTTAAGTCACAAATTGGTTTTCAATAAATTGTCTTCATTTTGTGAAAATTAATAATTTACTAGCAGTTACAATCCGTGGTAAAGAATCTGCAACTGAACATTATATTAATTTCTTCATGTTTACACAGCAACTTGGGAAATATTTTCAATGACGAACAGTATATATTTACATAGGCTATTGATAAATATACATAAATGACGAGTAATTTTTTCGTGTTGAAATTAAGACTATTGTATTACTATAAAGGTTTCAATTTGCAGTTCAAATATTTTATTCCTCATTGTATTTCTAATTATTTTGTAGTGCCTCAAAATAGTATCTCTAATATTTTAATTCAAAAGCAGTTATGATACATACGTAGTGAGAATTGAAGTGAAATGTTTTTTACAATAATTTATCGGGCGTTTCATATTACTTTTTTTTTCTGGTGTTTGCTGGATTAATTTTTAAAGAGTTTTTAACAAACTTGCAATTATTGAATATTATTTTAATTCAAATTTTGAACATTCTGTGTTGTGTTCAGAAATTTGAATACGATATCACGAAGCACTTTTCTACCAGTCAGAGAGGTTTTACATTTTCAATCAAACTCATTTTGTTTTTGAAAAATCACAAAAAAAAAATTCATTTAATGTATAGGCAAAGAAACTATTTTATTTACACCCTAAAATAATATTATCATTATTTCTCCAAACAAATCATTTAACATATACAGTGACCCAACACCGTCCTTCTTTACTTCAAATGCCTTGAATTTTACGAAATGGGTTTACCACGTGGTAATAATTCCAGGTTTTTTTCACATCTACTTTAGTGTGTAGCCAATGAAAATCTAAGATATTTCTTGTGTTATTTCTATTTCTCTATTTTTTATGTTTATTTTACACTTTTTAATATATTATAATATAACTGGAGTACATTGTTAGTTTCAAATCGTTAAACCGGGAGAGATGGCTTGAGGCATCTACTGATGTCACTGCAGTTCCCCTGAAAAGGCTGTCCTAGGTTCGAGTCCCGGCGTTGGCAAGGTTTTCGACACTAGCTTGTCAGCTAGGTCGTCGAATTCAGTCGGTCTGGAGGAGAATCCTAGAGGCCGGCTGTTCTGATCGGTAGCTTTCGATGGTTTCTCCGAGCAATACCAGGCGAAACCCGGAGCGTTGTCCTAACAAATGAGCCAGAGATCGCGCGCGATCTTTTCTCCCTCTTCCTTTTTCTATCCTTAACGCTTACTCACACTTACACATCATGCACTACACTACCACTCATACCGGGAGACCAGTCGGGAGCTTAGAGCTTGGTCAGTCCGGGATAGGGCGGTGCCCCTTGGTGGGAGATACTTGGTTGGGAAAATCCCGCTAGCTGACAGTAGGTCTCGCCATAATGCACGTGAAGACCAACGCCATCTTCCGAGCAAAAACATACACAACACTTACGGAACTAATGACCATATTAATAGATGTGCCTGTAATCACTAGCCATCAACCAATCTGATCATTAATATAGGTTTGTTCCTGTGTCCTTAGTGCCAACACCGTGGATTACTGTGTAGATACCTCTCTAGCCTTCACCGCGCCCCTCTGCTCCCAACTCTTCGTAGCAGTATCGGCGCCGCGAAGACCACCATCCTTGATGGTGAGATTTGCAAAGTTTCATAAAAGAAATATTGTCCGATTAATTCCAAATCACATGTCAGAAAGTATAAGTTACGCTCAAACATTAACTAGCAAACTTTGTACTCTTCTTTCTTATCTATCCATTGCTAGTAAAAAAAATATAATTTGCATTTAAAAATAAAAGATTATTCATTTATTTGAAAACTAAAAATATGATACGCATAGCTGTATGACATATTACTCGCCTCATGATTCATCATTGTTGCGTAAAAACTGCGTTTTGATATTCTGAATCGCTTAGAATTGATGAGAGGTGACCAATAGTTTGAGGATTACCTGGTATTCTGTAAAATAACTTATTTCAATAACAAGAACTGCATATACGGCCTTAGCCCAAAACAATCAATATTTTAAACTCACAAAAAATTATTTTCAGTGTCACAAGGTCCTTTCTTGAAGCAATCTCCTGAAGACAGCTAAACCGACGTTGATCAGGTAGAACGCTTAAGATCAGAATGGTTAAATACCGCGACCAAAGACGGATTCGGAAAGAATTTCAGGGAAACAAATTACAGACTTCAATACATGAAATAATATGGTTTAATTGTTAGCTTGAAATCAAATAGTAGTACATTCAAAATAAGCTTTTAGAATAAATTTGATTTATATATGCCAATTGTTTGAATAAATAAGGGTATAAAAATGTTGGCTTGGAAGGCTGGCAAAGCAAACTTGTCCTTCTCAGTGGGTTCACTTCTTACAACAACGAAGCATAAGTAGCATTAGGTTCCTCAGTGAAATATTCGTTACGTAGTGTTTTTGAATTTTTAACATGGATATTTCCTTTAACACTTTAACTTAAGTAATTTGAGATAACATACATTGCTACATTTTTTCTTGGCAATTTTCGTTTTCCGAATTGTGAGATTTTCAAATCAGCGGAGCAAGAATTGCACTTCTAGGTTGCGATGGCGACGGAGTAAGTATTTTTAGAACAGGGAAACTGGGGAATATCTCAGTAGTAACTGGTAAACGTACTTTTTAACGCCAAGACAATATATATATTGCATTTGATGAAGTCATTTGATGTGGTGATTAACATTTTATTATGTGATTATTAAGACATTTTATTACGCGATTATTTACTATGTATTTTCTCCATTATTTAATGACCTAATTAATTAATTCGGCATATCTCTGATATGCAAAAGTTTTAAAGTTAGTTAAGAATTCTCTTGAATGAAAACTGAAATAAATTGTTGAGAACTAAAATTGAAAATTTAACACGCAACGGAAGAAATTGAAATAATTCGATCTATTTTCCTACTACATAAACTCTTATGTTCTCTCATTCCTCTAGTTTTCATTGTTCTTCCAAAGAATTTCGAAAGTCATCGAAACCTTTACGTAATTTTTCCGAGATGCTGTATAATTTATTGTCCTTCGCTGCAGTCGTAGCACTTAAGAGAGAAATCATAAACGACTATACGTCTTTCAGTGTAACTTTACTTAGTTGTATTGCTTTCTTGTGTGAACCTTATTTACGTATGTTCATTCGCTTGTGTGTTGTCTTGAAGTAAAGTAAACCAATTCTTTACTCAGCAAGCCAGATAATGAAATTTGTGCTCGTATTCCACAACGGATGTTGTTCATTCACTCGCATGTGCTACAAAGTAAATTTGGTCTCTGATTATCTTAAAGTTTTACGTTATTGCCTTTTTAAGTTCCTAAGAACTAAAGTTAGTTTTAATTTCACTACACTTACATCTATCTCCAAAAGGCCTTGGAAGTTACAAAAGGGTGATGCTTTTTGTTTGGGGTCCCATGCCAAAATGCACAATTACTGTTATCAATATAAACTAAATGAATTTAATTTTAGTTTGTTAAATAAATTAATAGTAATTGTAATTTCGCTAAGCCATGTGCACTCTGGAGCCTATATGCATGTTCTCACGCAAAGGAATAGAAAGGAAAGTACAGTAAAGATCAGACGCAATCATACTGATAGAAAAAAATATGAAATTTTCTTTGGGGTCGAGTACAAACGTTTGGAGAAAACCATGCCTGCATTTTTGCAAGCGTCTTGAATTAATATTATTAATACTTAATACACTATATTCACCCGTTTGAGAACTTGAAAATTGGGTAAACAATGTGTACTTCGACGTAAAAAAATTGAAATTATGTTATCATTTCCAAAACCTCAAACATCAAAAATAATATAACGAAAAATATGTCCCGCACCAACTACAACAACTTGCAGCAAGCATCATTCTCATACCTCAAAGAATTCAGAAGATATTTGCCGCCGCCAACTTCAGTACATTCTGAAAAATGGATAAAATCATTATAATTAATTCTATCCGAATTATTGCGATAACGACCATAATAATTATTTATCCATATTTTCTCAAAGCAGGAGAGAAATATATGGCAATAGCAAACTCTGAACAAAAGTGTACAAATGCCCCACTTAAATAAAATTTCTTCGATACTAGAAGAGCTACAGACGGGCTCAGTGGTCGCTTCAATACGAATCACCACACACTTTCCAAACCGAACGTTAGATGCAGTGGGATGCACGGGATGGTCGACGTAAGCCTCTGCGACGGCGCACTCTCCCAGAGCTCCGAGCTCCATTGTTTCCGATGGAGCCAGAGAGCGCACGTGCCACGCATACGCCGCCGCAACCGCCACCTCCGCCGCCGTTACCACTAATGCCGCCACCGCCACCGTCGCCGCCGCCACCGACATCACCGCTACAACCGCCACCGTTACCACTAATGCCACCACCGCCACCGTCGTCGTCGCCGCCGCCGCCGCCGCCATCGCCATCACCGCTACAACCGCGACCGTTACCACTAATGCCGCCACCGCCACCGTTACCGTCGCCACCGTGTATCACCGCTACAACCGCCGCCATTACCCCTAATGCCGCCACCGCCACCGTCGTCGCCGCCGCCGCCATCGCCATTACCGCTACAACCGCCGCCGTTACCATTAATGTCGTCACCGCCACCGCCGTTACCGCCGCCGCCGCTACCGCCATCACCGTCATCACCACCACCACCACCGCCATCACTACCACCGCCACTGCTCGAGCGCAGCTCTGCTCCGCTGTGCTCTGCTGTGCGCTCCGCTCGGCTTCCCTTCACGTCGCGCATCGCGAGCGGGGCGATTTCCGCCCAGTGGCCCCACGTGACGCCCGTCTGCACGCGGGCAGGAGCTGCGACTGGCGCCGGCGCCGGCGCAGGCGGCTTTGCGACGTGGGCAGCCGGTGCAGAAACTCATTGCGGCATGTGGAGACTAGGAACGCCAACAAATTGAATTTCTGGATACATTGCTTGACTACGTAATTCGCTTATCACTAAAAGTTTATGATAAAACGGAATGGCGTGATGACTGAAAATTCGTAGTGACTGAAAATTCGTCCTGACTAGATGAATATTGTGACTGGATATCTATCGTGACTGGATGTCCCTCGTGACTGGATGTCCCTCGAGGCTGGATATCCCTCAAGACTTAATATCCCTCAAGAGTGGATGTCCCTCAAGATTGGGTAGTCCTCAAGGCTGGATGTTCAAGATTGGATATTCCTCAAGACTGGAAGGCCTTTAACACGGGATGTCTCTCAACACTGGATATCTCTGAAGAATGTAAATTTGTCATGACTGCAATTTCTCGAGACCTCAAAATTCCATTTTCTTTGAGAATTTGTTTAATGTTTGGGTGTATGAATTTCGTTATATCGGAGTAATAACTATAATTTTTCTTTTCCAATTCCAATGTTCACATTTTGCGTTTTTTCGGTAGTATATTGATATTTTGGTTTCGATTCTCATTATTTTTTTCGGAAAATTGTCTTGTGGCTATTTCATTCAGAAACTTCCTTAGTAAAAATATTCATTAATTTCAATGCATAGTGCGTGTTTCTTGGGCCACACCGGATTTTAAGGTGGAGACTGCAGAACATAGCACCATTATTGACGTAGCATGGAAATTTAGATTTTACTACTCAATTTTACTTAATGTTTTTTCACCCTCTGGTGCATTCTCTTAAATACAGCACTTTTCCAAAATCTCAGATATACCTTCCAAATTGTTAGTTTTTTTCCTTTGGATATATTAGCGTAATTCGAATAAAACCCTATTTTCCTAAAATACATGCATAAGTGTCAATGTACAGGTGTCCCACCAACTATAGACCATCCCCATAACTTCTAGATGGTTCAGGAAATGCAGATTTCGCTCAACAATGCGAAATTATGAGTACCATGTTGCTAGTAGCATGTCGAAGAGGTATTGTATACAATATTTTTAGTTTTTGAGAAATTGAATCTTTGATTTTTTAAATGGCGCTATATATTTTTCTCACTAGCAATGAATAGATCATGAAAAGAAGAATAAAATGATGTATCATATGTTAGTATTTTGACAGTAATTTGAATATAAAATTAGGTTTCTGACATTATTTTGAGTTAAACGGACAATATTTGATGTAGCAGCCCTTGCAACTCTCGCCGTCGGAAGCGAGTCTTCGCGGCGTCAAAACTGGGGGGAGGGGGGGGGAGGGGGGACTGAGAGGGGTGGAAGTGAAGGATAAAAGACATTACTACATCCGTCTTGATACTGAGGTCACAATAATAAACACCAATTTTAACGATCAGAATGATAACTTTTTTCCATTGATTCATCTGGATTTAACTTGTCTTCTACTGATATTCCTAAAATCGATCATTCCATAGATCAATATAAAAATTGGTGGCATAATTATGATGATAATAATATAATTTTATTGATTCTTGTAAGTTTGAAAATGACCTTTATTATTATCCTCTCTCCGCTACAATTTTTTTTATTTTGTTCTTTTCAATTATCGGTGCACCTTCTCAAGGGGGAATGCTGCAAAGGCTGCTACAGGAAGTGTCCGTTTACTTAAAAATCACATTTCAGAAAGTCTAATTTTTTACTCACATTACTATCAAAATACTAACATACTAAACATAGTATTATTCCTCTTCTCATGATCTATTCATTGCATGTAAGAAAAATATATAGTTCTATTTAAATAGTGAAAGATGATTAAATTTCTCGGAAACTAAAAATATTATAGACCATTTCTCTAAGGCATGTTACTTGCTTCATGATTCCGTATTGTTAAGCGAATGCCTTTCGAGATCATGAAGCGTTTAGAAGGTGGCCGATAGTTGGTGGGACATTCTGTATATATATTTGAAAGCCGTTGTATTTACTTCCTACTGTAATGTTTCTTGTACTCGGGTACGATTTCTACAAGCTGCTGATTTTTACGTTCATTTATAGTAGGTTGAGGAACGGCTTCGAGCACGGGTATCTCGGCTGGGGTGGGCGCTGGCGAAGCGAATCCGACGTTGCCAGCGCACGTGCACGGAATTTTCGAGGCCAGTCGGCGACGCTCAGAGATGCCTCAACAGGTCAGGTTGACTGGAGCGCGGCGGCTTCTGATTGATGGGCGTGGCTCCGTCGCTCGTTCACGACGCGCGCCCTTAGGTATTGCGAAAGCCCTTGGGTTCGTGTTGTCTCTCGAGGATGAGTGAGAGATGTGACATTGTAACTGTGGTGAGCATGATCGCGGTCGCTCGTTAGTGTTCATAAGAGGCAGGAAGCGTTTGTGTTGTGACTTTCCCTTCATGCTGCACGACCAGCTCGCGGTCATAATGCGTCCGGAATGCTGTGTGTACGCTTCAAGATTGTTGTAGACATTTCCACTTTTTGTTATAGTAGTGTAAGTAATTGTGCCATTTTTGGTTACCATACTCTAAAAAATGGATTATTGGAAATTATCATTAAGAGATATCTTCTTTATAACAAACGTATTAAACCAAAAAAGTGTGTAAAGTGAATTTTAACAATGTGCCAAACTAAAAAAAACAATCCTGTAATTTGTGAAAAAAGATTAAGATGGTTTTTCCGTCATCTTATTTATGTATTTTTCACCATCCGTACGAAAACTTCAAGAGAAAAGAATAGGAGAACTTGTTAGGAAAACGTTGTTTCTAAAAATGCCCATACATCATCCAAAATTGTCCCAAAGCTATTAGTATTTTCGAAAAAATGCTTGATGACTTCAGTTCAATAACCAATTGAAAAAAGTTTATTTCAAGAAAGAAATGTGTAACTTCAATAATGTGCAATTAGCCTGTCAAGATGGCCGAGATCGTTAGGGCAGTAGACCACGGGTTTGAGCCCCGCCTCGGGCATGGTGGTGTTAGTGTATGTTTATATGTGTGTGCTGTCGCCCCCCAGGCAGCTAAAATGCTGACCGCCCCTCAGGCAGTTACTTGAACCTGCTGAAGCAGGATACACGCGTGGTCCGAGTTCGCCTATACGCGAAAAATAGTGTAGTTATTCCAGGGATCCCAAAACTTTCAAACGCTTGCAAGTTTTTAAAATTCAGAATTAACACTATAAACCGGACCTTCACCAACTTTATTAGTGAATTTTACTCTATTCCTGTAAGAAATTTAGAGAAAATATTTGGAGCAATTTTCCAGAATTTTTTGAAAATATCCCAGGAGCTTGACGTAAAGTACACCCAAAATTGAAAGATTTTCTTTAAAATTCACATGCAGACCTTTTGTTGTTTTATCACGAATAATTGCGTCATCACACATTTAGCCAATCGCAGCTAGAGAATCGTGGGGAGGTAGCGGTAAACGGGAACAGCTGAGCACCAATTTTTCGTATAGATGTCAAATACTAGTGAAGTCACATTAAGATTTTTTCTCAAAGTTAACTGTGATTCTCTTATAAGGTTTTAATACTGTAGAATATAAAAGCAGCTTATGCAACTCCTTTATACTGTTGCTTTATTGCATTCGTACAAATGTGAAAACTCACTCCTGACGTCGCTCGTTTCCAAAACACGTACTCGTGCATTAAATGTTAATATTATAAACTAATTGCGTAAACTATTACTATTCAAGAATCCACAAAATCCTACAGAATTCTAGAATTCTACTCCATGTAGTGTTTGAATTTTATCTAGGTACGTCGAAAATTCCCCGCCAGTGGGACTCTGAACAGGAGGATCTCCCTGTCAGTGTTGCTGCAGAGACAGCGGTAATGCTGCCTCTGAGCTCGCTGAGCCCGCCCAGATGTTTGCCGTCCAAATTATTGATGCTCTGCTGCATGAATATGACAGTCTTAATGGCTCTTCCGGGAGATTGACTGACGGACGAAGCCAACGCAAAACTCCGACAGAACCGGGCGGCCGCGGCTGTCAGACCAGGCCCTATACGGACAAGTAGTATAGCGATATCGGAGTTTTCGCAGTGCCTCCGAAGACTTCACTGTCATCGATCAATGTTTTCACAAATGCCCGTCATAATATTTCATTGTTCGCTCTCCCACTATTGACCTTTCCATTCAGGGGCAACATGAGCCGGACGTGTTTCGATTCCACACGACTTCGTAGAAGGACGAGGTCCAAGTAGACCGCACGTGGTTGGAATTCTGTACGGGCAGGGAGCGACACGCGATAGTGTGCACCGAGCAGACCCAAATAGTAGGCAAAAAGTTTCCTTCGGGTTGCTCTTCAATGATGTTGCCGGGCTCCAGGGACCGCATCGAAAATATACGAGCAAGTGTACACCCTTATAACGAGGGGAAAGATTTTTTCGAGATTTTTAACACTTTTTTCGTAATGTGGAATGTTATGTAGTTTCACGTGTTTCGAAGTGATACTTGAATACTGTACATTTGTGAAAAAGTTTGAACATTAGCACTAATTTCTTTTTACTTAAAATCCAAACGTCCATTGTCAACTAACTTTAATGTCTAATGCCATTTTGGTAATTATTTACACATTTATGATATATTTTATACGCTGTCGATTAAGTTTTTTGGAAGTTAACAGGGGAAGTGGCACAAACAGAATTATTCTTAAGGGGGAGAACGTAGTATACAATCGATTTAATTATTTTCTAATAAATAAATGTTCATTTATGTTTAGTTTAAAATGTATTAATGAATAGTTGATACTCGATATATAGTTATTCACAATATTTTCATTTAATAATTTTCATTACAATAGAACATTCGTAAAACTGCGAGGTTTTAAACTGTTCAGGGGCAACATCGCCATCCAATGGCATGTCTCTGGTTAAATGACATTAATTTATTTATTTAATGTGATATGGATGTATTAATTGTATTTATTTACGTTTAAAACGTGTCATGAACTAATAACGATTGGTACTGGAGAGAAGAGGTTTACCTGGAGAAGGGAAGTAGAAGAAAGTACAGGTAGAAAATTTTATCAATTCTCATCGGTTATCAAAGCAAAACAATTGGTGCCCAATTATAATCCAAGTAAACAAGAGCATTTCTCCAAACGCGCGACCACTTGAGTGTTAATTTGTGTTGCTAGGGCATTTGGCTTTGGCAATTTCCGCATAATGTACCCAATAAGCTCACAATCCGCTTGATCTGTGCTCTTCATTACGTGAAGATGGATAGGGTCACAAACAAAATTTGATAATACTCTTAATACAAATACTGATTATCATATTTGTGGATTGTATTTTAAGTACTGGTTTATACAGTTATTTTTGTTTTTCACACGCGGAGTAGTATTCCGTCTGTAAACGTTTCCACTTAATGAGTTATTGGCAAGCGAAATTGTTTTTTCTTTAGTCACGTGATTGAGGATGCGCTTGATGCACGCATCACTTGCTAACGCATTCTCTGTTACAATTTTGTAATTACGAGAGACTTATGCATGAGCATAAAGAAAATTAGATGCGGCCATCTAAAGCTATCAACGCTCAAATCAAACTCAACCACACCATATTTAAAATTAAAACTAATTTTAGGATCAATGTTGTATTCCCCAACATTAGAGCCTTGGTAATTTCTCCAAATCGTGGGCGCCGCCGCTATCTTCGTCTAAAGCTATCAGCGCCCACCTAGGAAATGCAACTTCCCAATATTGCAAGACAACGAGAATACATTCGAAATTAAAGGATAATTAAAGACTCCAGGAAATAATTGTTGCAGTACATATTTTCCAAAAATAATGGCCGTGCAAAAAGGAAGAGGTAAGGTACGTTCTTATAGGCTACTATACGAAAAATCAAAAGCCTGAGAAAAATATGAAACCTTACTCAAAATTAAATAAAACAGCTTTTGTGTACTTATTATGCAATATACTTGTAGGTTATTACAACATGAGTTAAAGACGGGGCATGCGCGCCATATCCAAACGTGTTATTCCCCTCGTATTAATACTCAACAACTACTGAGATTTTTAAAACAGATACAGATTATTTACATATCTCGAATTGAATGAAGTTGAGCAGAAAAACTCTGAACCACAAGAATCGATATGGTAAAAAATATAAGTTCGTAGAGGCTAAAATTAGCCGAGTAAAGTTTTATATTTTTCGGAGGATTTTGGTTTTTGGAAAATATGGTTTGAACAATTTATTCCCTAGATCCTTTAATTAACTTTCAAATTTGGACGCATTTTTGTTGTCTTGCAATGTTGGGAAGTTGTATTTTCTATTTGAGAGCTCATATCTTTATACTTAAGTTAGCAACCTTACGAATTTGGCCAAACCACAAACGCCTAAAATTCTGGAATACAACACGTAACTAGCCAAAAATTAGTCTTTAATTTAAATATGGCTTGGTTGAGTTTGGTTTTTCGGCACAGAAAGTTTTAAGTGGTTCAGCGGGCGAGCTTTTCCTCCACGTTTCCCGCCAGATGTTTGGAATGGATTTCATCTTCAGAGAAACGGCTATAATCAGCGTTGAAGGATGGAATTTCAAGTTTCGAAACAACCGTGTCTCATCATGCGTCCGTGTGGAAAAAATTGAGACACCTATAAAGGGATAAGAGGAATAACGAAGACCTCATAACTCTGTTGTTGGCATGTACGATAACAATTCCCAATTACTACGTCCAACCAAATTAATTCAAGGCAAGTAGAGCGTATGGTGGCAAATTACCAAAATTATAAATTTCATGGAGATAACGACGTACATTTGCGGTCTTTGAGCTATAGCCTAAAATTCCAGATTACGCCTATAAAAGTAAGTAAAGACTGAGAATTTGAACACCTATTTCTTAGTATGTACTGTACGCCATGCATTTAAAATTATTACTCCATATTTTGAGTACAATTCAAACATAATAACTATATAACGATCACGTGGCCACATTGTGTTGTGTCTTTCTGTAAGACCAAAATGGATTAGACATTAAAGTTGGATAAAATTTTATTAGACTTTTTAAGTATTGTACCAAATTTTAACACACTTTTTAATAATTAGAGCAAATTGTTATTAGATGTGTTTTAAAGGCCGTCCTGCTATTGGAGTTGAAATATTAGACCTTCTATCATTAGACGTAATGTCTATAAACCTAACGACTTCCATCAACTTTTACTTAATGCGCGTACGCATTACGTATATTAACTAAAGGATTAATGAACGTAATAGATTGTGTAGTATTTCACGAGGCATTATTGAACGCGCACCGATGGGATCAATGGAAATCGAAAAAAGCCTTTAGTATATAAATAAAATTTCAAGGAATCATTCCTAGAATACCTTTGTCTTCTAAAACTCCCCTGCCTTTCCACTAACCTGCCAGCGCCAGAAAGTTGTATTTTTGTGTCTATAAATATTTCTAATGTAAATATTATTAACTTCATTGGGGTAACAGTGTGTACTATTCATCATTGTAATTAATGACAATATAGAATAATTCTGTTAATGAAAGGATCTGATTAAATTAGAACATTGTCATAGAAAAAGTTAAGAATTAATGTTAAAATATTAGACAGAAACACCATAAGTGAGAGTCACGCCATGAATTAGAAAATAAAAATTAAAGAAATTTCGTAATTGCAAGCTCTCAAATGCTGAAATAAAAGCATTGACATTTAAATTACAAAAAAAGAAAGGAGATATTTTATTAAATTTAAGTGAGATGTGTAAAACGGTAATTAAATAACATCACTCAGTGTTGTGACCAAAACAACAAAGAACAACAAAATTTCTTAAAATTCTGTTTATTCCACAAACCAATAGAAAATCCACTAACATAAGCCAAGTCAACCAATATTCCTGTAGATGTTCCGTATGCGTAGCGTTGTTTACAGTTTCTCCGTTGGGGCAGTCCTAGTTCGTATTCACTCGACGTCGCACTGTACACTTCACTGTTGACTCACTGGCGCTCACTGGCTACTGCCCGCCCGGGCAGCGCTCTTATACCCCGCTCGGGGTGAAGGTGCGCCGGCCAGCTCCGCGATAAGGGTGAACCCTTCTGCTCCGAGGCTTGCCCGAGCGTGACGGAGCTGTAGGGTTGATGATCGGCGCCCTCTCTTGAGCGGCGCCGGTACTAACTTCTGGCGGCAACTTTAATGGCGCGTGTTCGACCACATCACTCAGGCCCGAATGAGCCGCGAGTCGTGTACCTACTATATATAAGACGCGCGTAGTCAGCGGACAGAAGCCTTCCCTCCGTGCACATCCCTCGTCATACTTATTCCGTTATACGCATTTCGTGTGTGAAGAGTAAAAGCGTTCAGAGCGACTCTACCTGCCACTCTCTGGTGGCTAGATGAAGAACAGCGTGGTGGGGGGTGGGGTGATGCTACTCGCGCCATGGACTCCCGCTGGTGACATTGGCCGTGACATCACTGGACTACGGCAACAGGAGGCTCGCCGACCCACTCCACGGAGGAATATTGCCCTGCACCAAATCGCGCTGGTCACGGCCTCTGGGTTATGGACGTGGCTCTCCGTGTGATGGGGGCTTTGTTTCGCGTCGTTTGGAGATTACACCTTCATCTCGGGAGCCACGTTCCCCGCCCTTTCAGAATGGACGCGCGTATCCTCATGTTTTACGATAGTGGCACACACAAAGGCCCCGAATGTGGAGAGACGTCCAAGTCCACTCTTGTATAAAGTCTGAGCCGTATATGTATGATACGTATGAGAACAATACAAAAATGTAAATATAGAATTAAAAATCGCAATCGGAAATAGAAGAAATGTATTTTATAGACACTCGTTAAGAGTAAGTCTTAGCAAGGGACTTCGCAGATGTCAAAGTCAAGGGTCTTGGAGATTGAGGGATACGCGAAGAGTGACAAATGATTCGAAGAGCTACTCATTTAATAATGGTTACGCAGGATGGCTGTCAGTTACCGAGTGGAACGTATTTCCTTCGTGTTCATCACCACAAAAGGTGAGTAAATGGACATAAATATTGTCACATTGGGAATCATACGCCCAAGGAAGTGTTTGAATGATCGTTTCGAATGATTGTTTGAAGTATGGTTGGCCTAAACCAGGTAATCCGGGATCGAAGACCAGTCGATGTATCTTATGCTTTGATCAGTCTACTCAAAATTTTAAAAAAATGTTTCATTTTATTTAATAAAAACGTCAAAGTTTGTTCAATACTAGATAAAATACGAAGCAAAGATATCATACATAGTTTGATCACCTTTCCATTGCAAGCAAAAATATTCCTTTTTCTTTCACTGACTGTTTATAGTAGAACAGGAGTCTGCAAAAAATATGAATAACAGCAAAACGCAATTATGGCGGTCTACAGTTGATGGCGCAACTTTTTGAAAGAGTCGAAAAGAAAATTGTATGTCTGTTCCTCCGCCTATAGTCAACGCTATTGCTTGAAACATTCAGACGATTTCCTGCAAAATTGGTATTCCCCGAGCAATGTGGACCAGCTTTATGCCCTGATACTCTGAAACGAATATTTTTGTTTCCAGCGATGCTTTACGAAAAGCTTAAACACAATTTTTTTCAAAATTAGCACTAAATTGTTTGATTAAATGTTGTCCTCGGATAATCTAAAGAACTTATTAAAACAAGACGTGAGTCTCCTTTGCGTTGAAATCCCTATTTTTTAGTTTAGACTCTTTCCAGTACTGCCTAAAATGTTAGAAGAGCGGAAATTATCATATTAATATTACGTAACGGTTCCAAATAATGCGAGAAAGTATGTGTTATTGTAGTGCATCACGTTAAAAAATATTTTCTAGAATGTTAATATTTGCTCTAAGTAATGAGGACGGGTGTAAGGGCAATGTTTGCAAAATCTCATTAAAGATTACGCGGTCAAAATGACATTAATATCGAAATCAAACTGTAGTTCGGTAAGAACAATAATAGCTCATCTTTGTAAAAGAGAACATATTTTTTAAATAGTTATGCCTGAAAAAACACTACTTTTCAGATAAAATCTTCTGCCATTCTAGAGATTAGCTTAGACAAAAAATATAAATACAATCGAACTTTTTAGCAACTAAATAGACGTATGGGATTATAAAACGCTGTAAATTTCAAATCACAGACCGACGCCTTAATTTTATGCGTATAGATGTAGTGATGATTTGTGCTTTTTGAATTAGTATTCCTTGACGATAGTTACACAGCAACAAAAAGTTAAAAACATTTCCTCAGTTTGATGCGAGTGACATTTCTCTTTCACTATGGAGTGAAATAACTGAATTCTACACGGCAGCTACATCGTTTAATTTAAAAAAAACCATTTAAAAAACAAACACAAATTTTCGTTAAAGTTCTATTACATATTGGCCTCCCAAATTAAGAGTAAATATTTACCATATCCTTAGGTGATGAAATATTAGCTGCAGAAAATGAGCCTACGGTTACGGCATCGTCTTGAAGGGGGCGGAGGGAAAATGGTCAGATGTAGAATGGTAGATTATTGTATGTCTGTGAATAATGACAAATTATTAAAAATAATCGTACTGAACTAGCCTTTTGTAGGAAATAGACTACAAATCAAGGAATGTTTTGAGTGAGTTATTACCTGTAATTCAAGGGAATAGACCTAACATTCCCAGTAATTCGGAGCAGGTCTGTTGCGACTAGTCGAACACTTTGTATGCTGAATTTTAGAAGAATTTAAATTCTTAAAGTTGAAATTTACGTTAGTTATTCAAAAAGTATCGAAAAAGTGGAGGTTTGTTTGCGTCTTCGTCTTCGATGAGTGAAATATTAGTGGCAGCTGTTGAGTTAAATTACGAAGAACCATGGGTACTTAACGCAGCGGTTCTTCCCAGTCCGGCCAATTCGTTGCAAGTGCGGAAGTAAAATACTAAAAAACTGAATTCTAGCATCTTCAGAAGCTCATTCTAATAGAACACCACTTTGCTTACGGTCACATTAAAAATATTTAAATTTATCCGTGCATCTTCTTATTAGGACAAAATTGAAATGCCTGCGTACCTGCCGTGTACGCTGTATCTTTGATTGTACGAAATGCATCATGGAAGTCGTTCCGGTTGAGAAAGCAAATAAATATTTTGATTGAGTGATTCATCCGTTCTCCAATGCAGATTTGAAAACCCGATTGAGAAGCCTAACCACACACTCCTGGAAAGTCCCTTTTCTTATCGCACGAACATATTCTTTCAGTCGGGTCGTCTGTTTCCTTTGGTCGCGATAAAACAAAAGTTTGGAAACGGTTCCAGTGCAATGGCTTGGCTTATTTTTCATACTTTGGAGCTTTTCGGATCAACGTAAAGTGTCAGCAAACTTTCCGGAAAGACAATGGAAAACGATCGATGAGATGCTTTGTAGACAGTCAAATTGCTTCTAGACATGATACTGCAGATACCGGTGTGAGATACTTTTGTAACATTGCGTAAACCACACGCGAGACAAATTTCATATTATTTTTTAATGAAAATCTGTTATGACTTAATCGTGTAACGACAGTGCGCCAGGAAAGCCTCTCGACGGTCGCACCTTGCTGGTGAGAGAGCAAAACAGATTATGTTGCTAGCGCGAGTTGTAGGTTGATTCAAAATAAAACGTAGGAGCGGATTCAACACGGTCGTAAAGGTGCTGAAAGAGTTATGCAATTCACTTGTTTTTCGGTGATCTGGTTGCTACCACCATCAATGAAATTTTTAATAGATGACTCAGATTACAACCGGTCGTGAGGCGAAATTTTTGTGGCGCACTGTAGTGAATTATACATTATTTACCTCTACGGTACATAAGAGTAGTTTTATTTGGTGAAAAATATGACTACTTACCGGTCATTTAAAATAAGGAGAACGAAGATCTCAATGAGCGATATTAATCAAGAATAATGTATACTTATCACAGTACCTTAGAAACACTGCTAATGGAGAATAGGGTAATTTCTATAACATATAATTTTCTCGTTCAAGTTAATAAAACATTAAATGCAAACGAGATATCTGTTGTTTCTTGAATAAAATGCTAGCGCTAGGTCCCCACTGGCGAGGAAAATTACAATTTGAGAGTAAATTCTCTTTCAAGTCGTAGTTAGAAATTTACCGCAGTATAATATAATAATAACAGCGAGAAGGGCAACGCCGACGGAGTCGCAAAAAGAGAAAAAAGACATCTTGAATGGGTTCGTTACGGCAATTTTCAAAAGCGCTTGGAGATGCGGCTTTGGACTTCAGTAAACATTTCGCCTGGAACAGAGAGTAGGATGCTGCGAAATTAAGGAGAGGCGATGAGGAAATTGAGAACGAGAGTGCGAGGCGCTAAATGGAAATGAATGGGCGCGGAGGAGAGCGGGAGACGCGGGTGGTTGGCTGCGGGAAAGAGGGTGGAGAGGGGATGCGAGACGGACAGGAGCGTATCGGGAGGTAGAACAATCTGACAAGCCGGTGGGTGGCGAGGGAACATGGCAGGCTTCCAGGTGCTAGTGGGGTTAGGCGAGTGCCTCGGCGCATGGGGACTACATCTCGGGTGCGAGGTCCAGTGGCATGAACTCTGCCCGCTCTGATTATAGACCTCCGCCTGCATAATTAGCCGTAGCGTGAGTCGACAACCTCCCGACGGGGGCAGAGGATGGATGAAGGAAAATGGCGTTCGACGACCTAGATGAGAGGATTTCCTCTGGAGAAAGTAGAAGCCACATGAGGGAGAATGTTTGTAAAGAGGTGTGGAGGGAAAATTAGGAATGCTTTTTTAATACCATTAATGAAGTGTTTGTTTGCAATAAATTGTATAATCCTCTTAGTCCATTGTGCCATTGGTCATTTTATTGTATCCTTTGTATAATTGAGTTTTAAAAGTGCATCATAGATTGTATGAAAACAGAGTATAATTTTGACATCAAAATTTAATAATATTATTGAATAATGTTAATGTCACAGCCAGCTTCAAAACGCGGAAAATATTGATTTTCGAATGTAGTAGGGAGATAATTAAAATCTGTACAAAGATGTATTGTTCGTAAAGTTTGACGTAAGATAATCAAAGTGGATTAGCGATATTATGCATTTAATATATCTGATGTGATACTGTACTCTCTGTTGCTCCGCTAATCGCTTCACAGAGAAGAGCGAGGAAGCTAGGAGTACTGATGCATCAGAAGAGCACTTGGGGTACTAAAGTTCAGTAGCTCTGTTATAAGATATATTTGTCATCATTCTGAATAATAAAATCTATGACTGGCATTTCGGGCAATCTATGACGGGCTCTATGTTTGTAACTCCCTTGATTCTATTGTTTTGAATATGTTTGTTGCACTTATTTGCTTACTTTAAATTGTATTCACATTATTTTATATATTCGCTGTTGATTAATTGTGAATTATCACAGACCGGCTGCACTCACAAGGAGACGATTAGAGAGAAGAAATATTTTTTCATAAGCCCGTAACACGTTTTACTGCAAATCACTAAAAATTTAGTAGTATATTTATTTTTATTTATTCGTTCACCCAACTATTATGATTAATATTTCCATTCTACTTTTTATATTATAAAACATTAGCAATTGCCTCTCATACTGATACACACGTTTAATGTACTACATAAACAGTTAAATGTCAAGTAACGAAGCACTAGTTACTCAGCAATGTTCGCGTTGACACAGACTGCCACGAGAAACGAAAACAAATCTTTAAATGATGAACGTATGGTTTACTAAAACTGATGGACTCATGTTTAAAGTTTCTTGGAATTCACTTAACTGAAAATAAATGTTTCAAAATTTGAATAAAGTTATAATTACCACAAATGTCTATGGGCGACGTCTCACTCAGTGAGTACCGATGACGGAATTCTCTCTCTTAAGTTTGCGTTCACCGCTCCGTAAGTAGCTTTCAATGAAACAAAGAACACCGCCGGTCCGGATGGTCGTGATCGTTAAGACAGTAATGACGTAGCGAACTCGAATTAAAGGGTCGCGGGTTTGAGTCCCATCTCGGGCATGGTTGTATTTGTGTTTGTCCTTTCACTCCCCATCATGATGGCCCCGATGGCATATCATGTCATCGTTACAGTTACCATACCGTTAAATGCAGTAGTGGCCGCTAATAATTTAGATGTTGCTGCGACCTTAAATAACAAAACAAAGAACGCCAGATTTCGTTTCATGTTTTCCAATTGTGCAATTTTTCTCGTGACCATGAAATTATTACTTACCACACCTTTTAATTCATTTCTCTCTAAGAATGGAAATGTCCATAGCTTTTTCCAGAGTTAATTAATATTGTTAAATTAAATAAAGTAATGAAACTATTTCGTCATTTTTTTCATTCTATAAGACTATACTATAAAGAACTACGCATTTTTGTATATGCTTATCATATGATAAGAAATTGCTTGTGCTTTTCATTGTGAAACAAACATTGCCTGCAAATAAGGCGTGTTCGTCTACCAGAATTTGGAAGAGGTGCGCATTCGAACAACTCTTCCACGGACATCGGAGCGGCTTACATTCTTCTTTCACGCTTCACTGTCATGGCGAAAGAGGAAGTGTTCGGCAATCTCTCTCAAAGTGACGAACAGGGAAGTGTTCGTCCTAGTAATTGTTCTTGAAAGGCATAAATCATGAAAATTTGCAACAGAAACACGATTGTTTTGAGAACCACTTTTAAATTGCGCGTATAAAACATATTCGTAAGAAATATTTTACTCTACCGGGAAAATTTAGCAAAAAGGTTGTTGATCCACAAATGTAAAAACTCGTGTTAATTTTAGGTATTATCATTAATCATTCAAAATAATTTGTAAATATCGAATGCTATGTTTTTGTATAATGTGGTGATACTTTGATGGTGGAGTGTGTGATATTTGAGGGCGAAGTTTGTGCTAAATGAAGACCTTTTTTCTGCCCGTTCCTCGTTATTTCTCGCTTCTTTCGTAAGCTAACGGCGACTCCTCCTGTGCTCAGAGCTCTCCCAAGATTTAGTGATTCCATTGCGTGTGCATTCCACGTGCGTGTAAGTTTGAATGCTGCATCATTTGGAATAGGTGATAATTAAATTGGTAATTGGTGGTATGCGTCAGCTGTACATCGCGTTTACACGTCGCGCTTGCACGTCGGTTGGTCCACATACAGATTTCGTGACTGCCTCTGCCTGGCAGTTTCATTTCAGTTTTCTCCTTCCCAGAAAAGCATCTGTATACGCATCATCTGGGAACTCCATTTACTGCATGTTCATTTGAATCCACCTGCTCGATTACTCAGCTTTATGCCTCTCGTCTCCAGCGATATTGTCGAAAGCGGAGGACGCGTACAAAGAGAAGACAAGGTTGTTACTATGCAGCGTTCACGTTGCCCACTATGTATTTCCGAGAACCCGTTTTCGCGCTGCAAACTCCTCCCACATCACCGCGCAAGTGTGTTTCAAACCGCTCGCTCTCATCCGTTTCCCACGTAGTCCTCTGGCTGATGCGGCGGCCTTTAACTCGGTGCTGAGCTCGTTGCTGGTGAGCCGCGTTGTGTGGAACTCATCCCTTTTGCGAAATGGCATCAGGCGCTGTGCGACGTCTCGCTGCTGCCCATACGCGCGATTAAACATTTGAGCGGACTGGCGCTAATTCTCAGTTCGTGGAATCGGAGTAGGGAACGGGAAGATGCAGGCGTGGCTGCTGGTGTGGATAAAGAGAGACGCCGTTGCCTCTGAAGCGACTCCGACCGGGTGGACATAAGGTTCGAGTTCCGACGAGGGCGGAATTTTGAAATATAGGTGTTGTGGTGCGTTATCGTTGGCATCTTTCATGAAATAATTGTAAAGGTTGTCATTGCCAACAAAAGTATTTAATGTAATAGCAGCTTTCGATGGCTTAGCCATCATCATCAGTTGTCTGCTGGATGGAAGCCACAAAACGACTACCTTCTACGCTTCCATCCAGCAGACAACTGATGATGATGGCTAAACCGTCGAAAGCTGCTATTACATTAAATACTTTTGTTGGGAATTTTGAAAACTAGCTTACAACATTCAGCCGCTGTCTGGAGGAGAACTCCAATGGCCGGCTGCCGTTATGAGTGGTCTTTCGTGGTTTCCTCTATCAATAGCAGGCGAATGAAGAAGCAGTACCCTGACGAACGAACCGCGTGCGATCTATCCTTCCTCATTCTAGTCCTCTATTCTCCCTTTACACGCACTACGCCACAAGCCGTATGAGTAGATCAGTGGCAGCTTAGAGTTGTGCTGGCTGGAACGGTTCCCCTCTGGACAAGATGTGGGAAAATCTCCCACAAGCCGACGAGTAGGTCGGCGCCGAGTCGTACTATTCCGTGTGTGGGGGTGGGGGATGATACCGTCCCCTCTCGTACCTCCATAAATCTGATACCTCCAGCATAATATATATTTTTTTGAGGATGTTGTAGAAACTTCACATCCAGATTTTCCGTCGCGTTTTGATCCTCCAGTGAACCATTTTTGAAACTTTTGGTATTTCTCATTAATGTAAACATTCAGAGAATGTGCCATCCAAAATATAAATGCTTACTTGATCCATTATGCTGATTTACGAAGGTATTAAGTTTTCTGTCAACAACAATCGACATAACACACATGGGTACGATTAGACTGTAGTGATACCAACATCAAAAACATTAACTACAGCTTCTTATAACTCTTTTAGATCATTGTTGTACTCGTAACTGTATAGTATCGCTAGTCTTTACTGGTATTCACTTATTTTCCTTAAGGTAATATCATCGCATTCTAATAGCCGACAAATCATTTACAGGTAAATTCTGAGATACAGTGGAGTATCAAAATATTTTAACTTGAACAGCTGGGTAAATAATTGAAAATAGTTTATTTATAGAGTCACCTGGCTTGATCGTCCATATTTGCTCTGCATGTAATATTGCGGTATATGTAAAAGGAATATTCATAAATAACTGGAATTGTGAGAAAAGTCAACACTTTGTAAATAATTGTTTTGAAAGTGAAAATTACCTCATAGTAGAAGCAAAGTTTGTACGTCGTGCCTCTAAACTGTTACTACGTTGTAGATCCCGAACCGAGAATAGCTACTCTAGTATTCATATTGTTATTCGTGGGGTTTGGTCAATTAATTAAACACTTATTTTAGTTTACCGACGTTTACGAGTTTATTTCTCCATCTTCAGGGATGTACTTCATAAACATCATTGTTTAAACTGCATTTTTTAAATATACATTGTTTACATAACAATCCTGAAGATGGAGAAAAAATAAACTCCGAAACTTAGGCAAACTAAAATAAGGATTTAATTAACTAACCAAACCGCAGGTATATCACGGTGGATTCTACAAAAGATGGTCCTGAAATGCAGCATATATTGCTAAACATTAAGAATAAATAACACAGAGAATTAAATTATCCATTTAAATTTCTTAATACTTTTTGTCCTGTTTATTTTCCTTCAATTTCATTTTACATGAATATGGGCTTTTTTCACTTTTTGACACCACCTTCAATGAAGTGATTAGCACCGAAAGGAACTGATTTAAAAAAAATAGTAATAGAAAGTTTAAAGAAAACTCACTTTGTAGACAACCCTTAGAGTAGCATAAAGAACACATTTTGGACTCCTCGTATTCCATCTGTCTCATTCTCCATGTTTCCATCTATCCCCCGTCCTTCACCCGTCCGACTTTCTGCACATGTCCACTTGCCACACGCCTGCCCACTTAAACACTGTTTTCCAAAATGTTCCTACGAACTTGAGGACACAAAACCCCACTTTCAACTGACTACGAGACATTTTCTTCGAACTGTGCGGGATTTTAATGTATGTTCCAGTAATATGTATTTACGTAATAATCTGAGAATTTGAGAATAATTTCCTAACAAGTATTAGCACTCTTAAAGCTCGTTGGCTCCTTGTGAAGGGTCAAAAACCATCTTTTTCTCTCAGTATTAGAATAGACTATTTCTGGCCAGCATGAAAATATGAAATTTAAGTGTTAAAATAATAATTAACCCTATCGTTTTCTTGAAGACAGAAACATCACTACAACCCTCTTCTCGACTGCAATATTCCACTTCCGTAAATGGGATGAAGTGACTCTTCCATTGAGTAGCAAACCTTTTGTAATCGTTTCGTACTTTCATAGGGTGGGCAAACAAGCAATACCTTTGATGAAGATCGAAGGTCAATGGCGCATGTGGCCATGGTCAATAGTATATCAGCGAAGTGTCGTGTTTGCCAGTGATGGTAGGTGTACAATGTTTACCCGGAGTGGAGAGCGTTGTACTCAAAACTCACTCGGAACACGCCGTCTGTTGCGTTGACATGGCGCTGCCCCAAGACGCGGAACTGCTGGTGCGTCTGTGCATCTCCCTCGCCGCTAATCTCCTGGCGAGTGCTGTTGTCTCGTTGACACAGGATCGCAATCAGACCATTGCGGAGACCCAACAAACAGTTTAACTAGAGCAAGTGGGCTAAATGCTACCGGTTATTTGCTTACCGAACAAAATGTTGATTTGGCCTCAGGGTAAATCGAACCGAGTACGAAGTCCCACCGCCCTCGCATGCCTTGCGGGACAACTCACAATAATGTGAAATGACATTTCCTAGTCACATTTTCATTTTTCTATTTCCTCGTAATAAATAGGTTTTTTCTCCATCCTGTTTTCAATTTAGTTATTTAAAGTGGGGTTTTAATTGCCGGGGTCTTAAGCGACCACAATAAGCATACAAATTTATTTTACATATTCTAACACACCCACCTATCACACAACTGGTACCTTCACAACAGCCGCATGAACTGTAAGCGGGTTGATAAGATATTATGCTCGTGAAGCGAGCTTAAAATCTCGGGAGCAGGATCTTCAGGGTACGAGAAAGGTTTGAACCCTTGACACAATAAAAATCACACAAATTGCACATAAACGAGCGTATAATTTACCCAAAACTCTGTGGCATAAGTTAATGACAAAGAAAAACAAAATCAAGAATAGAATCACACTTTACAAAATAATCACAAAAAAACACAAATAGAAACCTTTACAGCCCATAAAATGAATGAACACTTAATTCTCTTCAAAACTAATTCTCTAAAACAATTTCTCTAACCCACACTGGGAATTCCCTTTGAAAATTAATTATGTCTAAATTTAAGCTATCCTAGTTACATTTGTACATGAAACCAAACTTAGTTTACAATCTCTTGCCTTTTTTAAAAAAAAATATTACATACAAGAACAAAATGTGGGCAAGTGCACTACTCTCAATTTATAATTTAATTGTAACTGCTAATAGCAGAATAATGAATGTTCCAAATAGAATGATTTAAGGCAGGCAATAGCGCATCAAAAATCTCCCACTACAATGCTGCAAATCATTACCACCCGTGTCCTCAGTTTCCTAACACTTCTTGTACTAGTCTTTTCCCTGCCGACGTGAACTTGACCTACTTTTCGCAGTTCTAATGTTACCTCGAAACTGTCCATTTTCCAACCTTGATGTCGCGTGATGGCTTCTGCACCACGTTGCTCGTTTCCAGCCTCTGCGTCGTCTGCGCTGTCCTCTTGCGTCCTCTTCTGTCTTCCTAGACGGCGTCTTCTTCTCCGGTCGACTCGCGTCTTCTCCCGTCCTCCCTAATCGGCCTCTTCTTCTCCCTCGGCTGCTACCGGCGCCTTTGATTACGCCCGCGTTGTGGAAAAATGTCCCTTGCACTTCACTGAATGCTAGTGCAAGTGCCTCGCTCGTTCCTACTTTTACTCCGTAGTCAAGAACTTTCAGAGCTTTTCTCGCAACGGGTAACTTTTTACTTCCCGTATTGGTTAATAGAAGAACACTTTACTAATTCTTCACTACTTCGCGGACGACTAACTAGCACGTCTGTACGACGCCGAAAACTCCTACCTAGCAGTCGTTGCGGCGGCAAATACTATCTAAGTTGACGAGCGGTGATTAAATGCTGCTTACTCGACGAACGGCGACAACCAGGAGAGAGCTGCTTACCCGACGCGTGCTGGCAATAAAAGAGAGCTTCCGCTTGCGATCTCGGGTATTTATGGTTCGAAGCCTGGGGAAATTCTCCGTGGCGGGGGCATTTCTCCTCTTTCAACCCTTCACCAGGGAAAACGTTGCTTGCTAGTACGTCTTTGATTAGTACAAGCAACGGATACCAGGCTGCGCGTTTAGATACTTGGTTTACGCCTGCTCTCCTCGCTGCCTGTGGGTGTTAATGCAGACGAAACGGTGGTGTTATGTGGTCGTATAATTCCATAACGCCACAATATGAAGAATTACATTTATATATTGATTACATTTATAATACAAGAAAACATTTTATTTTACCAAACTATCAATATCTTGAAAATGAAACAATCTTCTGAACATCTGAGAAATGTTTTATTTTTTTCTAATAATATATTATTGCTACTATTTTCTGCAACTATAAATACAAAACTATCATGGAAGTAAGGGATCAAAACCGAGCAGGAAGAATAGTTTCTTGGTATTAAATATAAACAAGGTATTTTGTAATTTTGCGTCTTTTTGAAGTTTATATAATAACATAGCCTTATTCTCGAGTATTTAAAGGTATAAAAGTTTAATAGAATGTATTAAATGAAGTATATATTATTAAATGTCCAGGAAATATCCATTGAATACATATTTGGATCCAACTTCTTATATTTAACTTGCAAACGTATTGTATAGAAAGCAATAAGAAGTATTTTATACATTATTTTCTGCATGCTCTTTGTAATCACATTAAATATAATATTTAGAACTATTATTTGATAGTTAACGTAATTACTTATGAGTAATCATTATTTTTTAGATTTTTTTGATAGAGCAAACAAATAAAAGTTACATTTGAAATAGAACAATTACTTTATGATATGTAGTAGTTTCAAAGCCGTGCAAAAGCTAGCTACCTCCGTTCCCCGGCAAAAACTAAATTTAGGTCGGTCAATAGAAAAATTGAAAAAATATCAAAATATCTCAATTTTTATTAAGAGATTACAAACAACACCTGACATTGCTTTCAATGTATGAAGTGTTATAATTTTATAGAAAGAAAAATATTTATAAATCATTGAGACATCATAATTTCAGTAACTTTACGAAATATTAAGCGTGTTGAAAACGTTTTGTTCAATCCTTTGAATATAATGCATAGCACTACTGAAATTTTTGCACTGATTTGCCGAAGAACGCATAAAGAGGAACATCACCAAAAGGAACTGCACAATTGTTTTTATTATTGTATTTACACCAAAGCAACTTCGATTTTGTGCACCAAATGCTTATATAACAAATAACGCCTGTGAGGATACATAATAGGTAGAAAGGAAGGGATTCCACTCGTGTTGCTAATTTGTGCTGTATGAAACAGCGATGCAAAACTTTTGTATTTTTGGGCACAAAATACCCATCGAAAAGTATTGGTTATACGAAAACAACATGTGAAGAAAGAAGTGTATGTTTCAATTGCAGTGGCTCTATTGTTTCCGCTGACGGCCCTCAATGCAACGCCTGTTTTGTCGCGTTCTCATCTCCATGCAGATAGTATAGAGCCGGAAATTCACGCGAAAACATCCCGGGAGGAAAGCAAGCAAAGCATTTGTACATTTTCGTTAAATGCAAATATTGCTTAGCACATCTTTAGTTTTGGGTACAAAATGTATTTGTAACAACCGAGAGCAAAGAGAAAACATCATAGGAAGAAAGCATGCAGAGTTTCTATCGCGGAGACTCTTCTCTTTGCGCCGAATGGCTCCCAGTGCAACGCGTGTTGTGTCGCCACTTTCCCAGACGTCGCGCGCCGCCAGCGCGCTTCTCCGTTGGGTCCTCGGATTTTAGTCCTCGCCTCACGGGAGCGTCCCCCTCTCCCGTCCCCTCCCCTCCTCCACTCCTCCCTCGCCCCTCTCGTCCTTCTCCCCGCACGACTCCTCGGGCGAAGGATATCTCGGAGCGCGCGTCCGCCGTCTTCTGTTTTACGGCGCGATAAACGCGCGTCTCTCCCCCGCTTCTCCCCCTCCCCCTCCCCCGCCGCCGTCGCCGCTTCTCCTGCCCCGAGCGCCTCAGCGCACCAACGTTCCTTGTCGCTGCGGATATCGCCCCCACTGCGCAATTTCGTGTGATTATATCTTGAGCCACCGGCCGGCGCTCCTACTCGGACCTAATTTACGTGAGCTTTTAAAAGACGGAAGAATGGGTTCTAATTACTTCTACGTAATTTATAATTACGCTTTCGTTATTGTAAATTGTTGTGATCAATTCATTGAATTCAGTAATTTTTTTGAAAATTGTCTTGTTGTACGTGTATTTTCCTACTTTTATATCGTAACTTTTGCTGCTGTTATTTTTGTTTGCTTCTGGTTGCTTTAACTCTCCTCTCTGAGATTCCAAGCGTAGCAGCAGTCCTTGTCGCTGCAAATATCGCGCCCTGCACCTTTTCGTATACTTGCAATTTGAGCCTTCGGCCGGCGCTTATGATGCACCTAATTTACGCTTGCTTTTAAAAATGGAGGAATGAATTCTAATTATTTCCATGTAATTTATAATTATGTCTTTGTTATTGTAAAGTTATTGTGATTAATTGATTCAATTCTATAATTTTATATCTATTGGCTTTTTCTACTGTACCTATTGTTTGCTACTGATTACTTAAAAATATCATCTCTGATATTGTTTTAAACTTAACCTCTCTGAGTGCAGGAACAGTTTTACGAAAATGGTATCCAACGCCATTTGGGTCGACAAAAATATTTTGAGCTCAGGCACCCCGGTTCATGGAATTTAATTTAATTCACATGTGTCTTCAAAAACTAAACTGGTAGAATACGAATATGTAATGTAACTTTTTGTCGTCGCAAAGTAACGTTATAAAAATGTGCCGACTTTACGCATCAATTATGTCGGGATCACATCTAGCAGAATTTCGCTCCCTCGCCGTCTTCCCGCTTATACGACTAGGTTGTTCGCGTGGCGCCCCACCGCTGTCGTCTCCTAGTTCAGCATCACTTTCGTCCCAACCTACATCGCCCGCCCGCTCGTCCGGTCCTGCTCGACCCCGCCCCGTGACACGCGGCAACGCACAGCTGCATTGAAGCCTTTGGCTGAAAATGTTAGTTTTCGTGTGTCCGCTCTACAGAAAAATTGTGGCGTCTTAGGAGGATACTTAGTTTTTAACGAACATGATGTTTTGTTTTTCTGAATTTTATGAAAAAAATACACTTGGAGAACTTAAATGTTAAATAGTCAACTACAAAGAATATTGTTTAGTATATGCATATTTAAAAATATATACGCTCTGTATTAACATGAAGCAATGTTGTGTATAGGTGGGATGAAGGTCATCTTCGGGGACGTCTCCATACCAAAGACCACTACCTACTTTACATTCTGAAAGTAACCCTCATCCATTAAAAAGTTAGCAAATACTGTTTTAAATAATTGTTTTAATAAAACACTATTCATACTGAATCCAAACTTTGAAAATTTCTAATAAACTCTATAAGAGGGTGGGGATGCTATTTATAATATAAGTCCAGATGATCTTATTTTGTTGATCGGCATAAGAATTACAACACATGCCTCTGGTCTATAAAATCTATATTTAAGGAGGAGGAATTTGAGGACTCATCGTTAAAATGCTTACGCATTGTATTACATTTTTTTCAATGTAACGTGTGTAACAGATGGTATTTGCGCGGTTTTATTCTTATGCTGTGTGAACTTCTAATTTATTTGACGTGAATCTCTTATTTACAGAGCACGGTAATAATTATGTATCAACCAGTAACACATTTATGAGGTTTTGAGTCATTTGTTATTATTAAAAGTTATATAAAAATCTCAATTTTCTTCAGCGTTGCAAATTAGGGTATTCTTGGCTTAGGGAATGGCATTCCAAAGTAATGCGACAAAATTACTTTATGCAACATATTACAGTCCACTCCGGTTATACTCTCTGTACTAAACAGTTTTGCTTCACCATAGCAGAGATTTTTATATCCACAAATGCAAAAAATAAACGAATTTCTTCTCAATGATTTATTTTGTTATCACAAAGGTTCAATAAAATATCCAAATACTACTCATCATGAATTTCAATTAAGATATTTACTCTGAAAATAATAGTGTTTATACCTGTTTGTTGGGTACTGTTTGTTATTGAGAGTTTTATAAGTCTTTTTGAAGAGTACGTTTTTACTCGACTTTTGATCCTGTAATGTCCACGGACAAAATATTTTAGTATATTGGCGATACACTATATGACTCTTACCCAGTTGGAACATTTTCTTCATTTGTCTAGTCCTTGACATCCCAATTATTTCTCTAGGTCCGAGAAAACCATTTCACAGCATCAATGTTGTTTTATCCAGATGGGTTTTCATCTCTCAGTCCACATAGATTAATATTTCACGCTTAAAAGACTTTCCATAGATGGGCGGAAACAATTTTTTCGGAGATAGGTTCCTCAGTTCCTTTCATTCCTTTCATTCACATTTAATGTCACAAAAATAGTAATCCTCAAGACTCTCTCGCTACAGACTGAGTGTTATTAAAATGTGTGGACCTGGAGCGAAGTACGTTTTCCCTTGAAGTTGTATTTTATGTGTTCACTACAGCCGATGTGAATAGTTCACTGTAACTGAATCATCTAGAATTTATTTTTAACTAGGGGAACCCGGCAGACGTTCTGGCCTCCATCTCCGGCTCCCTCTCTCTTCGTCTCTCCGTCTCTCTCTCCCTGACATACGCAGATTCTGCATGTCTCTGAGCAGATGGGGTAATATCAAGAAGCGCTGGACCAGCAAAAACGTAATAGAATGTTCAAGAAGATCTCATCCTGTAGATTACGGTGGGGGAAAGGTTTCTTTGAGGCGTTTACCCTGAGGCATTTGGCCTCAAAATTTTTAGTTTTTAAGGCCCAAAATCGCTTCGTTTATCTGTACGAAGGGACAAGGCGGTGAGGGAGGCGGAGTGGTGGGATTTGCGAAGGGGGCGCACGGACGTTGGCGCGGCTGGGAGAGGGCAGCCGCGAGAAAGCGGGGCGCGACTGAATCGGATTGTGTGTAACTCGGAAACGAGGCGCTGTATTGGGAATGGCCTCCGAGACACGGGGCTCGGGACCGAAGCACTGTTTTGACCAACGTTCAAATCCCACAAAAGGAAAGGAGTTAAGGTTGCTTTGTATGGATAACAGTAATTCCCAAAGTTGTACGTTCTGTATAATACACTTTTTTGAAACATTCATCCTTTCAGTCACTCTAAATTAACACCTCGTAATTCCATTGTCGCTCGCGTTTCCAAAAGTCTGCCTCCGCTGTTAAACGAAATCCGCGGGATCGCTTTCCCGTGTTGCCTCGAGGTGAGGTTTGTCATCTCATCACCCACGCGCGCGGGAAAATACGTCTTTCTATAGCGGCGCTTCCGCCAACGCCACGGAAAGCCGTCTCGCGCACATCCCCTCATGAAAAGTGTATTTTCGTCTGCGCGCGCGCCGGCGCCGAGAAACAAAACAGCGCCGCCGCCTTTCTTCCGACTCTCCCACGTGACTGATACCTCCGCCGACGATGCGAATTTGTTTAACCTCGGAGTCGCCCCTTTCTTCTCCGCTCGAGACGGCGCGACGCAGTGGTCGGGAAGCTGCATTTCCGTCGTCGGAACGGTGTGTTTACGTGACGACGCGGAAAAAGCTAGCGGGGTTTGTGTTATTCGTCGTGGAATTACGGAGTTTGTTGTAGCTCAGGTACCTTTTAAACCCAGAGAGGGATTTTAATGGTCGAAGATCCGAACGGTTTATTTTGGGGATGGAAGTGATCTATTATATTGCTTAAAATAGCGCGGACAGTGTGGCATAAATGTGGTTGAATATTGTTAAAATTAAATTGAAGAGAATAAGTTGATCACATTTACTAATGACATGAAACTACTCCGTTAATAAGTTTCCGTTTCATGCTAGAAAAACAAGCATTTGATATAAACGATTAAAAAACGTAATAACGTTCTTATAAACTTCGGCACGCGTGCACAAATCTCAAGCAAGCGTTCCATCCAGATAAATACCTTTTGTTTTTCTGAATAATTATCTAAATAATATGATAAATATTTATGCATTGAATTGACTGAAATAGTGTATGGGCTATTCTGCAGTACAAGGGCAGCGAACTATCTTTACCACTCAATGGCACAAGAAAAATTGAAGTCGTTACAAAATTGGTAATTATTGGAAATTTTGAATTGAATTAAAGAAAATTTTGGGTATTAAAATTTTGTATGACAGTGTCTACTATATCATGGCTTACATTTACGTTTATGTTAAAATGAAGTGATTTTAATACTTCTGTGCGTCCTCCTGATACGTATTTTCAAAGGGCATCTGGTGTTGAAATCTGGTGATGTATTTGGTTAGGATCTTCCAGCTTTCCTCTTATTGTTTTGCTTTTATATTTCTTTTTCGTTTCTGCAGATCATTGTAATTTTCAGTTTCAGACAAAAAAAAATGTTTATTTTTAGTCGTCCGTAAGGGATCAACAATGAAAAACCAATGATAGCTGTGTTTGAGAAAATTTTGAAAACGTTCGTGGGCTTCATGTAAAATACCCCCAAATTTTAAAGAAAGTTTTACAAAATCTCAAAGTTTTTACAATCTCTCGACTCGAGACAGATGAGTCAGGGGTTTATTCAATTTGGAGAACAGTCTACGCATGGTTTAGGCGCTAGTGGTGTTCACAAACAGACAAGCGGACAAGTAGAATGAACGGCATCCGGACAGATGGTCGTTTTGAAAAGAACCACTTTTTCGGTATCAGGGGACACCGAACGTGTACTTCCGTCGAACTATCGAAATCGATTTTCGCAGCATTGCATAACTTTCTTTATTCTACGGATATTACTCCGTATGTACGTCCGTATACGAGAAAATTTTTAAAAATGTTCCTCTGTCTTAAGGACTGGCATATCTCCTTAAGTGAGGATTTATGCTTTATCTCTGTAATAAAAATATAAATTCGATATGCATTATGTGCAATATTCTTGTAAACAGAAAACAACAAAACAGAGTGATAGTGATTAAGTAAACCGATATACTTAATATTGACATTTTAACATACTGACGACTATTTACGACCAATTACCTTTCATTTTAAATGCAATATGTTTAGTTACGTATCTAACAACCATTTGAGTAGTCTGTGACTTTTTAAAATGTTATTCAATTGAAACATGAAGTACGTATTTTTGTGATAAAAACGACTGTTTCCTGGGAGAACCCACTGTACCGCAGCGTGCTTTCGAGTCCGCCGTATCCAAAACGTTGATTCCGCCGCGTATTTGCAAATGCGACTGAGTTTCCTCTCCGGCGCAAGCCTCCGCCAAAGCACCTGCTCGAAAGGGAAGACAACCCTCTGCGGGGCGGCGACACGGCGCAGCGCGGCACGGGAGGAGGCGGCCTGAACATGTTTTGAGATATCTGCGCGCCGCGCGGCCGACGGTGGCGCGCCTCAGCCCTTGCGGCGTCTCCCAGCATTAATATTTAACACGGCCGCAGCCCGCGATACACGCCCCGACGCGGCCCGGCCCCACCCCACCCCACCCCGCCCACCCCGCCCACCCCGCCCAGCCCGCCCAGCCCGCCCAGCCCGCCCAGCCCGCCCAGCCCGCCCAGCCCGCCCACCCCGCCCACCCCGCCCACCCCACCCACCCCACCCAGCCCGCCCAGCCCGCCCACCCCGCCCAGCCCGCCCACCCCGCCCACCCCGCCCAGCCCGCCCACCCAGACCGCCCACCCAGCCCACCCCGCCCACCCCGCCCAGCCCGCCCACCCCGCCCAGCCCGCCCGGCACGCCGCCGCATGGCCCCTGTTCCCCGCGCGTCGCCGCTCCCAACAGCACCGCCCACCTCCACCCCACTGAGACCGGCCCTCTAACCACACGTTCCCACCTATCCCACCCCGACCCCCGTCCTCCCGTCGACCTCTCGTCCCCCCCCCCGTCCGCCTGACCCCCCAGTCCCCCGCCCGACCCCCACCAGACCCCCGCCCGACCCCCACCAGTGCCCCGCCCTCCTCCGATCCCCCCGACCCCTCCGACCCCTCCGACCCCCACACGACCCTCACCCGACCCAACCTCGCACACGACCCCAACCCGAACGCGACCCGAACTGCTCCCCCAAACCCCACCTCTCCTCATCCCGTCCCATGTGTCCTACCCAGGACCGTCCTCTACATCTGGTCACCCTCTTCCCACCACGCTTCTAGTGTTCTCGCCCCTATTCTCCCTTTTCTACCTGACTCTTTTCTCTCCTCTCCCTTCCTCCCCTTTCCCCGCCTCTCGTCTCCCTTTCTCACGTCTCCCCGCCTCTCCTCTCCCTACGTCTCCCCTTTGCACTTCTCGCCCTGACCAGGAAACCACGCCCTCAACTGCCTCACTTTCAGCATTCACATTCCGCTCCGGCCTACATATTATCATGTCCTCCTTACTCCATCCAATTCGTATCAGCCCACACCAGCTGACACCATCCCATTCAACCGATTAATATCGCAAACCTCGCCACTAAACTTGTCCACTCTCTATCACTAACATCACGTCTCTCTTCTCCATACATACTACTCACCGCTCCTCATCACTACTTCAATCTGCACTCTATAGTATACTATTTCACCCCACCCCCAATTCAATGGTGTGTTATCATTCTCAACCTTCCTCATGCTTCACCTTATCCTTCGCCACACACCTCTTCCCATATTGTTGCACAATGTATTCTTCTTCATCCTGTCTGTTTCTACCGAGGCGTACTCTCTTCTGACACATCAGCTGCACCTATCTCAGAGTCAAACTCCTCTTCGTTCCGTCTCCCATCCTCTCGCTTCCTCACAACTCGACCGTTCAACCTATCTCTTTTCCCCCTTCCGCCTCGTCTTATTCCCTGCCGGCGAGAGTCTGTGTGCGGTGTGCGGTGTGCTTTGCAGCACAACATGGCCCCTCGGGTCTCTCCCTGCACGCACAGGCTTAGGTGGCTCGGGGCATCAAATGTTGCATCACATCGTGCCTCTGACCGGCAGGTCCTAGGCTTCGAGACCCGACGGTTTGCGATACTAACTAGATAGCTAGGTCGAGTTTGGCCGCCGTCTGGAGGTGAATTGTAGCGGACGGCTGCTCTGATCGGTAGTTTTCCCTAGTTTCTCAAATCAACACCAGGCGAATGCCGGTGAAATACCCTAACAAACGGACGATGAACCCCGCGCGATCTTTCCTTCCTCTTACTTGTCCTATCCTCACCCCTCACACTTGAATGCACTACACTCTCACGCAAGTCAGACCAGTTAGGAGCTTAGAGCTAATCTCGGCTGCGGGGATTGAAACATATCTGTTTGGGGAAAACCACGCAAGCCGATATGTAGAGCGCTGCCGGATCTGGTCATCCTGCGGGTGCAGAACACTACCCCCTCCAACGATAAAACCATGCACTACATGCACTAGTTGTGGACACGCCCGGAAACAGTGGTCAATCGATCATTACCAGCAGGCGTGAGTTGGAGGGCAGCGCGATTTAAGTTGTGCTGCACCACAAACCGCGACCGCGCGTGTCTCTTCACGCCCGCTTTCTGTCGAGTTGAACCCTTTTCTCTCACAGGCGATGCTTCCATGCGCGATACGACCTTCCGGCAGCCTCGATTTCGTTGCAGCCTGTCGCCCGTCTCGGGCGCAAACACATGCGCCTGCGTTCGCTCGACGCAACCCGCCTGGCGCGAAGTCCCCCTTCTGCTTCGAAAGGGTTCTCAATTCGTCACGCGCCTTTACGTTTTCTGGCTCGCCCTTTTACGAGCTCAGTTCCCAAAAAATGTCTCCCACTTCTAAAAGGATCTTGTTACAAATTATTCACCGTCTCGGTGTATTTCTCTTCTTCTTTCACCATCTTCATTGTTCTTCGTTCTGAGACGCGTGATTCTGCTGTTTGCGAACGGTCTCACTGTCTAGCTGGTTATGTTTCTAGGAATCGTCAGCATCTCTAATAAGTTTTATTTCGATGTTTTAGTTCATTTATTTTTTAATATCCTTCGCATTACCATTCCAATTTGTCTTTCAATCCCTTTTGTTTTAGTTTCTTCGCAAACCTCCTTTCATTCTGTTTGCTTCCCCTGCGTGTCCCATCTTTTCACTTTTATTGAGGGTTGCAGTGACCTTTGTCCGGTTTACGAGGTAGTTCGGTGCCCGGTGTCAAAACCATTTCCTGGCTCGCCTGGCCTGCGCAGCGCCATCGAACAGGGTTCACTCCGCTCGGCTTTAAATTTTTCGCGTGGATTTACGTTGGTCGCTCGCATTGCGTTTCCTCCCCTCCTCTTTAAGACGCACCGCACGCCGCCTCTATGCTGTTCGTCTGCAGGCGCAGGTTTTATTGCAATGTACGCTAACTGAAACTAGCCTGATTGTTTCTGAAATTATTGAACTGAAATACACAAAATGGAAACAATCAAAAACTAGTTGAATCAAACTGAGTTGTGTTGTATGAGCGATTTCAATCATAGACCGTCAGTTTTATTGATAGAATTATATTGTAAATAAAATGGACATAATAATTAAACGCTTCAGTTTTGTTATGCTTCTATATTAAATTTATACCTGTCAAGGTCTCACTTTTTTGATGCTTACATCATTCCTAGGTATTATCAATAAACTTTTATTGCAACACAATTTGCTTTCAAGACACTTTAAAGATGCTATAATAACTTATGTCTATAATGAGTTCTCTTAAATTCACATAAATTCGGGGTTTAAACAATGTACATGCGTTATCATCTTAAATATTATATCGAATAAACCGCAGATTCATTGTCAGAAAAAGATCTTAAAACATCCTAGAAAATAAGTTACGGAAATAAGAATTGAATACATTTAGTTCATTATTAAAAAACTCGCGTTAGAATATAACATTTTCTTATTGCAATGCATGTCGGCCAGTCATTTCTAAGGTTAGAGAGATTTCATTAGATATTTAATACAGTTACTAGAATCGACATAGCGGTAATTGTGTAGCTAATATCATTCATTTACAATTTTCTTAAAATGTTTCATTTTGACTGAGAATGTATGAAACATCGTTATGTATTCTTATAAAACCTTTCACTAACGGATTTCATATGAAATAAAAAGTATTAATTTTGATTATGAAATATGTTTAATAATATTATCAACACTGATAAACGGCATTACCCAATGCCGTGACAGTTCAATTATATCCTTAAAAATTCAAAAGGAATTAAGTGCAATTTTTTCCAAAACGACTTTTACGAAGAAAACGAGTATTTGTCGTGACTCCATTGTCTTGCAATGAGAGCTATGTGGGCCTGCTCAGGTCGTGTCTTCACGGTTCTTCCACCCATAAACCAATTACGTTAGCGCTATGACTTCCCCGTCTGGTAGTGCTAAAGAAACAAATGTCCATCTGCTGGTGAGTTCTCCTTTACAATACAGTACCCCAGGAAAGACTCTCCGAACCGAGCTGAATGAGGCCTAATCGGTCCTGGCCTTCTATTAAAAATAGCCTTTATATTGGTAGCAACCAGATCACGAACAACAATTGAAGGGAAGAACACTTCAGCGTCGGTTATGGTTGTTGTGAGTACGAAATTTGCGTTTTTCGCCCTGCAACTTGCCGGTGCGGAGATATTTTTCTGGCGCGCTATACGAGTGACATTTAGCTTTTATACTGCTGTGAAATGAACGTCTCCTGCACAAAATCTTGTGCTTTCGTACCATAGCTCCCTTTCATGTATCTTTACCGCATCACAGATCTCTGTTCAAAAATGGACAACTTCAGGATTTTTTGGAGCAACTAAAAAAACTTACCAAATGTATACACTCCAAACCGAAAATCAGTGATGAGATATGTTCATTTTCTTAACTTGCAAGCTGCAAGGAGTTCAAGACTATTCGTTTTTTAAATACTTGAACAAATTTGATTTTGGTTCTTACAATCTTAGGAATTTTCACTCCATAATTATAGTATATGATGGGACTACACAAGATTCAGTTACAGGGTGGGCAGCAAACTTGCAAACCTTACAAATAGAAAAAGCCTAATATTTTAAAAAAAGACTAGAAAACCGAAAATTGAATTCGTAACCAACATTTCTCATCATTGTCAGATTTAGCCAACTTGTAGCACAGATTCACGTACATCATAGTATTCGATAAAGTGCTTTATTCAAATCAGTACATGACAATTGCGAGTGTTAAAATGACGAGTAGGGTAAATAAAATTGTGAGTATGTAAAAAAAATTTCCACATGTGTGTTTAGGGCTGCGAAATCCCTGCATCCTTTGGACTCTCGGGTCAAACGACCTGAAACGTGGAACCGAGCGTAGGTACAACACGAGAATCTGTGTGTTGCCTACGAGTAGCACGTGCACGGATTAGATACTTGCGGAACAAGAGTCTTAACGGGAACTCAATGACCGACTTCCGGTCTGTGTCGCGCCTCTTCGCGGATCACACCCCCGGTAACAGTTCGCTGTTTCCTCGATCTAAACGTGCGGATAACCAGAGGGAATTCACCTATCTTCTTAGACGAGCCACTTGGTGAATCTACCTTTGCATATACCTAGAGATTAAGAGTAACAGTGTCCGACTTGACGTGCATAAAATCCACATGCGGAGTATAATGCGTATTGACTGGGCTGAGCGTCAGGAAATGTTGATGACGTATGATCTAGTATAATTACATTATACTAGTAACACTATAATGTATAATGTATAATATACTAGTATATTATACATTATACATTATATACATTATACTAGTATAGTACTTATATACTAGTATATAAGTACATTAAATACATTTTTACATTTTTCAGTTTCTGAATCATTCTAATTTATTTCTCCTGGAGAAACAATTGCCATGTGTGTGAAGTCTATCATCTCTAAACCTTCAGGAAAATTCAATATTCTAAAAAACCGCTCTTGTTCCAATGTTGAAAGTTTGACACTGTGTGGAAATACCACATACTGAAGCAAGGCAATAACAAAAACATTCCATTGTATTTACATAATAGCATCCTGTGGATGACGAAATGCTATTGAAATCGCCGACCACAAGATGTAAAAACTGTGGCATATACACTTAAGGATATTAACAACTGCTGAATGGTGTTAATGCTTATTTCCTTTTGAGGGGTATTGTATATGTGTGTATTAATAAGATTGTAATTATACATTGTATTACGTATTAATCACATAATTATTCGTACTATAAGTATTCATTTAAAACCTTCAGAAACACTTCTTAAGACATTCTGTAACTGGTTAAGAATTCAACATTGTCCAATTCAAAAATTTCTTGTTCCAGACCAGTTTTAGTACTCAGTATTAAAATTTAGGCATCAAACTTATATCCCATGTTATCACACAAACGTCACTTCAACTACAAAACGGTAAAATGCAAAGTCACCGAAGTGAAATGCACGTTTCGTGCACCCTAACATCACAACCCAGAAGTTTGAAGAGTTGTCAAAGGCGTTGATTATAGGGTACCGGTCGGATAGAATTTGACGAATATTTTTATTTACTTGAGGCAAAACGACCTTTGTGAAACATAAATATGACGTTTAAGGAGCCATCAGTACTTTGACTTCCGCCAAAGCTACTGATTGAATTTTTGTAAAATCGCCCGTCAGTCCCCGAGAGTCTCCGAACCGTTTGCCGTTGAAGAGTGACAAATACACATGTGTAATCAAGTTTTTATTTGAGTTCTTATTTTATACGAAAGCTATATCGAACACACGAATTAAACAAAACAAATATCGGCGACGTAATGAAAGTGTTATCTCTGTTTCCGACTTCATCCAACGATTAATATTAGTTCTGTGTTCACTTGACATAAAAGCTAAATTATAATTTCAATGGCAAACCGTTCGCTAGAGAGCCATACACAGTCTGCCGAGCTCAATAGCGCAGCTGAAAAAGGGAAAAATAACTTGTCCATTCGTATGTTAGTACACCGTGGTACATTTGTTTTCACTGCAAGAACATTTAATGAAAATGGAAAAGGTTGATCACAGTGTAACACATAATAATATTCACACCAATTTAAATACACCTCTAATATAAAAATCTTCTCCATTTAGAATTTTTGAGCTATTATTCACATTATACATTCAGAACGTACTTTTTGTGAAGAATACCTATTGATCTCTAAGGCAATAGAGTCGTCCAGATTTACCACATCTCGGGTTTAACGAAACAACATTCATTTCCGTATGTTAATATGATGGCAGTTCAGGACAATTAAACATACCGTCTCTATCAGCAGTGGCAGGTGGGGCTGGGCGAGGGAGAGGGGGAGCGCGAGGCGAGAAGGGGCTGGGCGGGACTGAGCTGGGGTGTACGGGGCTGGGTGGTGCTGAGCGGGGAGGGCGGGGTGGGGCGGGACGGGGCTGGACGAAGGGCGGCGTTCAGACCTCAGATGGAGCATCCTGGGGGGCAACAGGGCGTTACGGCTGAGCGGATGTCAATGCTCGGGCCCACCTCCGTGTCCCGGCTCCTTCGAAGAGTGCGTGTGCTGGCGGGGTGTGACCGCCGCGGAATGAATGACGAGGCCGCGGGGAGTCTCAGTCCTTATATGTAGAGATCTCAGCTAGGTCATGCGAATTATAATAGCAGCTTCCTGAGCTTTAATTATTCTGATTTAGATTAACGGTAGCATTTTCGCTGCTGCAGGCCACTAGTTATTACAAAACACACTTATCTCGTTCGTCCTTTCAACGTGCCTATAAGCCTAACCCATTTTTATTTCCATCTTTATTAACTTTCGAAGTGCAATCCGCGATAGGGACATTGCTGTTTCTTGTCAAAACGTCGCAGTAACGACCCAAATCTCACGTGAAAGCGTCCTTGTTAAGCTTCGGTCGAGCAAAATGCGTCCGAAATGTAGATGATCGACCGACGCGGAGCGACTCTGAGCGAAACAACGCCCACAAAAGGGGCGCCCGCGCCAGAGCGAATAATAGCCATTCGCACAATGAGCCAACTCCCCCTCCTCGACGCCGCGTAATATAGAAAACAGGCGCCGTACTTTTGTGTTGTGTTTTTCCCCGCAGAAACTGTACTGTATCGGAAAACGCGCGGCCCAAGGAAAAATTGAAAAGATTTTACGAGCGGGAGAAACGGCCTGTGTGGGAAGTTGAGGGCGAACAGGCGGAAGCGTGAAGGGAAAGTCCCGGCCACGAGGAGAGGGAGCGGCAGGAGAAGAGAAGGGGCGGGACGACGTGCGGAGGGGGCGGCTGTGGGGCGAGATGGGCGGAGCGTCGTGGGGCAGGGGCGGCGCCCGGACGGCGACGGACCATGACGGGGCGTGACGGGGCGGGGCGGGGCGTGGGCGGCACGTGGCGTGGCGTGGCGTGGCGTCGCGGGGGGTGGCGTGGCGGGGGTGGCGTGGCGGGGGTGGCGTGGCGGGGCGTGGCGAGGCGTGGCGGGGGCGTGGCGGGGGAGTGGCGCGGGGCGTGTGGCGGGGCGTGGCGGGGCGGGGCGGGGCGTGGCGGGGCGGGGCGTGGCGTGGCGGGGCGTGGCGGGGCGTGGCGGGGCGTGGCGGGGCGTGGCGGGGGCGTGGCGGGGCGTGGCGGGGCGTGGCGGGGCGTGGCGGGGCGTGGCGGGGCGTGGCGGGGCGTGGCGGGGCGTGGCGGGGCGTGGCGGGGCGTGGCGGGGGCGTGGCGGGGCGTGGCGGGGCGTGGCGGGGGCGTGGCGGGGCGTGGCGGGGGCGGGGCGTGGCGTGGCGGGGGCGGCGCGGGGGCGTGGCGTGGCGGGCCGTGGCGTGGCAGGGCGGTAGGGTGTAAGCAAAGGCGGGACGGCATAGGGCAGGGACAGTGGGTGATGGAGTGGGGCGGGACTGGAAAGGTTAGAGCCGGAGCAGCGCCAGGATGGACGGAGGGGTGAGGGCGGGGTGGAGTGGTGGGGCCGGACAGCGGAACGTGAGCGGGGTGGGGCGGGGTGGGGCGAAGTAGAGTGCTGATGGCGGGGGAGGGGGTGAGGGAGGGCTGGGCGGCGTGAAGTGGAGGCGAGGCGAGACGGGGCGGCGGGAAGGAAGAGGTTCGTGCAGGAACACGCTTTCAATGGCATCGCGGACTTCGCGCGCTGGACTTCAAGAGGGTGCTGTTTCGAGTATGTGGATGAATGTAGCTGAAGGAGAGAAGTTGAGCGAATGCAAGAACACGAAGGTTCATGAAGAATAGTAAACGTAAGGGAGAATGGATGTTAATGTTGAAATACGGGAAGAGATGTTGAGTGAAGAAATGAACATGAAACACGAAAAATAGTGGAAAGATAGGGAGGATGGCTAGAAAGAGAGCAAGAACGACTATGAGTGAAGTTGTTAAAATGATACGGATTATGGAAGTATAGGAAAAGAAGAAATTGTCTTTGTTTTATACAAGTAGAAAAGTAAAAGAACGAAAGGAAACGAAAGTGGAACGTAAAGAAGGAAAAACTCAATGTAAACGGTGAAGAGCCGAAAAACAGTTCAATTTTTTGGTTTGAGGTTTAAAAATGAATATGTGGGAATGTCGGTGGGAATGTAGGTAGTAATGAAGAGATTAGTGCATAAAAAAACGAATCAACTTTGAAGTAAAGCCAAGATAAAAGCTGACGCACAGAAGTTAGCAAAAAGAGAGAGATTGAGACGTAGGAAAAGAAGAGGGAAGGGAGGAGGAGGAGGGAGTGAATGAAGGGAAAGTAGGAAGATGTACGAAGTAGTAGGGAGAAGCTGAAGAAGTAGGTGGAAGGTGAATTTAAAAGAGAAGTATGTGGAAGAGGGAGAGTGCAGGCGTGTAAGCAACGGAAACAGAGAAATGAAAGTAGACAGAAGGAGAAAGAACCGAGACCCGGTGCCTCGACGGAACTGCATCGGTAACTCACTCGCAGCCGGCTACCTCCGCTTCCCAAACCAACCCTCCCTCCCCCCCCGCCTTCGTGGCCGACCTTTCATGGAATATTGGCTCCCAAAGAGCCCCAAGCGGAAAGCACCTCGGTCCGCTAGGTGCGAGACTGCTCTTCTACTTTTTCTTTGAATCGACAGTGATCTGCTGCAGCCGGAGTGCTTCTCTGCGCTGGCAGCGACCGCCGGATTTTGCGGGTCTGGATCGACCATATTGTGGGCCACCTTGCATTGGATTCGAATGAAACTGAGAGGGAGAAATGCGCTACTATTGTATCTTGCACAGTAGATTTTTGTGAAAGGTTAATGCATTGATACGAATAAAGAACGGTAATGCAATTGAAGATGTACATGTGAGACGCACATGTGAGACGCACATGTGAGACGCACATGTGAGACGCACATGTGAGACGCACATGTGAGACGCACATGTGAGACGCACATGTGGGACGCACATGTGGGACGCACATGTGGGACGAACATGTGGGACGAACATGTGGGACGAAACATGTGGGACGAACATGTGGGACGAACATGTGGGACGAACATGTGGGACGAACATGTGGGACGAACATGTGGGACGAACATGTGGGACGAACATGTGGGACGAACATGTGGGACGAACATGTGGGACGAACATGTGGGACGAACATGTGGGACGAACATGTGGGACGACATGTGAGACGAACATGTGATAAATATTACGTGCGTCAAAATTGTTTTACTCCGTATTGTGTTGTGTCGCTCGGTCGCCGTTTACAATCGCGCCGATAGCGATCGACCGCGGCGTCATTCGATCCCTGGTCCACAAGTGGCGGAGACCGCCGTGATGGAGTGGGTGGGAGCGAGGCTTGAAATGCGCGAGGTGGGTAGAAGGAGAGTCATTGGGGGTGAAAAGACGCTAAGCAACAATATTCTTGGAGTTGTGGAAAGCAGACATATTGTGTGGGGAGTAGTGCAACTGAGTGTGATGGTGAACTTGGGAGTTGACGGAGAACATCGTATGAGAGCAAATTTCTAATCGTATTAGGCACCACGACAAAAAATAGACATACGTGGCAACCATCGCATGCTAGTGAAATGGTTTGTGTGTGCAGAACGGTGCACAGGTTTCTACGAAATAATTCACACTACAATTTCTTCCAGTGCCACAAATTTAATGAATGTGGTTAATGTTCTAACCAATAGCAGACGAATTTTAATTTCTTTTTTTAGACCACTAATTCCTATTTAAAGCTTTCTTGTAGTCCTTAATGAAGAACAACTTTATCTAACACGAGATATCAGAGTAATTAAGTGCAATGTTTGGACAGAAGATCGTCCTTAATTCGCCTGCCTGGCTCAGTATTGTTCTCAAAGGATGATACATCCCCGTAAATCTCTCTTTATACTGCATGCGCGGGTTCTATAAACGCGGGGCTCTCTGCCCGTCGTAATATACCGTGTATGACACCTCGTGAAACAAGTGACTTTGCGCTGTAAAAGCACCGCGTACTTTATGAGAGGATGCGATGTTGCTGCAACAGGCAACAGTCGCATGCGCCCGGAAATAAAAGAATAATGGGACGACTGTGACGCGCCGTGTTTTCCGCTCTGAGTTTATACCTACCTACATCATTACTCGGCCCACGTGATATGTTCATTCTTCTTGTTTTGCAAAATTGGAGGCAGAGCTTTGGGTTACTTCTTTTGTGAAATGAGCACCGTGCACGTTTAGTCCGAAATATTGTTTATTTTTCTCTTCATTTTAATATGCTTAGGTTAAAACGGGTTCACTGCAGTTTCTTTTTGCTTACTTATTAAAGTATATAATCAGTATTTTGTGTTGTATGTATAACTATTATACTCTCGTTATTAACAATTAATTTACTGATGTCATTATTAGTATTCCATTCAAATACTTTAATATATAATTTACTGTCAAACATCTTTAAAAAGGAAGTAATAATAATGTTGAATGTAATGTTGAAAAACAAAATACTAAATACTCTAAAAACGTTGTAGACTGCCAAATTGTAATAAACTGTAAGAGTTATTTCCATAAGAAACACGCCTTGTGAAGGATAAACTGACTGGGCAGAAAGATAAAATCACAGAAGGATCAATATAGGTATTTTAAATGAACATGTTTAATTAATTTAGTGAAATTTTTCAATGTTAGAAATATTTATGCAAGTGCGATCGATGGAAGAAGGGAATGTATTCATGATACGACAAAAAAACGTTCCTGATTGCTGTTTAGAACCTGAATTTTGACAGATACGATGTACAGTTTGGAGTTTCATTGCGTCGGTCTAAACTTGTATTTACGTGATACAGCCGATTAAAAACCTAAATAAGCCTACCACAACCTGTATGCCAACATCAGCCCGATGAAGTCTGAAAGCGCCCGGTAAAGTGCGTCATCGTCAGTCATTCGTCTTTATTTCCATCGTCTGATTGAGGGGTGAATTGACAGGCTGCTCCTAACTTTATACATATTTCGGACTTTAGCCCTAACATACACAGAGACTATCTAGTGTCAAAGGGGAATGATGTTCCTTTGTTTTTGTTTTGACTCGCTAGAATAATTATTTACGTTACGAGTCGTAAAAGTGGGATTTCGTTTAGCAAGAAGAAATATTACGACCCAGGTCGAGTTGTGCAACCTTACGAAAAAAAATATAATCACTTTTACCATGTGTGTCATACACTATTTTTTGGCAGCCTTACTGGATTTTATTTTATTTTAATTCAAGCATAAAAATCACCGTTGCATAAAGTCAGTAGCTGATGCTGTCAGACGAAAGTATTTTGTTTTCTCTGTTGCATTCACATTTGAACATTGTCTCTCTTTTAGCACTAGTGCCAAAAACTGAACTTTTTGCACGTTTTGTATGCTTAAAAATCTATGACAGAAATGAATATCGCACTGATTGAAATTGAAAATCTTACTGACAGAAACACCTTAACAAGTTTAGTGAAATGAAGAGTAATGATAGCAGCAAAAAAGGAACGAAGTGATGCGATATAAAACTAAGTCAAAATTATCTATATATTTCAAACACTAAAGGTTTTAGTAAACAGCACATACGTTCTCCCATTATTTAGAACTTTTGCTTTAGAACTTTATTTATAACTTTCAGAGTGTTGAAAGAAAATTAGACCTGCACAATTTTTAAATGTCCCTTCCTCTATCCGTAAAAAAAGTACTGTTTATAAGAAAATGTTATTTTTTATAAATTGCTTTAACTTTAGGATTCAATTTCGCGAAAATTATCGTTGTATTAAAAAATGTACATTTTCATCTTTATAGATACAATTGTCGAGACCTAAACTCTTCGATTTTGTCGTACAGTGCGGTGTAACACTGAAATTGGTGATGAACGAACCACATTTCCAACTCCGTTTCTCTAATATTGCGCCTGTAATTCGTATTTCCCTTTTCAGACGAAACTCTGGCTGCTGGGCCTGGCACGGCGGCCTCATCACTCTTTGCCTGCGGGCCGAGGCGGCTTCCCTCAGTCGCCGGCGCCCGCTCCCCCTCACGCGAGCGGAATCATGTCGATACTTGCTAATTACCTGTCGCGCCGCCACACTTAATTAATACGAGCTTAAGACTGCACCTCACCATCCTGCCGCCCCTGCCCCCTTGCCGATTCCGCTTACCACCCCCGCCGCCTTCGCCCCCGCCGCCCTGCCGCCCTGCCGCCCTGCCGCCCTGCCGCCCTGCCGCCCTGCCACCCTGCCCGCCCCGCCGCCCCGCCGCCCCGCCGCCCCGCCGCCCCGCCGCCCCGCCGCCCCGCCGCCCCGCCGCCCCGCCGCCCCGCCACCCCCTCCAACCCCTCCACCCCACCGCCTTCCACCCCCGACGTTTCCCACCGCCACCACCATCTTTCTGCCTCCACCGACCCCCTCTCCCCCCCAGTTGCCCCTGCCACCCTCGCCACCCCCCGCTTCCCACGCCGCTCATGCCACCCCCACCATCCTCGCCGCCTCCTCCACTCAAGCCACCTCTGTTGCGCCGTCCAGCCACCGACCCCGCCCCACCCATCATGGCCCCCTTTGCCGCCCAACCATCCCCGTCGCCTCCCTCCACTAATCTCGTCGTCGCATTCGCCTGCCACCCACGTGGGCGCGCGCTACCCCCGAGGCAACCGAGAACAGCCAGCCAGCCAATTTTCCACAGCCGGAGTGCTCGCGTAGTACGACACGGCCTACCACCTACGGCGCCCCCCGCGCCCCCCCCCGCCCCGCCCACCTCGCCGTCCGTCGCCCGGGATCTCTCGTGCGTGAATGATGGAAACTTCGGTGGCGCCGACACCGGGAGCAGATTACCCTCCTCCTCCCTCGCCGGCAGGGGCTGCTGCCTCCAGGGGAATTGATTAGCCAACTTTGAAAGAGCGCCCCGGAAAACACGGCGCCGGGACAAATTTGAGCGAAATTGAGCGGCCGCGTCGGAGAGGGAAATTGCCGCGCGCGCTGGGGGGGGGCGGCACCGCCCCCTTCCGCCGCGTCGTTCTCATTCGCGCGGAGCGGGGCGGGGCGGGGCGGGGCGGGGAGGGGCGGGGAGGGGCGGGGAGGGGCGTTGCGGGTTGGAGCGGGGGGGGGAGCGGGGGCTTCCCCTCGTTGCCTAATTCAAAGATTAACAGCGACCCCCGTCATCAGCGTGGCAGTAACCGTGACGCCTTCTACCCGCCCCGGTGGGTAGCAGGTGACGAAGTGGCTGTGATCTCCGCGCGTGCGCACAAGGCGCCTGGCCGCTCTCATGTCGCGGTGAACGTGGTGGCGTCTTGCTACTTGTAGTGATCAAATGAAGTGCTGTTGAAAGGCTGTTGATGCTAGTATATCTTATTTTCGTATTTAATTGGCCTTTTTTGGATGTTTGTGATGTAAATTAGATGACCCGAAGTGTACTGTGGTATAAATCTTACGGTACAAATGTAAAGGCACCGCCAATGTTGTCTGGTTTATTTTACTGATGTTTGCGACTCCATTTACATAGTTTTGTAAATGACAGAAAAATAGCAACACTGAGTTTTCTTACCAGCGTGAATGTGAAATATATTACAGAAATTAATATTAAGGGGAATTTATTGTAGCCTGTTACGTCCAATTAAGTGCAAAAGATTCGTGATATAGACAATGTGAGGCAGACTAGCTTACGCCATAATACTTAGAATGCAACTAATACACTTAGTTCACTCAGCATTGTTTCTTCTCTCTTGCCCAGATGGCGACTACTTTCACTCTTATTTTTCCACATGTTTTACCCATGAATTTAAAGATAAACAAGTTATGTTGGATTTACATTCAAATATTGTATTCTAACACGAGACATAATTAAATATTAGTTAATTGGAGTTAAAATGTTGGCATTCCAAATAAGTGAATGAAATGTGAGTTTGGAAAAAAATCAATCACAACAGTAACAAGTGAATGCAAGGCGGTTTCACTGACTGATTTTTTGTTTCCAGTGACGAGGCCTTTTATTTATACTTGCATTGAATGGAAGAGAAAGTATTATCGGTGTTGATATAAGAATTATGCTGCAAAATGTGTTCCTACTGCAGCAGAACATTTCGTGGTAGAGACAGAGCACGGCTGAAGGGATTAGTGCCAAAATATTGAACTAAGAACATGTTTTATTTGATTTTTTACTGATATAAATAGTACATTTGGTTTTTTAATGTTGATTTTTTCAATTTTTTCAGTACCAGCAGTTTATTTCCCTATTTTCAAAAATAATACATAAAAGTGCCGGTCCGGATGGCCAAGATCGTTAACGTAGTAGTGCCGCAGCAATCTAGGACCGAAGGATAGCGAGTTCGAGTCCACCTCGGGTATGGTTGTATTTGCATTCGTCCTTTCACCGCCTACCATCACCATATCATGTCATCTAGAAGTTTACGCGAACTTAAATAACAACAATAACAATGAAAAAACAACAAAAATATATGAAAGTGAATGGAATCGTAAAACTACAATTTATTTACGTAAATATATTTTATGTTATCTGAATGTTTTATTGATCATCACAATCTTGCGAAGTGTTCAATTATATTAGGAAATTTTATAAATAAGTATGTGGGCAAAAATAGGAATGAATTTGCTTCTGTCGATCAGTATATTATTACTAGAAAAAAAATAAATATTACCATAATTGAAATCCTTTTCTGACCTTGATAAAAACAAACACCAAAATATTTTTTAACAATTTATTTCATTTTTTGACATTTCAAACCTAGTTGGTTTCTTTTTCAAAATCTAGCGTCCAGGTTTGTTGAAAACACTTACACGATCAGTACTTTAATATAAAAAAGTCTGTGTTATTAAAAGTAATATTTTATATTTTTTTAAATTTGAACCATTACAATTAAATAAACAAGATACCAGACCAGATATATTTCTTAAAATATTAACCTATTTGTACGGGAAACAGCTTCCACTTCATTCAAGTCAGTGTGAATTTACACTACAGCCAATGATGCAAAACCAACTTCACATACGTAACTAAGTATTTGGAAAGATTATTATGTTACCTCTATTTTGAAACTTAAATCGTATTTTTCTGCTTCATTAATCTGATCTGTTTTCCACAAGAGAATATTCATGTTAAGTTTCGTAAGGCGGTAGGGACAATCTGTTGATTTGAGTTATTTGTTTTCTCGTTAATTTCAATTTACTTCCCGTACTTTTCAAAAATCGCTGAGCCTTAACGACTTGTGTTCTGTTATTACCCATCCAACGAAGTGACGGTGCTACATCTAAGTGTCACTTGCTATGTAAAGTCCAAAATATTGTGCTTTGTATAATTAAACAAGGACGATTTCAATGGATTTCATGACACTGCTTTCTCATTGATAGGTGCCATAACTCGAAACGACAATCCTGGTTTGTCAATTTTGTTGACATGACTTTTGTTTTCATATCGTGTTTTCTGCTTTACATTGTGCGTTTCCAGCTAATCAAATAAATAACCTCGTAGCTTTTATCCCATTCTACAATGTTACACGAACATGAAAGTGTTGCATATCAAAATACTACTACGCTGTGTAGCAGAACAATCATCACATACAGAAGTTTTCAAGTTCCTAGAGATCTTCTTAAGTTTTGCTATCTAATTTTACTTAATTAGCTCGTTCAGTTATTTAATTCATTAAGTTAATTAGTATAAACTGAATCAGTACAAAAATTTATCCACTTCGTATATCTAGCATAGCTAAATGTTATACAAATGAGTACAGTGAAGGATGATTAAGAGCTCTGATACTTTCCTCCAATTACTATTAACATATAACTGCTCTAGCTATTCTATCCTAACATTACAAATTTTAAACAAATATTAACTGCCTTCGCAATATATTAACGCGCTGTTGTGATCTCCCACGAAATGCTTAAAGGACACAGAGCGTAAATATTCTCTGTCTCAGGTCAAAGTAAAGCGAATAGGAATTAATATTTTCGTGTGACACCTAATACAATGGATTTCAGATAAATAAAATAATGTTTTGAATACTTTCAGAGGGAGTAGAATTGATACGACAAAATTTACTGTTTAGGAACCAATGTGTTCATGTAATAATAATAACAATAACAATAATAATAATAATAATATTAATAATAATAATAATTATTATTATTATTATTATTATTATTATAGTAATACTCTTAGTAATAATAGTAATAAAGTAAAATTTGTAAATTCAGTTACAGTAAAACTGATTTACGGTCTGCCGTTTCTACTATAGGATTTTGTATTCCTATAAATTTAACTTCTTTTTAGGGGCAAGACTACAACTCTCATGTCTCGTAACATCCCGGCACGTCTTTCAAGCCTTCATCAAAAGAGATCAATTTTTCTTCCTTGTGTGTCCACCTGAATAATCATCTCCTGTGTATTGATAGCCACATCTCTCATTGGTTAGACCATGAGCAAACTTCTACAGTTCCGTGAAATTACAGCGCGAGTCCTTTGAAATAGTTTATTTTTTAATAAAATCGCGCTCACCACTCTATAGGCTGTCTATTTCTGCCCAATTTTATGAACATCTCTTTAAGTTTTCAAGCTTAAATCGGAATTTATAGTCATTGTCGGAGTAGAAACTCATTAATTATTTTCTCTACGATAAGAACACCAGTGATCTAATTATTCATAGTTCACTACGGCCCAGTGTAGTCAAAAGTCTGTTTATTGAGTAAAGACTTCAAGAAATATATTATAAGAAAAACTATAGTAATTACTCGTGAAAAATGAATTCATGCGTTAACGATGTATCTCAGACTATGATTACTAGAGAGTTTTCTTTATTTAGTAAGAATCGTGTTAAGAATCGCATCTCAAGCCGACTGGATTGGCTCAAAGCCAACATTGCCGCTGTCTCCGAATCAACAATGACCAGAGTGGTTCCTAGGTTTCGAACGCGATGGCAGATTTTTGACACTAGCTAGTCAGGTAGATCGAAGGAGAGGAGAAGAAATATTTCGTCCGACTGCCCTGATAGGAAGTTTTCTGGGGTTTCCCCGATCAATACCAAGCGAATGTCAGAGCAGTACCTAAAAAATAGCCCATGAATCGCGAGCGATCTTTTCTTTCTCTTAATTGTACTACCCTATCCCCTCAAACGCATGCAATACACAACTACACATGTCGATGGACCGGTCGTCTAGCTTAGATATTGTCCCCGCTGAGGCGGTACCCCGCTGGGGGAGATGCATGGAGGGGGAAATTGTCCGCAAAGTATGTGTAGGTCCGCGTCGCATTTCACTATCCAGCGAGGAATGAATATCTGCCACGTCCTGGAATTTAAAAAAAATGATCTTCCCCAACGGGTCGAAGTGCCATAGGAATTAATGTACAATTAAACATCCATCAATCGAAACCCAATGTTTTTCTTTATTTGTTGTTGTTTTTTGCTAATTAGGAGAAGGACAGAAGTAATAGAGGAAAGGCGATTCTTTAAACTCAGTCTCCATAGTAATGTTGCATAACATCCAATCGCAGTCATATATTTTGTAGAAAAATTATCTTGCTGACAAAATAAAATGTTACTCTAAAAGGAAACTTTATTTCACGAGCGTAACAAATGATTTGGTTCTCCTACATTTCATCGGGTCGTTATTAACCCTTACAGTGACACTGACGAACAGTCTGTAAATTCATTTTTATTGACGTTACGTTTCATGTGTCCTGCGAGAGCGAATGTCATCAGTTGACGGACTTTTCATTCAATAATTCAACCTAAAATATTATTCTCTAAATCTTAAATGTTTAAAAACAATGTCGAAATCCGTCAAATGATACGACGATTTTAAACAAATCATGGAGTAATCGACATATATTTCTCGTTCCCTAAAAAATTGCGAGTGATTTTAACATATGAATGAATCTATTGATTTTCAATGCAATTTTTTACTTACATTTATTATGAACCAGACTTATATATCGATTCTGTGAACTTAGAAATACATTTAAATTGGAAAAGAATGCGAGAATTTTGATCTCTCATGTACGCATCATGTCTTAAGTTCTTTGCTTTTATACACATTTCGTAGATACTGAATGTTACAAATTCTAAGATACCCACTGAAGTAACGGAATGCTCGGAAACAATTTTTAAAACCAGTTTATTTATTAACAAGGTTCAATAACCAAGTTATGAAAAATTCATTGCATTTTTAACGAACCAGTATTTATTATTCCAGAAATGTAGTCCACAAATGTCAGTAATAGATCATAGTTGTCTAGAAGAGAATACAGTGTTTGTGAACCAAGTGAACAAGTGTGAACATGTCTACGTATTAATGGGGCGCAAACGGGCTGAGGTTGCTGAGGACATCAACTGACTGCATGGCATTGCAGTGCCTCTGACCGGGGAGGTCCTGGAGTTCGATTCCCGACGGTGACAGTATTCTGGGCACTAACTAAACATCTTTATCGAATTCGTATGGTCGAGGAGAATTCTATTGGGCGACTGCTCTGACCGGTTATTTTGGGATACGGTTGAAAACGGATTCGATATATAAGAAAATCTTGATGGATGCTGTTGTTGGAACCATTTAGACTGTACGTGTTTGTTTTAAATTGTGCTTTCAAACTCGATTTTCTGCAGAAATTCTACAAAAAAATGCCTAGCCCCCTGGCAGTGATTTGATAACATGAAAGGGGTAAGTTACTAATTTTTGATAGTATTACTCACTATTGCGAAAGGTCAAATCTTATTTTCTTAATATGAATTTCCAATATTGAATTATCATTATGAAATGGAAAGATTGAAGAAAATCAATGATATTGAATATGAGGCATATGTTCATTTTGAACTTCTTTACTTTTCATAGAAATGTCTTCAATGAAATACTTTCAGTGAAAATTTAAATCCAAGAGTGGAACAGTTCTTTAAGGCTATGGACACTATGCCGTGTTCATTTTCCCTTGTGCTCCGTTGTGGCTTGTTCGGTCTTCATCTAAACTCATTTGGAAACCCTTTCTCCCTTTGCTGGTGGCATCGAGCAATGTAAGTTACTCCTGTTATCTTCACGGCCGGCGGCGGCGCGAGGCACTTGTTCGGGGGGCGATCGCCCTTTTCCCATTACCTTTCCCGGCGCGTCCGCCCTTGTTCCTGGAGGCCAGCGGCCTGCCCCGCCCCCGCCCCCGCCCCTGCCGCCGCCCCCACTAACACCCTCGTCCTCGCTATCGCCCTTGCTCTTGCCCCACCACCGCCCTCGCTACGACCATCGCCCTCTCTCCTTCACCTGTGCTCGTGCTTCTCATCACCACTGTCGTCGCCATCACAATTACCCGCAACCTACCATCACCCTCGCCTTCTCCCTCGTCTCCTCCCTCCTCTTCTCCCTCGTCTCCTCCCTCTCCTCCTCTCTCGCCTCCTCCCTCGCCTCCTCTCTCGTCTCCCCCCTCGTCTCCCTCCTCGCCACCCCCTTGCCTCCTCCATCATCTGCTTCGCCTCATCCCTCGCCTTCTCCCTCGTCTCCTCCCTCGTCCCCCCCCTCGTCTCCCCTCTTGCCTCCTCCATCTCTTGCCTCGCCTCATCCCTCGTCTCCTCCCTCTTCTGCTTCCTCGTCTTCTCACTCGCCTCCTCCCTCGCCTCCTCCCTCGCCTCCTCCCTCGTCTCCTCCCTCGTCTCCTCCCTCGTCTCCTCCCTCGTCTCCTCCCTCGAACGCTTTGCAATAATACGGCAACTCTCTGGCCCGTTCAACTGATCTCGGTACTTCATCTGAACTCCGCTCTCCGCTCTACCTATCCTAGCATTTACCCCCATTCAATCCTGACCACTCACGTCCTTCTCTTTCCTGCTCCGATCTCTTACCACTCCGTATAGTATTGCCCCTCCTGCTACACCTGCCTCTCCGCATGCCTCACCTGATCCTCCTCGAGTTGCCTCATCGCCTCACTCGCATCCTTCCGTTCTCTGCTCCTCTTGCCCCTCGCTGCCCCCACATGCCATCGCCACCGCCGCATCCTTGCACCCCTCTCCACTTCGGGCAACTGTTTCCTTTATTCCCTCTGGCGACTGCCCGCTCGTGGCTGCGTTATCTCGGTACACGCCCTGCTACGGCAATCGCCCGGCCAGTTCTCCGCGCGCCGCTGCTCGCCCCACCTGAATGCGGAGTGGGGGCGGGGCGGGGCGGGGAAGAAAGGGCACGTGCAGGTGCAGGAGGAGGGGTACTTGGAACTGCGAGGACGTGAGGCGCGTCCAACTCTGAGGATTGAAATTGAGAGACGGAGTTGGCCCACCAAAAGTGGCTTGTAACAACGTAATGTCCGTAGATGATGTTCTGAAGATCAGTGGAATGTTCCATCCCTCACTTGGCTTGCCAGAGAAAAGTGCGTGACTTTTGTATGTGCTACACAATTAAGTAGGTCTGGGTTTGAGTGATTTAGTCAGTTTTAATATCCTCATATCAACATTCACGTCAATCTGTTTGCCTGTGATTGTAGAAAATGCACGGGAAAGCCTTGTCCACAAGTTACGAGATATTCAGAAGTTACGAGTCCATTCCACGAGTTATTTTATAGTGGCACTGTATTTATTTTTCATCCTTAAGTGAAATTTACGATTCATGGATAAATTTACTCGCTATTTTTTTTACCTACAATTTTCTCTTCAGTTTTATTGTTTCTTTGTTCATATTATCACAATTTGTTTGTAAAATAAGGTATAAATATGTTGTATTATTCTGGATGAAATGTTTCTTCTCAACTCCGTGGTTTTCGTTATATTTTAGAAACGTGAAAGAATACTTCACCCCACGAGTTGGCGAGTAGCATTGTGTTAATCTGTTTTACTGTAGTTTATGTGGATAGTGGGTGATGTGATAGGTGAAATGAAAGTCTACCCTTCAGCGGCCGGAGTCAATAGAATCTCAACTGATCAGGCTACTCCGCATGCAAGACATATTTGCCAGCGTTTCTACCGTCACACAGCGAACTGTATAAGGTCGTAATATTCCCCGACGAATGTCACAGAATGGCAGCCGAAACGTTGGCAACCATGTCAAGGACGCGTTGTTTCCGGGAGAGCCACGTTTCTAAGTACTCGCTGAATAACCTTGCCTGGGGCTGGCGTTAATTTGAAGCTGGTGTTTCTTGGAGCTAACAATGGTCATGTGTCTGCCTGTTGTCCGTTTTGTCCCGTTTTTAAATCGTAGCATTTTATCGGAATTCCGAGCAAAGAATTTTCTTCATTACCTTCCGCGATGATGCTGTACCTCTAAATCGGGAATGGTCTGCTGTCATAATCACTCCGAATTGTTTCAGTGTTTTCCTGGGCATTCCTTCAAAAATGCTTCGCTGATTGTCAATACTAATACATATCTAGAGAGAAGTTGCCACGCGTTCGCAGTGAGAGTGAATTAGCTGCGATTGCATTTCGCAACCATCAGAGATATTACAACTATCCACGTATTTTTCAGAGTATTTTTGAAAATATTTTTAATCAAGGCGTAGTAATAACTCGAAATGGAAATACCTGAAGCACTGAATTTTAATTCGAACGATTGTTAGTTCTATGAACTATGACTGCAGAACTATGCGTGTTATTTTCAAAAGAATTATTAAAGTTATTTGAAAAAGTCCTGTAGGATGCATTAGAAACACAGCGTAGTGGTGTGCTTGTACGGTTTTGTAAGTACTGCAGGGGGGCTGTGGGTCTTGGGTATAGAAATGACGTAGTAAATAAAGAACATACCATTACTTGCGCATTTACCCTTCTTCAGTCGCGTCACGGAGGTTTCCTCCGGGTATTGGTTTGTTAGCTCGCCATTTTGTTGAGAAGCTGAGAATGGCCGCCTTGTGCCTGTCTTCGAACATCTTTCAAGTCAATTGGGAGAAGCGAAGCAGTGTGAATTAAGACCTCGGCCGGTGACAAGGTTATTTCCGTGTCGCAACTGTTGCTGAGTGTTCGATTTCTCGTTCGAATGCCGTGCTGCTTGGAGCATCTATTGTTTGTTTTGATATTTTTATTTATATACAATTGTATATTTATATATAATATGGTCAATACAGAGGAACAGTTTAGAAAAATGGTTTTAGATCTGCTACATCAAAGTACTGATTTTGAAAATGGCGATGAAATCGACAGAGAGGAAGGAGATTATCCGCATGTTATTATAATTTGTCTTCGAAAGAATCAGGCGATTAAGCTTCGACACCCGGTTCTCATTTGCTACTAATTACTGTGTTCAGAAATAAATAAATAAATATGCAAATATGTCTATGAATGAAAATCTGAATGAGGTAAAATACGCCGAAGGTAAGGTAGGCTGTAAAATCAATGTATTTCAACCAACCTTCTAGATGAAGTTGTAGAACGTAAATTTGATAAAGCTTCAACTTATTTTGACTATTTTATCTTGATTGACGTTCGTTTCCGGGAAAATACAAAAGAATGTAATGTAGAAAAATATGTAAAAGCCGTCCAAAACGTGCATACGTCTAACCATAATATTGTATTGCATTTACCAAGGGTGAAAGATCAAGCACGCAATATGAAAACCGTAGCTGGTGCATGGAGTTTCTTCTTTCCTGATTCATTACTAGAGAATCAGGAGAAATAGGTACACAAATAAGTGGGTTCAAGAAACTAGAGTTGTGAAATGGACGCGGGACCCACTGTTGTTGCTTCATCCAAACTCCCGTGAATTACGATTAAAAATGTATCAACTGGCAGACATTCCTGAGTTATCGCATATTCCAAAATCACAAGCTGCAAGAAATCTCTCAAAGAAATCCAGAAGACATGCTTCCTGTGATTGGACAAAATGAGATCTTGAAAATAAAAAGCTGAATGAGATTTTAATGAAGTACTGCACACAAAACGAGGAGAAAATGAGAATTCTTTTTTGACTTAAAACATTAATATTCTAGTATATATTAACTGGTAGTCAGTAATACGAAAAGTAACCAGAATTATTTTTCTATGGAAGACTGAGAGAAAAGTGTGAGACAATTGTGACACGTTGGACAAACAGTACTGCAATTTTCTCTATGAACCTAGGTGGGCGGTACAGAGAAATTTTGAGCTGGGTGGGGAGTGTTGTGCAGGATCCCAGTGGCAACTCTTTGACCTAGAGAATTAGAATCGGAGTGGATATTATTTTGTCTCATCATCCGTTCCTTGTCGTGAAAAACGAATCAAGATTTCGAAATGTAAGGAGGATATTTTCTGTGTATCACTGTGGTCTTAACTCAACCTTACATTTCTTAAATAATTGCTGTTTTTTTTAAATTTATGTTTGAGGCTGATAAATATGAATAAACATCATACAATGCTGATCTACGTATCGTCTGTCTGTGCGAAATCTTTTATATCATACTTTGTGTAGTTTTGTTGTCAATGCTTGGGCTACGGCACTGCCTGTTTCCGTAGTTGTAATCACGTCAAATATGCTAAATATTATTTGTCTACCGACACATTTTCTGCAGTGATGTGCTCTTTACTTCTGATAATTGTTTAATATTTCTAAATATGTCACTGAAAAATCGAGGAGGAAAACTACACTAAAAAAACTAAACTATTCGTTTGAAATTTGTTTTTCTCAAATTACTCTAAAGCTATTTTTTTACTTTTATTGACGTTTAGGTGCACCACTCAACAGTATTGAGATTTATGAACGATCTAATGAGTAGATGATAGTGATAATGACGGTGATGAGGTGAATAGTGATGGAGAAATGGTAGAATGCGAAACCGTAGAAATGTAAAAACCTTGATAAAATCTCCTGAAAACTCGCTTTGTCCACTATTAATTCCACAAAAACTAGCAGGGCATCAAATTCGGGCTCCAGCGTGGAAGGCGTGTGCGATAGACGTTGTGTTATCATACCTCTTCCACTATCACTCTAATTTCCATAGTTGGTTTTCAGTTTCTTCTCTACAACAATTTTTCGTATCTCTCCGTTTCTAGTACAAACGCTCCGGCTTTCGCTTTCGTTTCTGCCTCCTTGAACTCTTCTTTGCCCTTTCTATCTTTTTCGCTCTCGGCTCACATATATCGCCTTCCCCGAAGAGGCGGCGGTGGCGCGAAGCCCACGATGAATTGCCGGCCATAATGTCAGATGCAGCGAAGGGGCGGGGCGCAAGAAGGGCAGGCAGCGCAGCGGGCGGGGCGGAGGGGGCTGATAATTGCCAAGTCCGGCGAATGGTGGGAATAACCAAAAAAGCAATGTTGACGGAAGGGGAGAGTAAGGTAAACTCAGAAATAAATTAGGGTGACACAGAGACGTGCAAATTACCATAGTAGAAGATGGTTTTGTCAGGAAATATGTATGTCATGATGAAAAATGCTTAGTCCAAGGATACCGGTTTAGTCAGAAGGCGGCTTACTGGAAATAAAATGGGAGAGCAAATTTGCCAAACTATGAGCGATATTGATTGAACAGTGATTGATGAGTACGTGTCATGACGGCTAATGTTTAGAAAGAGGATGAAACGAAGGGACTATCTACGCATCCAAGGAAAAAAGAAACGACCAACTGTATATTTTAAAAGCAGGTCATAATGTAGTGAAATATTTGCAAGTAAACCCCCATCACCCATTGATTATTGATACACGAGTACTGAAAAATCCGGGCTTACGATCTCTAGTTTGAATCTTCTCGGAATGGCCTCAGCATTTAGACGTACTTCTGAATTAACTCCAAAAACTGATCACATTTGGCCTTCGCAACGTCTAAACCGATCTATTTAAAAACCGGAGTAAGGCAGTGCCTCCACGCGCAAGGTTTACCAACACTGAGTTGTATCAGTTGAAAGACGCATACTATTATAGTAAAAATGTGAGTCATGAAAAAAATCTATGGACCTATCTTTTGGCCCTTCTCAATTCGTCATACTTGACTCTAACGGCAAGGACGTGACACAGAAACTCTGAAACCGAGGTGACGCTTCTAATTCTCCATCAGAACTGAATAGAGGTGATAACGTCGCCCCCTGGAGGTATAATTTAGGAAAAAAAGCACAACGCCTAGAAGAGGGCGATAATTATGTCCACTGCCCCTCTGGTGCCTACCCAGCCTCCGCTACCTCGAGTGCGAAAGCACCAATCAAGCGCGACGCTTGGTGCGAGGCAGAACGTGCGAGGTGGATTAGGAACGACAAGATGCGCGCAGTGCCCTGTGCGAGTACTGGGTCCATTGGTGTGTTGAGCGACCAAGGTAAACTCGCGGCGGGGAGCCTTGTGCATAACATTCCCACAAGACGTTCGAAAGGGCGATCTCGCGAAGACGGTGCAAAGGTACTGATGAGAAGAATGCGATGGTAGCTACAGGGGGAATGGGCGAAAAGGCGGAGCAATGCGAGCGAGGTGACGTGAGCGGGGTCGCTGTGGCCGGAGAGAAGCGTGGTTGGAGGGACGGCATGGACGGAGGGCCAGCGTGGATGGAGAGTCAGCGTGCAAGAAAAGATTGCGTGGCCGCGGGGACGACGTTGACAGAGGGACGGCGTGGCCGGAGGGACGGCGTGGCCGGAGGGACGGCGTGGCCGGAGGGACGGCGTGGCCGGAGGGACGGCGTGGCCGGAGGGACGGCGTGGCCGGAGGGACGGCGTGGCCGGAGGGACGGCGTGGCCGGAGGGACGGCGTGGCCGGAGGGACGGCGTGGCCGGAAGGACGGCGTGGCCGGAGGGACGGCGTGGCCGGAGGCACGGCGTGGCCGGAGGGACGGCGTGGCCGGAGGGACGGCGTGGTCGGAGGGACGGCGTGGCCGGAAGGACGGCGTGGCCGGAAGGACGGCGGGGCCGGAGGGACGGCGTGGCCGGAGGGACGGCGTGGCCGGAGGGACGGCGTGGCCGGAGGGACGGCGTGGCCGGAGGGACGGCGGGGCCGGAGGGACGGCGGGGCCGGAGGGACGGCGTGGCCGGAGGGACGGCGTGGCCGGAGGGACGGCGTGGCCGGAGGGACGGCGTGGCCGGAGGGACGGCGTGGTCGGAGGGACGGCGTGGCCGGAAGGACGGCGTGGCCGGAAGGACGGCGTGGCCGGAAGGACGGCGTGGCCGGAAGGACGGCGGGGCCGGAGGGACGGCGTGGCCGGCGGGACGGCGTGGCCGGAGGGACGGCGTGGCCGGAAGGACGGCGTGGCCGGAGGGACGGCGTGGCCGGAGGGACGGCGTGGCCGGAGGGACGGCGTGGCCGGAGGGACGGCGTGGCCGGAGGGACGGCGTGGCCGGAGGGACGGCGTGGCCGGAAGGACGGCGTGGCCGGAGGGACGGCGTGGCCGGAGGGACGGCGTGGCCGGAGGGACGGCGTGGCCGGAGGGACGGCGTGGCCGGAGGGACGGCGTGGCCGGAGGGACGGCGTGGCCGGAGGGACGGCGTGGCCGGAGGGACGGCGTGGCCGGAGGGACGGCGTGGCCGGAGGGACGGCGTGGCCGGAGGGACGGCGTGGCCGGAGGGACGGCGTGGCCGGAAGGACGGCGTGGCCGGAGGGACGGCGTGGCCGGAGGCACGGCGTGGCCGGAGGGACGGCGTGGCCGGAGGGACGGCGTGGTCGGAGGGACGGCGTGGCCGGAAGGACGGCGTGGCCGGAAGGACGGCGTGGCCGGAAGGACGGCGTGGCCGGAAGGACGGCGGGGCCGGAGGGACGGCGTGGCCGGAGGGACGGCGTGGCCGGAGGGACGGCGTGGCCGGAGGGACGGCGTGGCCGGAGGGACGGCGGGGCCGGAGGGACGGCGGGGCCGGAGGGACGGCGTGGCCGGAGGGACGGCGTGGCCGGAGGGACGGCGTGGCCGGAGGGACGGCGTGGTCGGAGGGACGGCGTGGCCGGAAGGACGGCGTGGCCGGAAGGACGGCGTGGCCGGAAGGACGGCGTGGCCGGAGGGACGGCGGGGCCGGAGGGACGGCGTGGCCGGAGGGACGGCGTGGCCGGAGGGACGGCGTGGCCGGAGGGACGGCGTGGCCGGAGGGACGGCGTGGCCGGAGGGACGGCGTGGCCGGAGGGACGGCGTGGCCGGAGGGACGGCGTGGCCGGAGGGACGGCGTGGCCGGAGGGACGGCGTGGCCGGAAGGACGGCGTGGCCGGAGGGACGGCGTGGCCGGAGGGACGGCGTGGCCGGAGGGACGGCGTGGCCGGAGGGACGGCGTGGTCGGAGGGACGGCGTGGCCGGAAGGACGGCGTGGCCGGAAGGACGGCGTGGCCGGAAGGACGGCGTGGCCGGAAGGACGGCGTGGCCGGAAGGACGGCGGGGCCGGAGGGACGGCGTGGCCGGAGGGACGGCGTGGCCGGAGGGACGGCGTGGCCGGAGGGACGGCGTGGTCGGAGGGACGGCGTGGCCGGAAGGACGGCGTGGCCGGAAGGACGGCGTGGCCGGAAGGACGGCGGGGCCGGAGGGACGGCGTGGCCGGAGGGACGGCGTGGCCGGAGGGAAGGCGTGGCCGGAGGGACGGCGTGGCCGGAGGGACGGCGGGGCCGGAGGGACGGCGGGGCCGGAGGGACGGCGTGGCCGGAGGGACGGCGTGGCCGGAGGGACGGCGGGGCCGGAGGGACGGCGGGGCCGGAGGGACGGCGTGGCCGGAGGGACGGCGTGGCCGGAGGGACGGCGTGGCCGAAGGGACGGCGTGGCCGGAGGGACGGCGTGGCCGGAGGGACGGCGTGGCCGGAGGGACGGCGTGGCCGGAGGGACGGCGTGGCCGGAGGGACGGCGTGGCCGGAGGGACGGCGTGGCCGGAGGGACGGCGTGGCCGGAGGGACGGCGTGGCCTGAGGGACGGCGTGGCCGGAGGGACGGCGTGGCCGGAGGGACGGCGTGGCCGGAGGGACGGCGTGGCCGGAGGGACGGCGTGGCCGGAGGGACGGCGTGGCCGGAGGGACGGCGTGGCCGGAGGGACGGCGTGGCCGGAGGGACGGCGTGGCCGGAGGGACGGCGTGGCCGGAGGGACGGCGTGGCCGGAGGGACGGCGTGGCCGGAGGGACGGCGTGGCCGGAGGGACGGCGTGGCCGGAGGGACGGCGTGGCCGGAGGGACGGCGTGGCCGGAGGGACGGCGTGGCCGGAGGGACGGCGTGGCCGGAGGGACGGCGTGGCCGGAGGGACGGCGTGGCCGGAGGGACGGCGTGGCCGGAGGGACGGCGTGGCCGGAGGGACGGCGTGGCCGGAGGGACGGCGTGGCCGGAGGGACGGCGTGGCCGGAGGGACGGCGTGGCCGGAGGGACGGCGTGGCCGGAGGGACGGCGTGGCCGGAGGGACGGCGTGGCCGGAGGGACGGCGTGGCCGGAGGGACGGCGTGGCCGAAGGGACGGCGTGGCCGGAGGGACGGCGTGGCCGGAGGGACGGCGTGGCCGGGGGGACGGCGTGGCCGGAGGGACGGCGTGGCCGGGGGGACGGCGTGGCCGGAGGGACGGCGTGGCCGGAGGGACGGCGTGGCCGGAGGGACGGCGTGGCCGGAGGGACGGCGGGGCCGGAGGGACGGCGGGGCCGGAGGGACGGCGGGGCCGGAGGGACGGCGTGGCCGGAGGGACGGCGTGGCCGAAGGGACGGCGTGGCCGGAGGGACGGCGTGGCCGGAGGGACGGCGTGGCCGGAGGGACGGCGTGGCCGGAGGGACGGCGTGGCCGGAGGGACGGCGTGGCCGGAGGGACGGCGGGGCCGGAGGGACGGCGGGGCCGGAGGGACGGCGTGGCCGGAGGGACGGCGTGGCCGAAGGGACGGCGTGGCCGGAGGGACGGCGTGGCCGGAGGGACGGCGTGGCCGGAGGGACGGCGTGGCCGGAGGGACGGCGTGGCCGGAGGGACGGCGTGGCCGGAGGGACGGCGTGGCCGGAGGGACGGCGTGGCCGGAGGGACGGCGTGGCCGGAGGGACGGCGTGGCCGGAGGGACGGCGGGGCCGGAGGGACGGCGTGGCCGGAGGGACGGCGTGGCCGGAGGGACGGCGTGGCCGAAGGGACGGCGTGGCCGGAGGGACGGCGTGGGATGGGGCGGCGCGGCATTTGTGGAGTGGGGCGCGTGAGGCGAGTTGCGAAGTCCCCTCCCATCCCACGTGGCGTGCTTGCCAGCCAGCGTAGCGTTCCGACGTGGCTGGTGGGCGGTTGCCGAGGCTGGGGGTGCTAGGTCTCTCGACCGCGATTTATGGCATATTAGTTATCCCAGGTTTTTTTTCTCACTCGCTGCCCTTTCCTCTCCACGTGGCACGTGTTCTCTCGCCGTCGCTTCTGGGGCCTTCTAAGAGCGCGAAGGTTGATAAGAAGCGAATTATAACCTGGAAGAGAGTTTTAAAGTATTTTACGCACCCCATGTCCCAAACGCTGACATAATAAACATTCGCCGATAACAATTTCAATTACTGATTTAACTTGGATATAAACATTTTTTGCACGAGTGGCAATACTAATTATTAATGAAAAAAGGACAAGTGTGTCACGGGGTAATCTCTGCGCAATAAGTAAATAAATAAATACATAAATAATTGGAAGGGTTTGAAAGAAGAGAGTCGGAATGCGCATGGCGAAATACAAGAGGGGGGGGGGTGGAGCTTGCGAGGGGGAGGGTGCGTGACTTGTTAGGAACAGCTTGCGCGTGAACGCGGTGTGGCGCGATGCACGTGGATAGGTCGTGGGACGGAGCACCCGGACAGTGTGCGCGAGGCAAGATTTGAACAGTGAGGTTGCCGGATGCGAGATGCAGTTCGCAGGGTGTGTTGGGTGGATCTGACTGTGTCGTGTCGTGAAACTGTGCGGTAACGCCGTGAAGTAGGGATGCAACATCGATGTTAATGTTCCCATTACTTCGATTGTTTTTAAATCATCGATGTATTTAACATCAATATGTTTTAGTCTATGTTTTTTAACATTGATGTTTTATGTTCGAAATGTTAACGTGATTGATATTTTATTTCTAATTTAAAAAACTTTTATCGTAATAGAAACTTGAAGATCCTCACGCAGAAGTGACCATGAGGGGGGAATAATTAAAATACAAGTTGCGACTGTAAATGAAGTCTGTATTATTTTGTTAAGTATACAATCAAATAACAAATATTTTAACTGCGTAGATAATGTTTGAGTTTTGTCATTAACATCTGAATTAAAAATAATAAACACGAGCGTTTTCAAATTAGTTCTTTCTCTGTGAATATCCGTACTTACTAATACAGTTTTAGAAACATGGATGTTTAAAACAATCGATAGACTTCGGATGATGTGCGAAAACATACGTGTTTTAATTGTAATCATCATTTTTTTGCGATGTTGTAATCATCGTTTTTTTGCGATCGATTTTTGCTCAACCTGGGCGTGAGGCCAAACATGTTGCGCGGGGTGTCGTGCGTGGTGAGAGGTGCGTGGTAAGAGGTGCGTGGCGAGAGGTGCGTGGCGAGAGGTGCGTGGCGAGAGGTGCGTGGCGAGAGGTGCGTGGCGAGAGGGGCGTGGCGAGAGGGACGTGGCGAGAGGGGCGTGGCGAGAGGTGCGTGGCGAGAGGTGCGTGGCGAGAGGTGCGTGGCGAGAGGTGCGTGGTGAGAGGGGCGTGGCGAGAGGTGCGTGGCGAGAGGTGCGTGGTGAGAGGTGCGTGGTGAGAGGTGCGTGGCGAGAGGTGCGTGGCGAGAGGTGCGTGGCGAGAGGTGCGTGGTGAGAGGTGCGTGGTGAAAGGTGCGTGGTGAGAGGTGAGTGGTGAGAGGTGCGTGGTGAGAGGTGCGTGGCGAGAGGGGCGTGGCGAGAGGGGCGTGGCGAGATGTGCGTGGTGAGAGGTGCGTGGCGAGAGGGGCGTGGCGAGAGGTGCGTGGCGAGAGGTGCGTGGCGAGAGGTGCGTGGCGAGAGGGGCGTGGTGAGAGGTGCGTGGTGAGAGGTGCGTGGCGAGAGGTGCGTGGCGAGAGGTGCGTGGTGAGAGGTGCGTGGTGAGAGGTGCGTGGTGAGAGGTGCGTGGCGAGAGGTGCGTGGCGAGAGGTGCGTGGCGAGAGGTGCGTGGCGAGAGGTGCGTGGCGAGAGGTGCGTGGCGAGAGGTGCGTGGCGAGAGGTGCGTGGCGAGAGGTGCGTGGCGAGAGGTGCGTGGTGAGAGGTGCGTGGTAAGAGGTGCGTGGTGAGAGGTGCGTGGTGAGGGGTGCGTGGTGAGAGGTGCGTGGTGAGAGGTGCGTGGTGAGAGGTGCGTGGCGAGAGGTGCGTGGTGAGAGGTGCGTGGTGAGAGGTGCGTGGTGAGAGGTGCGTGGCGAGAGGTGCGTGGCGAGAGGTGCGTGGCGAGAGGTGCGTGGCGAGAGGTGCGTGGCGAGAGGTGGGTGGTGAGTGGTGCGTGGGGCGAAGGGAGGGGCGGCCTCTATGGAGAGGTGGTGAAGCTGGGCGACCAATGGACCGCTTGGCAGGTCGCCATTTTAATCAGTCCCCGCAACTGGCTGGAGACGGAAGAGGTTCTGTCGAGGAGGAAGGGGCAACCACAACGACAGAGCCCTTTCCGAAAACAGCCGGAAACGGAGCGAAGATAGTTCAAGATAAAGGCTCATTGACGAAATATTGGCTTTACTGGATGGATCAATGTAAGCTTTCACGGCTAGATTCACAATTAGAATTACCTCCCGGGCTGCACGGCCCTGGTCTAGTGGAAATTATATTTCCAGTCGATTCGTTTGCATCTGCGACAGACATCATCACTGACGGAATGGTCGTGGACGAAGTGTCCTTACAGATAGCTTGCTGGTATCCAACGCCAAAGCCATATAAAAGGGAGAACGGATTTATCAACCGCGCTTTATACAGATACAAATAGGGAAAAATATGCCAAAGACTGCCCGAATCTATGTTGCTCTTCTAAGATATTTGAAAATGAAAACAATCATATCGCTAACTGTATAAAATAATTTAGTCTTTAGATAGGAGACAGTAAACATGATTAAGTCTTTCCAGATCGGAAGAAATGCGATTCGAGTCCAGCATAAAAATCCTTTTTATCTTTCTATGTTCTTATACAACAAAATAACAATTGACTAAAAGAATATACTAAAGTAAAATAATACATGATTTATTTGTAGCGTGTGAGATCCTTGCTATTGGGTATTTTGGCACCACTATGTTAATGAAACAAGAAGTCGCTACTGATCATTTGATGAATGACATGGACGGGGTAGCCTACCTCACTTGTTAGCGATGAGGGAATTGATATTTCATTGATATTGGATTTCAGTGACGGTAATTGGTAATTGAAACGCTCGGTTGCTGTGGTGCCATTGAAAAATAATGAGAATAACACGCAGCAGTGTCGCCACGAGTGGAAAGGATAGTCGCAACGTCTGTGCTCGATTCAAAAACCGGCTTAAGGGGCTCAATTGATTTCACTGTGGTGCCTCATACTGGGAGGTTCTAGGGTTAGAGTCCCTGAGGTGGCAGGGTTTTTGACATCAGAGCTAGGTCTAGTTCAGCCATAGTTATAATGGTTTCTCGGATAAAGAGCAATCGAATGTCGGAGCAGCTCCCTTAAAAATGTGTCCACAGAACGTACCCGATCTTTCCTTCATCCTTTTCCTATGCTCACCCCTTATACTACACGTTTAGACGTACATGCACTACACTCCCACACATTCCGGTAGACTAGTCGGAAGCGTAGAACTTGCCCCGAGGCGGGGGGGGATGCCCCACCGGGTGGGAGATACGGGATACGTCTGGGGGGAACGAGAATCGATTTTTGACAAGAAGAAAATATTTCCTTGGACCTCCTTGATGTATTGGCCCTGAAGCATGATTTATTGTTCGTAATTGAGCCTTCTTTTGCCTTGGTGGCTTATAACTGTTCAAATCATCCAGTAAAGACGATATTATACTCGTTCCTCTATGCAGTCATTAGGCGTCCGTCAAATCTTGTCATGCAAGTTCTGGGTTGACGACTCGTCTAAAACTGTGTTTTTGACAAAATGAATCCTTTTGCCTAATTTCATGTGTGACTTTGGGTTTTCACGTTGGGCTTACATTTTAAAGCAGAAACATTCGCATAGAGTAGGCTTTGATAAAAGTATTCGAGTCTCTTTAACAATAATGTTCATACATTTTTCGTGTTGCCGACGATTGCCTAGTCCAACACGACGAATTTATCGTTCAATTCTTGGTGAATTTTTTCATCTCAAATTTTCTTGCTCTTTTGCTGTCTGAGGTGGCATCGACCTGCATGCTTTATTGAAATTTTGAACTGTTGATAACTAAACTCTTACTAATTTTGTAATTTTTCTATATGTGTACTTACAATGTCGAATGTTTCTAAGGCGACATTAACTTTTTTTAAATGTCGAATTAATGTGGCTATTCGTTTTTTTTTTGTATGTAAGATATAAAAATTTGCCATCGGCTTGCGAAATCGGTTGGGTTAGTTTTTGCAATTCGAAGATCTACTAAGAACATTAAATTGTTGATTTGCTAAAGATCCTTCTGTAGTATGAATTTATGTAGTATATTCGCTTACTTTAATAACAATTCCGAAGAAAATAAATATTAACAACTTACCAACCATCAGCAACCGCGTGTCTTCCGAATACATGTAAAGATGGTTACTGACTAGTTTAAATGGCAAATTGGACAGTGTTGCTAACTTCAATAAAATTACAAAATATATAACTATAAACATTTTAACACTGAGTCAATTAAAACAGTAAAATTACAAAAATAGTGAACATTTAATCTTGATTTTCTTACATTGACGACCCACTGGTGGTTGCATAAAATTTCCCACTACGTTTACATTGGCAAATACTAATAATTTTCGACTCCTGTACATGCTCTAGAAGTTTGTGAATTTATTCCAAGACATTCTGTTTACTCATTTTTAGTGACGAACTCAAGGCCTCTGGTCGTGTACGCGCACGGTTTCGCAAAAACAGATTATCACTCACAACTTTCATCCACAGCAGTCTTTTGGAGACCCGAAGGTAGTTTTTCAGCCATTTTGTACAATCTGTCATTGGTACAGTAACGATCGCATCGCGTGTAATTGGTAGGCGAAGTGACAATAACCGCTATCTCTGCAAACCTGCGTGGAAGCAGCCACGATAATTGGTGACGGAGCTGCGCAGTCACCGCGTCGGCAGTGAGGAGCGGGGCTCGTAATGGGAGGAACAAGCAGCCCCCGGGCGGAAGAGGCGGAAGCAACCGCTGCCGCTGCCGGATTCGCCCTTTCAGTCCGCTTAAGCCCCGCGAGAAAATAATGGGCAACGACGCGCGCTTCACTGGCTCCCTCATTCATTGAACCTCCGGCCTCCCCATTATACCCGCCCCAACCGCCGCCCAAAATTTCTCCTGATGCGGACGAGGCCCTGCCTTCCAGCTCAGGTAAATCCAAATTGATGTGACAGAAAGGGGATCCATTTGCTGGAATACGCAAAACGAGAATCCATCTGCATTGATTGATTGATAACCAAGAAATCGTTTTCAGGACTTAAACAATCATGTGCAATAGTTATTTTACTCCAAATGAAGTCAGAAAAGCGGCACCCAAAATAAAATACGTTCTCGGTAGTAGATTATGCTTTAAAAAATAAGTAATGATTTAAAACGAAATGTGCGTTCGTAATGCAGTCTGTGAACGAAAATCCAAGTTCCAGAGAAATGCGTGTTGAGTATCCATTGTTTCTGTTATTGCTCTTGAAACAGCATATAGTAGAGAATAGATTCGCACTTTTAAATCAAGAGCCAATTTCTTTTTTCCTCATTTGGTAAACATTCTACACATTTAGGTATTTTTAATGTGTCAATGATATGCATTACTTAGTGTATTAAAACTTATTCCCATCAATTGTCCAACCTCTCTGAACGCTACTCTATTGCTTCAGGTGACTATGAATCAAATAACTATTTTAATTACTGCATCCTCTGTTTGAACATTGGAACGTAAAAGTCCGGTTTCATGACATGGTTATCATGAAAATAAAAATGAGTGCAACAATAAGTCTATTGTCATATATTTCATTCTATTTATTTACTTTATTATTATTAATAAATTTCCCCAAAACTATTGGTAAGTAGGGACACGGGACACTCAACGTTGAGGAGGAAATCTACTTTACTCAGAAGGAAAATAAGGGACCAAAAATCAGTTCAAATCTCAACAGAAACAAGTGAAAGTAAAGGGAAAACGCCGGTCGAGAGGGAGGTAATATACCAAAAATTATAATGATTTTAATGGCTTTGACAATAAAAAAGTCCACTGTTTGCCGTACAAATTACGACTTTTCTGGCTGGTGTAATGAAAAACCACTGGAATACAATTGCATGGTGTGTGCTGAACAACTTCTTACCTCAAACCAATTTCCTGCATGTGCATTGAGAAGAAGATATATTGAAGCCAAGGGTATGAAATAGCTAGCAATATCGGAGGGTCGATTTCATGGGCGGCTTGAAGACTTCTCTCCTCGAGGCTTGCGTCCCGTGCGAGGCTGTGTTCGCAGATGGCGGAGGAAAGCAGGCGCTCGATGCCGAGAGGAAATTAACGCAGCGGTGATAGCTGGCGCTGCGGAGCGGGCGGCGCGGGGAGGCGTGAGGAGGCGCGGGGGCGGGGGGCGGCGCGGGGGCGGCGCGGGGGCGGCGCGGGGGCGGCGCGGGGGCGGCGCGGGGGCGGCGCGGGGGCGGCGCGGGGGCGGCGCGGGGGCGGCGCGGGGGCGGCGCGGGGGCGGCGCGGGGGCGGCGCGGGGGCGGCGCGGGGGCGGCGCGGGGGCGGCGCGGAGACGGCGCGGGGGCGGCGCGGGGGCGGCGCGGAGACGGCGCGATATTGGGGAGGAGGTGGGCACGGGAGGAGTAGACAGTGAACGCCGAGGCGCAGAAACTGACAGGATAGAAGTAGAGGACAGGATAGGACAAGGAGGAAGAGAGGGCGAAGTGGGAGGCAAAAGAGGAGTAAAAGAGAAGGAGCGGGAGCTGATAACTGAATCAGTGGATACGAAGGAAACCGAGAAGGTGGGAATGGTAAAGGGGGAATAGAAAGTGCAAGAAAAGAAGGGGGTGAGATATCAAAAGAGAAAGGGAAGGAAGAGACAATGAGAGCAGGAGATGAAAGAGGCAAGGTGGAGGAGGAGGGAAGGACGAGATGAAGGGTGAGGTGGGGAGTGGCAGAAGTATTAAGAAAAAGGAGGAGATAGGAAAGGAAGTACACGAGGGGAGGCGAGGTGCACAAAACAAAAGCGGCTGCTAGGGAAAGATAGCAGAGGCCATAGCGGGGAATGTGAAGACAGGAGAAGAAAAAGGGGGGATGAAAAAGAGGTGGCACAGAAAAAGAACAGAAAGATGAAATAGAGAGGCCGGTAAGATGGAGAAAATATGTGTTCTTGGGGGCAGTGGTGGTAAGAGGAGGCGACGCTAATTGAAATGGAGGTAGACGTAACGTCGGCAAGGTGCGCTGACTGAGGGAGGCGACGAGACGGAGGAGTCGGGAGCTGGAGGGCAACTTCCCCGAACACGATCATGGAGGAAGTGAGCCAACGCGGAGGACAGACACTGGAGCAGACGAAGTGTCGAGAGTGGGAGCGGAGACGGGGTTATGGACGAGGGCTGGCGTCAGGTCGGCCGCGCTTGCGCGTTGACTACGGGTGTAGAAAAGTAGCGTGTGCGAGTCAGGTGGGGAACGTATGTGGGACGAGTATTGGACGTGTGCTGGACGGTTATGGCACGTGTGCACAAGGTGTGATTAACATGATGACTGCTGGCGTTTGCTACCTCATCTCGCTGGCGAGGGACGGCTACTGGTGTAGAAGTGAGTGCGGGGCAGGCGGGATACGTCGACGGGACTGGTATGGGACGGGGTACGGAACGTGGAGATAACGAGACGGGCAGGGGCGGTTGCGACCTTATCTTCCTGGCCCGGGGCGGAGCTAGGCGTGTAGAACGGGGACTGCAGCGGGCGCGGGGCAGGTGGGGACGGGTGTGTGGAGCGTGTGCGGAACGTGTGGTTAACGGGGCGGGCGCGGGCGCATGCGACCTTATCTCGCACCCCGCAGATAACCTCCGCTGCGCGTTCAGATGGGGGCGATAAGGCGCGGCTTCCGGCGATCCCTCGGCTTTCGCGCCAATCTGCCCCTCCCCCTCCCAATCGCCCGCTACGTTCGACAGCCAGCGCAGGCGACATCAGCCGCTATTAACCTCTGTTTTTAAAGGGGCCGTTCATTCACACGGCTGTGGGGTGCGTCATGTCGGCTCAGTTGACCCGTCTTTTTTTCTCAAAATCACGCGTCCGTCAAAACTCAGCTCGTGGAATTGAATGGACCTTTCTAACACGGACGTCTTCCCTATTCCCCTTTACTCTTTGGCCATTCATCCTCACGACGTCCTACGAAAGTTATAATGAAGAAAACATTTGCTCTAAGACTATCAATTCTTTCTGGCTTTAAATATCCGTTATTATCTCAAGAAATAATTAACCCCATAATGTACCCGTGACTGCCGTTCAAAATATTTGAGGATTAGGTAATTGCAATGAGACCCTTTCTCTCAACATCTCTCTGATATGGAGCTACATCCACGTTTTCATTTTCAGTTTAAGATTTACGTGACGAATACTTATGAGAGGGATTTTATGTAATATTCAAAATTCCATTCAGTGACAAAAAATATTCAGATTTATCCACATTTTATTGTAACACATTATTTAAGTTTACGATACACTTCTGCAGAGAGATACATCCAAAGGATTTCCGAATTTATACCACAATTCAAAATATTTCTTTTGCTATGCAGAAAAAATATTTTTATCGGAATAATCCACATTACGTTGTTCTCAAAGTACGCATTTTACGTCCAATACAAACATCACAATAATCGTTTTTCACATTATTTATAATTCATCATGACCTTCACTCCAGGATTTCCAGCCGCAGACTTCAACTGCTTCGCTGATTTGCGTAATATGGCGTTCCATTCCGTGGGCAAGGAAGAATGTTCTGATAAAAATAAAACCAGTAGTCTTTAAGTAAATTCAGTTTCTCCCCTTCAAAGACTCCGAGGAATTTTTTATTTAGCATTCATCACCAGCGGGAGTGTAACGAGAATACCAAGGGCACAGTGATGTAGAAGATACGGTACGAAGAAATTGGAGAGACCCAGACGCCAGAATTATTATCAAGGAGAGCGAGATGTAGAGAAGGGTCTAAGTGCAGCCAAGTGCACGTACGGAGTCGGAGACGGTTGCTAAGTCCACAATAGAAACGGATTTGATATACAATTTTGATATATTGATGTGTTTTGAATTATTGAGTATGATGCAGATCACCAATTCAACGATTGAAGAGTAAAAGTAGAATCTATATCCAGACGACCGATCAAACCCGCGGCAAGAGCGGTGGTGGAGCCCTGGAGGGTGTCGCCGGTGTCATTGGTGTTTGACAAACACACTTGTGGGCAACTAGAAGGTGGCTTCAGGGCTGCTCGTGATTGGCTCGCAGTCACGGCGCCACCACAGAGCTTCTGACCGGGAGGTCCTAGAGTTACACAGCTGGGAGGAGAATTCCTGTGGCCGACTGTGCTGATACGATCCTGTGCTGATTTTCCGTGTTTTTTCCAGACAACGCCACACGAATGCTGGAGAATTACCCTAACAAACGTACCACGGACCGTGGGCGATTTTCCTGCCCCTTCCTCGCGCTATCTTCGCACTTTTATAACACACACATACACTGGCATGTACTACAAAACCACACCTGTTGGGCGCTCAGTCAGGAGCTCAGAACGTGTCTCGACTGGGGCGGTGCCCCGCCAGTGGAAGATAGCTGGCTGGGGAAAATCCCGCTAGACGGGTAGTTCGCCGCTGAATTTCGCTATCCAGCAGGGGAAAATCACCGCCACCACCATTAATAATAAAAACATACACTACACATGTTGGACTAATGGCGTTAGAATTTGACGAACCCGGAAGCACTAATCAATCAATCAAAAATCAAAAACACTCTAAATGACGTATTTGTGGCTGCAGTGGGAAACGCAGGCGGTCCAGGGCCGGAGCGACGGCGTCTGCGGGGGAGCGGCGGGGCGAGTCCGGGTGGCGAGAACGGCGGCGGCGGCGGCTGAGCCGCGCTTTCGCGTTCTTTTCCGCGCGCTTTCCTCCGCTGGCGCGCGTGGCGCTCGCTGCGCGAACAACGCGCCGGCGTTCCGCTCGCAACGCGGCCGCGGCAGTGACCCGTGCTCTGGCGTGGGCGGAGCGCGAACGGGGCGCGCGCGCGGGCTGCGGGAATTTGGCTTTCATTAACGCCCCCCCCCCCCCCTCCGCCTGCGTCGGCGTCTCTCGTCTCGCGATTCCACCCTCCCCGGCAGCCTAACAGCGCTCACGGAACAGTGCACCAGTAAGTCAAGGACCGCGTCTAGGGGATTACCCGTGCTTTAATGATCAGAACACCTGTCAACCTTTGGATATCGAGTTTTAAAAACCGGTCGATTCATGGAGAATGGTTTTTGATAATGTAGGTTTGTATGACTTTTGTGAGTTTTGATGATCGTTAGGATCGTGTTTTTCCTAAGGAACTATCGATTCCGTTTTTGATTGTGAACACCGGATGAAATAAATAAGTATATAAATAAAATATATTTCAAACCATCAATTATTCCAACTTTCATATTTATAAACCATAGTTGTCAGAATAAGTTGTGAGTATAGTAAAAGGCAGAAGTCAGCATAAAACACCATTTTCAGCTTATGTGTTCTACAGTGAGGGATTTAATGTTGTTTTGCGTTTACCCAATAGTTTCCACGCTAAGCAAAATGGACCAATAAGTAATGAAATATGAGAATAATACTTCCAGATTACAAGAAAAATGACATTAACGGAATTTTAAAGCAATGGCACAAATAAATCGAACATTCATTATTTAAGATGAATACATACTCGTGCGATATGAAATACTACTTTAAAAATTAATTATTTATCATTATAAATTAATTAGTTATCATCAATTAATATTGTAATATTAATTGATTACCTTTGTTTTAAACATCACTTTGATTATGCATAAAATTACTCAACAATATTTTCGAAAATTCACCCCATCCGTTAATATTGACAAAAACATATTTTCAATTTTCCATTGAATTAAAGCATACATTATATTTGAATGCCGTTCAAACGTTGTTGAGCGAGGATTAAAATTACTTTAGTCTCAGTATGTGAAATGCCGATATTTTTGCAATCAACGCCGCTTATAACTGATTGTGAATCGAACTTTAAAACGTCAATAAAAGAAGCTTAAGTGGCATCTGGCAACACTGTTCGGCTAAGTCGGTAAGCCCCTTCATCGGGATTTATTTTCGGGCTGAAGTAGCTCAGCCTGTTGCTTCCTCTCTGGTGCCCTACCATTTGTTGACAATGCAACTGCCCTCGCCGACCGCATTGTGTGTTGTACAACCACAGACCTTCCCCTCCAGCCCCCAAAAGCGTTTTTACGACCCCAAAGCATACCATTGAGTTCACTCCCGCCGCAACGCCCCTTTGTTGCTCTCCAAACGACGGCTTTGTCCTATCACCATTATAGCAGCCATGATAAACATAACCTTCATCCCTAACCGTGGCTTTCATTTTCCAGTCATTTCTTTGGCTTCTCGTCTCGGTGACTCCCACATTCACACATAAATTCCGTTAGATCATTATCGAATATTCGTGGTTCACGTTGAAAATATTCTTCTTGTTTCTTTCTCCGAATGACCAGTCGCGTACTGATACGGGGTAACAACGCGACGGTCACCCAGTATACTATTTTTCCAATCGGTATTTGGTATCTAGTTGGTATATTGGTATTTAGATGAAACGTTAGTTTCCTATTTTATAAATTTTATCACTAGAACCTTTCTGAACTATTAGTGGCAGTTTCAAACTTATCGGATTTTTAAAAAAGTTCGAAACCCTCGCCAAGCAAAACCACTTCCCGCAATTCTGAAATTTTCTTGCAGTTTTAGTTCTTACTCAGATGAAAAACTTATTTCAGTGCCTGTCAATGTAGATAATTGTTCTTCAATCTGAGATACATAGTACGTAGTTTGAGAGACGTTTCATGTTTCTGCTGATAGAGTTCTACTTGTATATGGTGATTAAATATTTTTTCTGCTATCGCCATTTTAGTTCTCATACCTTTATTTCCTTTTAATGTATACTAATATCAATATTATAACCCATGAAAAGACTTCTCTGTCTATATTCACGTACTACTTTTAACATTTCAACTGTTATCATCATCTGCTTTCAAATACCCTTCCTAACGATTAGGGTTTGCAAAGTTGTATGTGCTGAAATGCATTACCTGCGATTACGCGCTTCCGCCGCTGTGCTCACATGGCATTGCGTCGCCCCTCCCGGCCCCGGGGCCCGAGCGCTGCGTCCGCGGAGAGCAGCGAGCAGCGAGCGGGTCCGCGGCGAGGGCGGGGGCGGGGGCGGAGGGTGGGGAGGGGGCAAGTTTTCTGCTGGCGTGGTGCGTGTGGCGATTTGCTACTGTTGACGAACTAGCGTCAGCGCGGAGCGGAGCGGGCGGCGGCGGCGCAGCGCGCGATGGGACCGCGTGAGTGGGCGGAGGGGAGGGGAGGGGTGGGGGCGGGGGCAGTGGCGGGGACGAGAAGATCGATGAGCAGTGAAAGGATCCGCGGACTCAGCAACGGCCAGCCGGCCCACCCAGGCGAGTGGTCGCACGCCCTCGCCGCCCTCGCCGCCCCTCGCCGCCCTCGCCGCCCTCGCCGCCCTCGCCGCCCTCGCCGCCCTCGCCGCCCCCTCGCCGCCCCCTCGCCGCCCTCGCCGCCCTCGCCGCCCTCGCCGCCTCGCCGCCCGGCTGAATATGTGTAATTTTATCCAAAAATGTCTGCAACTCTATTACTCGTAAGCGGGATTCATAAAGAAATGTGTTTGCTTTGTAAATATTCGTAAACATTCCCATGTTTCAGTCAGCCATTCAAATTATGGAAGACTTAGAGTATTTTCATCACAGTTACCACGAGAGGTTGAAGATTCCGAAGGGCTGAGTTAGCTCGTAGCCCCCCCTTTTCCCCCATGCTGCAGCGGCTGACGAAGAGGTCTTAGGGTTTACGGTGGCGCATTTCCGACACTAGATATAAACTTGTGTTTAATTCTGGTCCAGTCTGGAGAAGAATTGTAGCAGTATGGCCCACCCAGGCCATCAACTGATGTCACTACAGTTCCTCTGGACCGTGAAGTCCTAGGTTCGAATCCCGACGGTAGCAGGATTTTCGAATCTAGCAAGATAGCTAGGTCAAATTCACTCTCTGTCTGTAGGAGACTTTTCGCGGTCGACTGTTCTGATCGGAAGTTATCCGTGCTTTCTCCGACCAACACTAGGCGAATGCTGGAGAAATACCCTAACAAACGGGCCACGGAGGCGCGTGATATTTTCTGTCTCTTCCTTATCCTATCCTTACTCCTTTCAATTACACGCACTTCACTACCTCACGTGCCTGGAGACCAGTCGGGAGCTTAGAGCTAGCCCTGACTGGAGCGGGGCCCCGCTGTTGGGAGATACTTGTGTGAGGAAACCCCGCCAGCCGACGGCAGGTCGGAGCCGAATCCCACCATCCAGCGGAGGCAGATCACCGCCCTCCTCTGAGAGAAGAACATTAACTACACTAACGATCTTAGCAGTTGACGCACCGGGCATGATAAACCAATCAACTACAAGCTGCATCCCGCTCAGGTTCGTAGTTTTCCGTGGTTTCTCCGGTCAATAACAAGCGAGTGCCGGGGAAGATCCGCAACAAAACAGGCGATATTTCCTTCTTCTGCATTGTCTTATTGTTGTGACCAGAAACAACAAAGAATAACACAGTTTCTTAAAACGGGTTTTATTCGCAAACCAAAAAGCAAATCCAACAACAAAAGCCAAGTCAAAACAAAATTCCTGGAGATAGTCCGTGTACGTCGCGTTGTTCACCAATTCACCGTGGGGCAGTCCAAAATCCGTATGCACTTCGACGTATCACTGTATCACTGTATCACTCACTATACTCTCGCTGGCGCTCGCTTATCAACTCTCCGCTGCTTGCCCGAGCGGCTCTTTTATAGCCCGCTCGGGGCGAAGGTCCGCCGGCCAACCCGGTGATACGGGTGAGTTTCTTCCGCGCCGATGTCTGCCCCAAGCGTGACGGAGCTGCCGAGTCGTCGCTCAGCGCTCTCTCTTGAGCGGTGTTGGAACTGCCCTCTGGCGGCGACTTCAAAGGTGCCTGTTCGGCCATGGCACTTATAGTATTAGCTTACACATATTCGTATGCACTACACCATCACGCTCGTAGGGAAGAGTAGTCGGAAGGTAAGACCTGCTGGGAAGGAAATCCCTTGTATTTCTAAGACAATGTAATGTTATCGACACTGGAACCCACCATTCAGCGAAGGAGAAGTTTTCTGGGTTAAAAATATTTAGTTCATTCAAGGGACTAATGGCAATGGCAGCTGATGTCCCCGAAAATCTAACTCCATAAATCAAGCATTGTAGTTTCCTAAAGGACTTTTCAACGTGTAGACTGCTACGAAAATCAAGGAAAGCGACGTGCTTAATTTCTGTCTTAATTATAATTAATTCTACCATAATTAAAACTTCGACGACTTGTGTAAATAAGATCAACCCATAGAGGAACTCAACTACACGATGTGTTTTAGTTGGAACTGATTCATACCTCGAAATCAACATTTTTGGCTCTAACTCTAGTAAGGATTGCTTAATATAAAGTCAGCAAAGGGGTAAATATGGAAATGGAAATATTTCACATAATAAAAATAAAAACGAAATCGGATTATTTTTAGATATTCGTTTTTCTCGATAATATGTAATTACCTTTAAAATATTGTAGGCAAAAATTATTATTACTTGGACGAAGAGTGTGGTAATCGACTGTTCGAAATTCCACTCACCCACTCACCACGAAGCCGTCTCAAAACCGCATAAATGTCTGGTTCACCGCAGCCCGCTGCGAGCGTTCTCAGAGACGGCGAGCGCTCCTCGAAATGATTTGCACTTCCGCCGAGAAAAACACTGATCCCTCGCCCAAGTTCCCCGCTTTTGCCCTCGCTCTTACCCGCGCCCTTCCCCTAAACTTTCCTCTTCTCGCCATCACCATCGCCTTCTTCCTCGTTTTTGTCCTTGCCCTTTCCCTCACCTTCGCCCTTTCCCTCATCGTCGCCCTCATCTTCGCCCTCGCCTTCGTCCTCAACCTCACCCTCGCCCTCCCCCTCGCCCTCGGCCTCACCCTCGTCCTCGCTCTCGCCCCCCTCGCCCTCGCCATCTCCCTCCCCCTCGCCCTCGCCCCCCCTCGCCCCCTCGCCCTCGCCCTTGCCCTCGCCCTCGCCCCCCTCGCCCTCGCCCCCCTCGCCCTCGCCCCCCTCGCCATCTCCCTCGCCATCTCCCTCGCCCTCACCCTCGCCCTCGCCCTCGCCCCCCTCGCCCTCGCCCTCGCCATCTCCCTCGCCCTCGCCCTCGCCCTCGCCCTCGCCCTCGCCCTCGCCCTCGCCCCCCTCGCCCCCCTCGCCCTCGCCCTAGCCCCCCTCGCCCTCGCCCTTGCCCTCGCCCTCGCCCCCCTCGCCCTCGCCCTCGCCATCTCCCTCGCCCTCGCCCCCCTCGCCCTCACCCTCGCCCCTCGCCCACGCCCTCGCCCTCGCCCTCGCCCTCGCCCCCGCCCCCCTCGCCCCCCTCGCCCTCGCCCTCGCCATCTCCCTCGCCCTCGCCCCCCTCGCCCTCACCCTCACCCTCGCCCTCGCCCTCGCTCTCCGCCCTCGCTCTCGCCCTCGCCATCTCCCTCGCCATCTCCCTCGCCCTCGCCCTGGCCCCCCTCGCCCTCACTCTCGCCCTCGCCCTCACCCTCGCCCTCGCCCTCGCCCTCGCCCTCGCCCTCGCCCTCGCCCTCGCCCTCGCCCTCCCTCTCGCCTTCACCCTTGCTCTCGCCGAGACCGGGAGACGCCGTGCTGCGCCGCGCCTCCTTTGTCTCCGCAGACACAGGGCTTCCGAGAGGGCGCCACCGCGCTGCCGCTCCTTTTATTTGCAAGTTCAAAGGGCTGCCCGAAACGCGTTTGCAGATAAATCTCATTTACGCGCCGGCAGCAGCGGCGGCGACGGCGGCGCTGGCGGGATGGCGGGTCGGCTGGGAGGGGGGGTGGCTAGAGACGACTCGACCGGCAGGCAGAGAAATGACAGCAGTGATGACTAGGAAGTTGCTGAAAATTGAAAAGGAGAGATGTTAGAAGATGTTGGAGAGAAAAAGAAAATGACTGGAAAGGTGATGGGGAAAAGAAGTGATCCAAAAATAGTGTGAGAAGAATAATGCGCTGTTAACATGGCATTGGGTGGCGTAATAAGGAATCAGGGTGCAATATTGACGGAAGCATTCGCAAGGAAATAGATGGTGAGACGAAATGGGAGACGTATAGCAGTGGGATAATATGACATGATACGACAGAGTTGACAGAAGGAGGGATGGTTGGGAAAATAAAGAACAAATGGTCAATGTGAGTCGATTCATGACGGAAGTGATGTCCGACAGGTGACAGAAGGTACAGTCTGTGTATGTCTGAAGAAGGATGATAGGCAATGATCCCTCTGATGCGTTCACCCGAGGAATGGCATGAAACATGTGAAGAGGTTGATGGTTAAGGAACCATAAACCCTGACAAGATCAGATGACAGACAACTTCTTATGATACTGGAGTAAAGGTACGGCAGGGAATCGGGGTCAAGCTTGAAAGACTGAGCAAACAAGGTACAAGGTACGTCTACAGCAGTTATTCAGCAAAGCATATATTCTGGATGAGAAGACACATTGTGAACTTGTGGGCACGTCGTGGGTGGACGTAACATTCACGGAACGTCGTTGAAGGTCGACAACGCTATCTGCACGAAACGAAATGCGTGTGGCGGATGAAAATGTTCTCAGAAAAATAGGATGCGCTGTCTGGCAACTGAATAATTCAATATACTTTAGTGAACCACTTCTGAGCCGGAATTGGTTGGGTCTAACATTTTCTTCCGTCTTGTACAGGTTTCCGGCTTATTCAGGTTTTAAATAAAACTGTCAATAAAGAATACGCAATCGTTCAAAGAACGAAAACATTGTATGTGTTTGTATGTTTGTGTATGTTTATCTAATGTAAAAATTACATTTCAATAGAGTGACGCCCCAAGAGAGAAAGAAACTGAAATTCAGAAACGCAACACATATAATGAAATAATAATAAAAAATAGTTTGAAGCTTCTTGAGATACTCCTCGAGATTTTCCAGCGAAGACAGTTTTCTGCCTTATCCAGGTTCTGCTTTAGACATATTTTATTGTATTTAGCTTATGCCGTACAATCAGAATTCATACAATGGCGTAAGTGACATACTGTTTAGTTATATACTCATAATGTTTATAATCATTTTAATTAAATAAGCAAGCCAGATGATAAAGGGCATTTTAAAGAAATTACACTTTAAATTTAACAGTATAATTATTCATTATATAATACAAATTTAAAAAGTAAACCAATTTATTAATAATTTCCTTTTTAATCTATTCCCTTGTCACTATTGGTGTTAATTACATGAAATCACTCCCTACATGATTAAGCTGTCGATGTTTTTCCTCCATTACAGTGCTTTACTCCGGTTCTTCAGGGAAGCCACAGTTAACCATCTTACTTTCAATAAGATATAAACAGCACGTATACATCGAGTCTACACATCTTCAATGTTCCATTTAATGCTGACCAGATTCATCGTTCAAAGTTCATCCCAACTGTAGTATTGGAGTTCTTTTTCGTCGTCTGTCCGTCAGCAATTGCTCTTGGTTGCTAGATTGTAAGCTGTTTTTCTTAATTGCATTTCTCACCTTTTCGCAGTGGTAAAGAGAAGGGTTTCAGTAATTGAGCCGAATAATCCCCGTTTTGTCGGAATTAAATTGTGGGCAAAGAAAATGGCCTTTTTGTGCATTTGCCTTTCCCGTACAACAGCATAAAAATTGAAAATAAAAAGTGCTTAAAATGCTCTTCAGTTCTGTCAGCAGCGTATCTGTTACATGTGATTGCATATTGCGAAAATAATTATGAAGATTGCCGTAATTTTGTAATTACGAAAGAAATATATGTTCGTAATATGAAGTCAGATGCAATGGAATACTATCTTACGAGTATTGCATTAAATGCATTTACATTCTGAAATTTTCCATGACAATACCATATATTATTTCACTTTTTTATAAGTAGTCATTGTTAACAAAGTAATTTTTATAAGCATAAAATCATAACATTTTAAATACTTATCTAAATCTTAGCATTGTTAAAATAAAAGTCAAGAGAGTTGATTGCTCTTTCCACTTTTGTAAGATAATATCAAACGATTCAGTTACCATAGAAATTATTTCATATGTATAACTGTTATAAATTATACTTTTTAATATCGATAATTTATATTATTGTTATTTTCCTTCTCACATCACGACTAAGATGTTATGAGTTGGCTGAATATAAAATCTACTCCAGGTTGCAATCTGCTACCTAAGGAGCAGATCTAGTGGCTGTCGGTGCCTCCTACAATACTTTGCGCAATATCGTTACGACCTGTGCTTTTACGCCCCACATTCGGCTAATCCTAAACACTTGTATTTAAGACGTTTCTCTGCCTCCTTGGTTACGACGTGGTGATCGCAAAGCACAGCAACATCTACATGTTGACACGCTTTTTTTCCAAATACCGGATAACAATATCCGGTTTGTTTGATGCTATCGTGCGCTCTGTTTAAATCTGTTGGTCGTACAATATTGTATAGAGTCCAGTAGATGTCACGGTTTGGTGAGTGTTCGTTGCACTTGGGGCAAGTGTTTGGAACTGGCGCACTAAAAGTCATGACTGAAAGTGACGCAATAAACGCTTAATTTTAATGTCCTTCCACCACTTTAAATTAATATATCTTCATCATTCACAACTGATTTTTTAATTAACAATTATTCCAAGAAATTTTATTCGTCCTAAAGATTTATTTATAATGTTTTCTTGGCCTTCTTTTCTGTCTTAAAACTTAAGATCGAGTTCAATTTTGGAGAATTGTTTACAAAAACTATTTAACTCCTTTTTCTTTAAAAGTAGTTGTTCCAAATGCATAGATAAAAGTCAGATAGCGTGCGTCGATAGCGTAAAAAATCTCTGCAAGTGGCTAAGGGCGTGCGGAGCACAGGAATGGCTCCGCGCAAATGGAAAAACACTTGGCTTCATTTCGTATTCAGGAGATAAGGCAACTCCATCTCGCGTCGTTATTGCGGTTTTCTGAACTTTCGAGAAAACTTTTTATTAATATGAAGAGTAATTCACATTAGTTTTGATTCGTATTTAACGATATAAATGTTTTCTTAAAATTAAAAATTTAAAACTTAAAATCTTACCCAATTATTTGAAAATATGAAAAAAATTATTGAAATAAGTGGACATCCGTTTCTATTTGTTACCATTCTGCATCTTTCTCAATTCACATTATAGGCTAGTCTCTGACCTGCCTTCTTCTAATTCATTTTCTTCTTTCTTCCTTTGCACACGTAGATTTCTCATTTCTGTTGACTGTAGATTCTAATAACACCTTAAATTCGTCGTATTTAAGCAGTCGTTGCTCGACAGGTGATTGCGTTCTCATTTGCAATTTCTTTGGCCGTTGGTGAGCACTGAAGTGTTTTAAGGTGTGGTGTAATATGTGGTTGTGAAAAGTAATAATGAAAGGATATAGCGTATGACTGAAACAAGCTCTCGGTGCGAGTTAGTCGTGTTACGCTGCGAAAGACAGGAGCGGCGCCCCCCCCCCCCACTCTCGACGAAAGAACAAAGTTACTCTTAGGAAATTTTGAACACGACTTTTGATCTTTATTTTAATTTAAATTACCTTCAGGGATTTTAGATTTCACATTATAAGGATTTTTACTGTTTTTTGAACGCTTATGGTTTTTTCTCAGAATTAGAGACTAAAATAGTAGTCGTAAATTGTAGATCTAAACTACAAAGCAAGTTTGAGGGAATGACCGCTACTTCTCGATAGATGTACACCCAAACTACTCCAAAATATCACGGAATGTTCCGCGAAGGAGACACTCGTCGTCCAGAGTAATTCTTCTAAAACTAGTGAGCCACTACCCAGTATCCTCGAATTCAATCATTCCCGTAGCCAAAAAAAGTGTTCTTCGCAGGGTGGGTTCAGAAGTTTAATTGGCCCAGATCCTCTTCACATGGAAAGCGTTCCGTACGAATTATCACCAGCGCAATTAAATACGGTTTTGTATTGAGGAACACAAGAGACGGAATGAATGGGAAGAATAAACTATTTCATTTCAAAATATCAGACACTTTTTGCACTATCGCCTCTTACTGTATAGTACGCTGACCACACTCACAGATACATTATTTTGAAAACATTTAAAAATACAAGACAAGTAATAATAATATCTGCTTCGAAGAATATGGAAAACCATTTATATATTGAAACTTTATGAAATCTATCATAGATATATTACTATATTTTCATTTCCTTTAAAATGTGCCCTTTTGTTTCTGATATCATACTATCATTGACCATCATTATTTTCATATTTTACTCTTTTGGAAATTTAAAAAATCTAAAATTAAAATAACAATGGTCTGCGACACTTTTGAATTTTTTAAACAGGAAACAAAAAGTTTGTCCTACTTTACTGGTGATCTGCGTTCTTGTTCCACGTAAATATAATTTCCATCTCTGTTCGATACCACCTCTTGTCATCTGCATATCATTATTTCTCTCGTAAAATATTTATGTTCATGAATCTGAGATTGTTCCATCTCATTTCTTCACTAGCTCTAGACAATTAAACAACGTAAATATCGTTAAATAAACTATTCTAGAATGCTTTTGACTTAATGTTGCCTCATTCTTCTAATTTCTACAAATAGATAAGCTAATCCCTCATACGATTGTGTACCGCTAGATCCATCACAAAGGTGACAACCCTTTACGGGATTCATCTCACTATTTAATATTAAATTATGTGTATCTTGATATGTGTTAAGCGTTTACTTTTCTTAACCATTTTTGTTGTAAAAATTCTGACGAAAAATAAATTTTTGATTTATTAATTTAATGTCGTCATAAATAAATTATGTTAAAAAATTCTCGAAAAGCTTGGCTTACCGTGCACAGATTTCATAATAGAATTACTGGTAAATATATTAATATCCAAGATTTGCAACAGTATATTCACATCATTTGCAAATTAAAATTTGGAATAACTAACCGCTGATAAGAATCTGCCTTTATTCTTTGTATTTAAATTATTCGCATCATTAGTGAAAGCGATGTCTTTAATGCTTCTTGGTTCATTATCTTGAAGCATTAACGTTTCCTTGATCCTTTCCAATAATTAACCCAGTTGCAGAATATTGGCTAAACGCTTGGTGGAATACATTTAATTTCCATCAGATGTATCTTTTGAAGTGTTCAGTGCGGCGAAGTCCATCCTGGGCTTTTCTTCTCCATTTAACTCCCAAATAAGAAGACGTTGTCTAGTTTTAAAACTTGTTAAAGAACTATCCATTAAAATGCAAATTGTCGGATTCACCAACTCGGATAGTACTTTTGTCCAAAAAAGAAACACAAATGAAACGGCGAATTCGCTTCGTGAAACTTTCCAGACTTTTTAACAGAGGTTCAATTCCCTCGTCAGTATCTAGCACAGTAAAACGACACTTTTGCAGCATATTCAAAACCGTAAAAGCGGCGTAGTGCATCTGTCAAACCCGCTAACCTTTATTCCACTCAGCGGAAATTTCATTCCGACGCTTTTATTCGGGAAAAAACACCTCGCGTTTTCACCACTTAGCGGGGCGAACGGCCCGGCGAAGCACCGGACGCGCTGCAAAGTGTAATATACGCGCGACAAATAAAGCAGCGCGCGCGCGCGCGAAAAAGTCTATCCGCTCGCATTAGGGGCGGCGGGTGACGCGCGTCGGCGCACGGGGCGATTCGCGGCGGCGGACGGCCCGGGCCTCGCCGCTGATTTATCAGGTGGTAGCGCGTTAAGCCACAGGCGCAGCTGTCGTCCACTGCCTCTCTGCTCAGCCGCTGTTCCGTCACGCCCCGGCCCCGCCTCCGCCCCGCCTCTGCCCCGCCTCCGCCCCGCCTCTGTCCCGCCTCTGCCCCGCCTCCACCCGCCTCCGCCCCGCCTCTGCCTCGCCTCTCCCGCCTCTGCCCCGCCTCCGCCCCGCCTCTGCCGCGCCTCCGCCCCGCCTCTGCCCCGCCTCCGCCCCGCCTCTGCCGCGCCTCCGCCCCGCCTCTGCCGCGCCTCCGCCCCGCCTCTGCCCCGCCTCTGCCCCGCCTCTGCCCCGCCTCTGCCCCGCCTCTGCCCCGCCTCAGCCCGCCACCGCCCCGCCTCTTCCCCGCCTCCGCCCCGCCCCAGCCCCGCCTCCGCCCCGCCTCTCCCCCGCCTCTGCCCCGCCTCTGCCTCGCCTCTGCCCCACCTCCGCCCCGCCTCTGCCTCGCCTCTGCCCCGCCTCTGCCCCGCCTCCGCCCCGCCTCTGCCCCGCCTCTGCCCCGCCACCGCCCCGCCTCAGCCCGCAACCGCCCCGCCTCAGCCCGCCACCGCCCCGCCTCTTCCCCGCCTCCGCCCCGCCCCGGCCCCGCCTCCGCCTCCGCCCCGCCTCTCCCCGCCTCTGCCCCGCCTCTGCCCCGCCTCTGCCCCGCCACTGCCTCGCCTCTGCCCCGCCTCCGCCCCGCCTCTGCCCCGCCTCTGCCCCGCCTCTGCCCCGCCTCCGCCCCGCCTCTCCCCGCCTCTGCCCCGCCTCTGCCCCGCCTCTGCCTCGCCTCTGCCCCGCCTCAGCCCCGCCTCTGCCCCGCCTCTGCCCGCCTCTGCCCCGCCTCAGCCCGCCTCTGCCCCACCTCTGCCCCGCCACCGCCCCGCCTCTGCCTCGCCTCTGCCCCGCCTCAGCCCCGCCTCTGCCCCGCCTCATCCCCGCCTCTACCCCGCCTCTGCCCCGCCTCTGCCTCGCCTCTGCCTCGCCTCTGCCCCGCCTCTGCCCCGCCTCAGCCCGCCACCGCCCCGCCTCTTCCCCGCCTCCGCCCCGCCCCGGCCCCGCCTCCGCCCCGCCTCTCCCCGCCTCTACCCCGCCTCTGCCTCGCCTCTGCCCCACCTCCGCCCCGCCTCTGCCTCGCCTCTGCCCCGCCTCTGCCCCGCCTCCGCCCCGCCTCTGCCTCGCCTCTGCCCCGCCTCTGCTCCGCCTCTGCCCCGCCACCGCCCCGCCTCAGCCCGCCACCGCCCCGCCTCTTCCCCGCCTCCGCCCCGCCCCGGCCCCGCCTCTGCCCCGCCTCCGCCCCGCCTCAGCCCCGCCTCTTCCCCGCCTCTGCCTCGCCTCTGCCCCGCCTCCGCCCCGCCTCTGCCTCGCCTCTGCCCCGCCTGCGCCCTGCCTCTGCCGCGCCTCCGCCCCGCCTCTGCCCCGCCTCCGCCCCGCCTCTGCCTCGCCTCTGCCCCGCCTCCGCCCCGCCTCTGCCGCGCCTCCGCCCCGCCTCTTCCCCGCCTCTGCCCCGCCTCTACCCCGCCTCTGCCCCGCCTCAGCCCGCCACCGCCCCGTCTCTGCCCCGTCTCTGCCCCGCCTCTGCCCCGCCTCTGCCCCGCCTCCGCCCCGCCTCTGCCCCGCCTCCGCCCCGCCTCCGCCCCGCCTCCGCCCCGTCTCTGCCTCGCCTCTGCCCCGCTCCGCGCCGCCTCTGCCGCGCCTCCGCCCCGCCTCTGCCTCGCCTCTGCCCCGCCTCCGCCCCGCCTCTGCCGCGCCTCTGCCCCGCCTCCGCCCCGCCTCTGCCGCGCCTCCGCCCCGCCTCTGCCCCGCCTCTACCCCGCCTCTGCCCCGCCTCTGCCCCGCCTCAGCCCGCCACCGCCCCGCCTCTGCCCCGCCTCTGCCCCGCCTCTGCCCGCCTCCACCCCGCCTCCACCCCGCCTCCATCCCGCCTCTGCCCCGCCTCTGCCCCGCCTCTGCCTCGCCTCTGCCCCGCCTCTGCCTCGCCTCTGCCCCGCCTCCGCCCCGCCTCTGCCCCGCCTCTGCCTCGCCTCTGCCCCGCCTGCGCCCTGCCTCCGCCCCGCCTCTGCCTCGCCTCTACCCCGCCTCTGCCCCGCCACCGCCCCGCCTCAGCCCGCCACCGCCCCGCCTCTTCCCCGCCTCCGCCCCGCCCCGGCCCCGCCTCTGCCCCGCCTCCGCCCCGCCTCAGCCCCGCCTCTGCCCCGCCTCTGCCTCGCCTCTGCCCCGCCTCCGCCCCGCCTCTGCCTCGCCTCTGCCCCGCCTGCGCCCTGCCTCTGCCGCGCCTCCGCCCCGCCTCTGCCCCGCCTCCGCCCCGCCTCTGCCTCGCCTCTGCCCCGCCTCCGCCCCGCCTCTGCCGCGCCTCCGCCCCGCCTCTGCCGCGCCTCCGCCCCGCCTCTTCCCCGCCTCTGCCCCGCCTCTACCCCGCCTCTGCCCCGCCTCAGCCCGCCACCGCCCCGTCTCTGCCCCGTCTCTGCCCCGCCTCTGCCCCGCCTCTGCCCCGCCTCTGCCCCGCCTCTGCCCCGCCTCCGCCCCGCCTCCGCCCCGCCTCCGCCCCGTCTCTGCCTCGCCTCTGCCCCGCTCCGCCCCGCCTCTGCCGCGCCTCCGCCCCGCCTCTGCCTCGCCTCTGCCCCGCCTCCGCCCCGCCTCTGCCGCGCCTCTGCGCCGCCTCCGCCCCGCCTCTGCCGCGCCTCCGCCCCGCCTCTGCCCCGCCTCTACCCCGCCTCTGCCCCGCCTCTGCCCCGCCTCAGCCCGCCACCGCCCCGCCTCTGCCCCGTCTCTGCCCCGCCTCTGCCCCGCCTCTGCCCCGCCTCTGCCCCGCCTCTGCCCCGCCTCCGCCCCGCCTCCGCCCCGCCTCCGCCCCGTCTCTGCCTCGCCTCTGCCCCGCTCCGCCCCGCCTCTGCCGCGCCTCCGCCCCGCCTCTGCCTCGCCTCTGCCCCGCCTCCGCCCCGCCTCTGCCGCGCCTCTGCGCCGCCTCCGCCCCGCCTCTGCCGCGCCTCCGCCCCGCCTCTGCCCCGCCTCTACCCCGCCTCTGCCCCGCCTCTGCCCCGCCTCAGCCCGCCACCGCCCCGCCTCTGCCCCGCCTCTGCCTCGCCTCTGCCCCGCCTCCGCCCCGCCTCTGCCGCGCCTCTGCGCCGCCTCCGCCCCGCCTCTGCCCCGCCTCTACCCCGCCTCAGCCCCGCCTCTGCCCCGCCTCAGCCCGCCACCGCCCCGCCTCTGCCCCGCCTCTGCCCCGCCTCTGCCCGCCTCCACCCCGCCTCCACCCCGCCTCCATCCCGCCTCTGCCCCGCCTCTGCCCCGCCTCTGCCTCGCCTCTGCCCCGCCTCTGCCTCGCCTCTGCCCCGCCTCCGCCCCGCCTCTGCCCCGCCTCTGCCGCGCCTTTGCCCCGCCTCTGCCCCGCCTCTGCCGCGCCTTTGCCCCGCCTCTGCCCCGCCTCTGCCGCGCCTTTGCCCCGCCTCTGCCCCGCCTCTGCCCCGCCTCTGCCCCGCCTCTGCCCCGCCTCTGCCCCGCCTCTGCCCCGCCTCTGCCCCGCCTCTGCCCCGCCTCTGCCCCGCCTCTGCCCCGCCTCTGCCCCGCCTCTGCCCCGCCTCTGCCCCGCCTCCTCCCCGCCTCCGCCCCGCCTCCACCCCGCCTCCGCCCCTCCCCTTCCCGCCTCCGCCACGGCTCCGACAAGCCTCCGCCCCCGACCCCGCTTCCGACCCCGTCTGTGATCCCACCTCCGACCCCGCCTGCGGCCTTTCTTCCGACCCCGCCTCTATCTAACCTGCTCAGGATCTCTGAAGTTCCTGTGACTTGGAGGTCCTGGGTTCGAATACCGCGCAGTGGCAGTATTTTTGACAAGCTTTTCAGCCAAGTCGAATTCACTCATCGAATTCACCCACTGTGTCCGATCAACACTAGGCAAATGCCGCACCAGTACCCTATCAAACGAGCCATAGACCGCACGCGATATTTCCTTCCTCTTCCTTGTTCTATCTTCAACTCTTACGTACATACACTTACACTAACATGATATTTACTACCCCATATCCCGGGAGACCTGTTAGAAGCTTGCAGCGGGTTCCGGCCGGCTCGGAGTCCCGCTGGTGGGTGATAGCTGGTTGGGGAAAACCCCGCTAGGCGACGAAGGTTGGCGCTGGTCTCGCCATCCACTGAGGAAAATTGCTGCCACCTCGCGCGATAAAATATGCACTACACTTAAGGAATTGATGGCGTTAGTACTTCACGCGCCCGGAATCACTTCTCAATCAATCTATCGATCCATCCATCCTGCCTTCGCTGCATCCTACCTCCGCATCATTTCACATCGAGTTCTTTACATCTCCGCTCCACCCCACCTCCGACAAGGCTTGTTTTCGATTGCTTCTTAGTTACACGTTTGTTGCTCCTTCTTTGCACCCACTTGGTAATTCCGTTGCTCCTTTGTTGTAACCGCATAACCCCTTTGTTTCCCCTCTGCCTCTTGTGCTGCCCGCTTGTTTCCCCGCCTGTTGCTCTGCCTGCGGTCCTCTGCCGCCATTACCTGCGTGTTGCCCCGCCTGTTGCCTCCCTCTCCCAAGCGCTGCCTGTTGGCCCGCAGCCTCGGCGGGCAGCGCAGGTGCAGTGGCTCCGCCTGATAAATCAAGCGCGGCATTATGCTTGTCGACCGGATAAACTGCGGAGTCACCCCGGTCTAGGAGAAGGGGGCGGAGGGGGGGTCTGTTGCTAGACTGCGGTGCGGAAAGCGGTTACGTGGTTAAGGGCTAAGCGGTTGCTGGCCAGACCCGACGGCACAGGTAGACACGCGAAGCCGAGGGAAGACAGAAAAACGACTGAAATATCTGGGCTGTATTCGTATAAACCTTATTCTCGTACAAAATGAAACGCGGAAGCCATTCAGTGAAGACAATACATGTGGTCGTAGAATTTCCTATAAGAATTACTTTATATTACTGCCGTGATAGATGCAGTGGCCTTAATTCCCAGCATACGACTTTCCAAATAATGCGTCGCGGTACAATACACACTAGGATTCACGCGAACTCATCACACAAAAGTATGTTTGAAGGTTCATCATTGCACTGAAAGAAATTGTATTCCTTACTCAACTCCCATTACAATGCGTAAGTGGCCGGGTTTTTTGTTTTGACCCCACTGTAAAATAAGATAACAGTAGGAGAGTTAAATAAAACTACATTATGAGTGTCGTAAGTATTTTATTGCGATGAAAAATATTTTTGTTCACATTTAAATGTCAATCAGAAAGTCTAGTTGCCTTCTATAGACAAAACTACGGGCATTTCTTATATAGTTACAATGAGTGTGCGTTACCCGTGCCAAAAGTTACAGGCTCCATCGTTTGCAAGTGGTAATGTCTTGAGAGTATCTAGTGCCGAAAATTCAATTAAATGAATATGTTTGCAAGATGAATTTTGCATTAAAACTCTGCGTACTTCACATTGTCAATGTATATGTTATAGTCAAAAGCTGAATTTGAATAATTCCCGAATTGGCCAGTTAATGTTAAAATTATCGAAACTGAATAATTAATGTTCAAAGTAGTATTTGCTCCAAAGTATGCTTTGTACTTGTGCAGGATGTTGATATTAGTCTATATGAGGTGTTTAACGGATACGGTGAAGGGCAGGATGAAACGGCAGAGGAGGCAGGACGAGAGGAGTGGCAGGACGACAAGGGTGGCCGGACGAGAGTGGTAGCTGGACGAGGTATGGAAGGGTGAGGGCAAGGAGAGAGGAGAGGAGAGATACAGATGGAGCCAGGAGAGGAAGGGTTGTGGAAAGAAGTCGAACAGAGGGACGAGCGGAGACGCGGAGGATCGTGGGAGGGCGGGGGGGGGGAAGCCGTGGTTGCAGAATGGCGTGCGTGGGCGCTGGCCTTCATCCGGCGCTTGCAAATATTTGTCCGCGCTGCAACGCCACGCAGATGCGCCCTCCCCGACCCTCTCCTGCCTCACCCATCCCTCTATTACCCTCCCCGGTCCAACCTCGGCTCTTCTCTGTCCTCCCGATCGCTTCCCTATCCACGCATACCATTCTGCGCCCTCCGATCCTCAGCCCACACCGGTCTTCCCAGACCCAGACCCACCCCAGCGCATCCCGGCCCTCCGTGGCCTTCCCCAGTCCTCATTGGCCGTCTCCAACACTTCCCGACCCTCTCCGACCCTCTCCGACCCTCTCCGACCCTCTCCGACCCTCTCCGACTCTCTCTGACCCTCTCCGACCCTCTCCGACCCTCTCCGACCCTCTCCGACCCTCTCCGACCCTCTCCGACACTCTCCGACCCTCTCGGACCCTCTCCGACCCTCCCCGACCGCCACCGTTGCTCCCCGACCCTCCGCAGCTCTCTCAACACCGCCCCGTCTCCTCCTGCCCCTGCCCGATTCGCCCCGCCTCAGCCAAAGGCGCTCGCGGGCGCGATGCGGTGCGGTGCGGCGTGGCGCCCATGCACCAGATTACAATAGCGGCTGAGCGAGAGCTCTCGGCTGCTGCAATTATATAGATTACGCGCTGACTGGTGGGCTGAGGCGGGACGCGCGGCGCTGTAAGAGGCGCGTTAGGAAGGTGCGATCGCGGCCAAAGCGCTCGACATTGATGCCGGGCTTGAGTCTGTTCTGTGGTGCCTTCCTTTTTGTGTTTCAGGCTCCATTTCTGCTCGCTGGCGTTGCTTTTGTCCCCATCTCTCTTTCAACTGTATCTCTTTCTCTGCAACTAACGTATTTTCTATTTGACTATCTCTCTGAATATTTATTCTACTTTATTTTTGTTATCTTTTTAGTCTTTAATTTTGTATGTTTTATTTTACCTTTCAGTTGTTGTCCTTCATTCTGTTCTACTAGCTTCATTCTTTTGGCTTAGTTCTGTATGCCATTCTCTTATACTCTTTCGCTAATTCCTTTCATTCTTTTTTATTTTCCTTTGTTTCTTAATTTTTATTCGATTATTTCATTTTCCTTCCGTTCTTTTTTAAAATTATCTTTGATTCGGTGTTTCTTCCTCTCTAAGTCACTTATTGACTTTGTTTCTCTTGTTCTACAATACAGTCTTCCTCACCAGATGATCTGATTCATGCACGCAGATTTTTACAGGAAAATGTTTGCTTACATCGGTATTGGGGGGGGGGGTAGTAGCATCTCCAGTAAATCCTGAAGAGGGAAGAAAATTTACGGATGTTTCACACGAATTCAAATGTCATGTTGGCGGATAACTGTTCAATAATTCATAAATCTTCCAAGACTGCATGTAATTGGAATTGCGTTTTACAAGCTATAGTGTCTTGGAGAACGTTTTTACAGTGTAACATTATTTGGCGACTTTTGTGTTAGATTATTTTTCATTCTTGATTTTCCTACGCTGAAGGTTGTGGAGAATATAAAACCTCACTTAATCAAAATTGGAAGTTTATCTTTCTCCAGACCTAGAACTCAATAAATAATTCAATCCGGAGTACTTTGGGAAGTCTAGCACTGCGGGAACTATGAATGTGTAACAGTAAACGAAGTTGTTTTATCAACTTTCTAACTTTTAAAAACCGTCACCCCGTAAGTAAATAAAACAGTCGAAAATATGTAATACCGCACATAAGTGAAAATGTTTCCCTTGTTGTAGCTACCAGTTCCAACGATATAATTTTCTACTGTTAGTTGAATGAATAAAATATCATGACAAAATGCAAATTTTCCCAGTGTGTTTGTTATTCCATGTTTTTTACATGAATTTAGTAAAAACTGAAAAAAGAAAAAAATATTACGTATCACTTACTAAAATGCTGTGTTTTGCTAATTTAGAATTTAAGCTCTCTGCGCTTGATCACTTGAAGACATTCAATAAAGGAAAATTAGACAGTGGCCGATGTATTCATGATATAGAAATAATAATAATTTTTTCTAACCATCACTCCCACCTTATAAAACATTCTCTTTTGACGTACAACATTATATACGTCGTAACCTCCAATATTACGAGAATGCTAGATTCTGTTCGAGGTATAAGTAGTGATGCTATAGAACGGCACAGACTTTATCGTAATAGTTCGATTTCTTATTTCTTTAGTCTGGGGTAGCTTTTCGATATTGCCTCGTCCTCTTTCCAGCTGCCATCTATCGCCACCTGTTTTTGCTCCATTGTTTGGTCCCCAAATTGTGCAACTGATATACAACTTTAAGAATATAATACAAGAGCAATACTTCGTTCTACGTCGCAATTTTGGTTGAACAATTAGGAACCGATTTTCAAAAAATGTCGATAAAGTGTTTGTGTAAATGTAAAATTTGAAGCTCTTTTTTACTGAAAACTTTCACGTTTTTGAGAAACTTTATCAGACGTTATTTGAATCGCACGAACTCATAAATGCAGTAATGTGTACAAATCTTTGGTAATGTAAAAATTAACGACGTGAAAGATGTTCAAAACATTAGATTTGTGATTTTTTTTTGAAAAATTAAAAGAAAAGAGCAAAGGGGCATTTATTCAAATAATACCTTTTCATAATGTTTTAACTATACATTTAGTTGAATGCTACGAATATCTGAATATCTCTATGTATCCTACAGTGCTGACTTGTATTTGGCCGGTGATGCCGAACCATTTGTGATGAGGTGAGCACACATGCCGGGGTCATATGTAGGCACCGTTCGTCGCGGCTGGCCTGTCATTCGAGAAGCGTTGGTTGCAATCATCCCCTGTCCGAGCAGTGCAGGCCTAATAAAATTTTCTTTGGATCAGATATTATTTTTATGACACATCTGTTCGATAAAATAAGTGCTGTAAGAGGTTAATTTCTAAATTTTTGGGCCCCTCTGTTCCACATCGGGCGACAATATTGTTTGAAAAGGAACTCTGCTACGGCTGATGATAACACAATAAATAAAATATTGCCCCCATTCTTCGAGTAGCGTGACATCAGAAGCAATGTCAAGATCTCATGAGTATTTGCAACAGAAACTGTTCACACTGCGTTCAATTTAACTTATTAACTGGTTAATAGTCACTATCGAATTATATTACTGATGGGTTATGGCGTTTCAAAGCACTTGATCAAACCCATTGCTACATTTGTCTTTAAAATCACTTGACATAACAGATGTACCCAAGAAACCCTCTGTCAGAGGAGCTCCGGCGTTGTATTGCGAAAACAATACATATAATACAGATGATTTGCTTCAAAATAAGTTTCGAATGTGCCATAATGTGTTCTGGCTGACGGACACTACTTTTAGTATTTTTCCAACGATAAGGCCTGCACCGGTAGTGGAAATTATTCCAAGCTCCGAGAAGTCAAGACAGTTAATCAGCTCGATAAACTGCAGATCCCTGGATGGGTGACCGTCCGGAAAGCCCAGGTACTAACGGCGCGAGTTTGTGGTCGTCAGGCAATGATTTACGGCTTGACGTGTGTCTGACTATTGAATTAAATAGTTCTCTTAGCGATTATGATTACATTACATTATTATTCTGCAGTGATATTGAATTAAATAGTTTTCTCAGAATTTATAAAATGTTACTTATACTTCTGTTTTTCATCCATTCTTATAATTAATTGAGTACTGATTTTATTATTAAAGTTAAAATTAATTTCTTCTTGTATGTTTAATTCATTTACAAGTAGAATATGTCGTGTAAATAAAGGTCAATGGGCAAGGGACAAAAAAAGTGTGTTTGTTCCCCTTCCTCTTGTTTTAGGCTGTGCATGCCTTTGGTAATTCGAACTCCCCCCCCCCCCCCAGCGGGTAACCTCGCCTCTCGCCACCTTGTGTGGCATGCCTTCGCTGTGGCAACGTCAGGGCCGGATTTAACTTGGTGGGTGCCCATGTGCTGATTTTTGGTGGAGGCCCCCCCCCCCCATATATATTATATGCAGTTGGCGACTGACAAAATAAAATCTATGTGTCAAATATGTTTAATTAAAAAAAAAATTTTGCAAATAATTTTTGCGTACAATATTTTATTTATAAACCGAATATTTACAACACATTACAACTTAATTATAATAACTAAACTACAGGAACTTTTCTTGCTTTTCTGTAAGCAAATTCTTCAATTACATCGTCGAAAGATAATTCTTTTAGAATATCAAAATTGATGTTCAAAATAGAAAGATAATTAAGTCGTTCTTCTGTCATACTAGTTCTCAATCTATTTTTTAGAAGTTTTAATTTTGAAAATGATCTTTCCGTTGTACAACTTGTTATCATTAACACAAGATAAATTTTTAAAATAATTTCTACATTCGGAAACGCGTCTTGTATTCCCTTCTCAATTATTAAGTTATACATAAAATGTTCCCGACTTAAGGCGCTTTTAGATTCCTCATCTTGTATGAATTGGTTAATGAATTCTTTGAATTGGATCAACTCAATTCCAAGATTTTCATCGACGTCGTCCACATAAATTTTACTAAGGTTTGTTGCGTGCTTGATTATTTCATCTGAACTAAGGTTGCCTAATTTTGATAAAAAACCAAACCGAGAAGAAATTATTTCATACGCAGAGACACGTTGATCTAAAGAAACTAAAAACTGGTCAATTACTGGAAGGTAACTTTTCACTCGAAATTCTTCAGCAGCTGTTAACTGAACGTTTGCAGAATTTCCATAATCTAATGGAACCAAACGAACATTCCGTTGTCTTTTTCTACGTATTACATACTCTGTTGTCCCAGATTTTTCCATTCCTAATTTTTCATAATATTCAAAACTGTCGCGCCTTTCTTGAATAAATAATCTCAACGGTTTAATAGCTGCAACAGCAGTATTGAAATCTAACTTGGAATTCTGAAGTACTTTATTTGTGTCATTTACTCTGCTCAAGACATCATTCCAAAATACTGCATAAATTGCGATTTCTAACATATTCATTTTGTTATATAAAGCTTGTGCTTCACTACGAGTTTTAGAATTTTGAGAATCATCTTCGAAGATTTTTAGAAGTGCAGCTTTAATTTCAGAATATCCTCGAACTAAAGCTTTAGAAGCATCCGCTCGACAGGACCACCGCGTTGTATCTATTCTTTTAGGAATGTAAAAATTGGTTGTACTGTCACTAGACTCAGGCGATTTTGAAGCTTGTTCTTTTAGTAGTTTATAGCGACTTGTTGAGCAAGTAAAGAATACATAAATATTGTTGTGTACGATAAGTATTTATTTTACAAACGTTATCAAAATAGCATTTGTAATCTTTATTATTTACCGTTTCTTGAGGAATATCAGATGAAGATTTTGCTAAAACTTGCATATAATTTTGTAATGTGGGTGTTTTGGATAACACAGACTTTAACTGTGTTTTCGCCTTATCTGCTTCTTTTCGTTTTTTGGAACCACTTAATTGTTTTCGTTTTCCTTTCTGTCGGTCTTCTTTTCGATCCATTGTTTCTTCGTTGTCGTAGTTTCAAAAAACTGGATATCTGAAAATGTATAGTTTTACTTCATATCTATACAGTATTTGAACTGGATGAGATATAATAAAGTAATTAGAAACTTCATTTAATAGTAATTTTATATGAAACAGTTCATGAACTTACAAAATTGGCTTTAATTTATGACATTTTCAAGGGATAAAAAAACTAAATTTTATCACCAAATATACATAATATAATTAGTATTTCTATAATTATTTATTTTTCATATATAGTTAAAAAATATTGTAAAATTCAATGTGTTTTTCATGCATTTTTCTATACAAATTATACATATTATGTATAATACATACCTTTTCCTTAAATTGCACACTAGTTACAACTATTTTGCACACACTATGTAACTATTCACCTTTATTAAAATATAGTTAACTCACTTCTATATGCGATCGACAATCAAATACGACTGTCGACTATGAAATAATTTTTAAAGGAACAAAGGGTATTTGTTTATGAAATAGGAGACATGTATTTCACAGTTATCAATCGTTTATTTATGGTGAAGTCTTGAAACACAGTCATATTCGATTATATATTACTTCGGACGATAAATAATCGGCACATATTAGTAAATAAAGTCAGATAAAATACGATCTCAGTAAAAGTAAAGTTTCAATAAATTTATTGCATTTATAAACTTTCAAATTCAAATATATCTAATCAAAATAAAAGTTACGTTATTCATAGTATAAAATCAGATCGGCTTAGCCAAAAGAGCAAGTCGAAACCGGTGATCATGTTTGAAACACGATATTCGGTTAGATTATGTGCGTTTAATACTGAATAAATCATAAATAACTTTGAATACATACTAAATAAGTAGATATTCTTGAGACTAAAAATGCATCATGAAATCTAAATTTAAAAAAATACAAATTACTACATAACAATGAAATTAAAAAGTTTTTGCAGAAAAATAGACCAAAATAAAAAAAAATAATTTTTTATTTGGTGGAGGCCCCTTTTTGGTGGAGTGCCCTGTGCTGCAGCACTGTCAGCACATGCATAAATCCGGCCCTGGGCAACGTCGCCCTCTCGCCTCGGCGTGCTCTCCCTGGCGGCGCGCGGCCGAAGCCCGGGCCTTTGAGGGCACGTCGTTGCGCTAATTGATCGCCGATTGTTCCTCGCCGGCCTCATTACCGGCGGCGGCCGGTGGCGGCGCTCGCGTCGCGTCGGATGACACGCGCCGCCCGGATGTTCTTGCACACAAAGCATCCGATTGGCGGCCGGGTTTTGTCTCGGCGGGAGTGGAGCTGGAAGCTCTTAGGCAAGCAGTTTGCAGGGAGGCAGCGCAGGTGCGCGGGGAGTAGGCTGGTGTGCGAGTACTTTTGAACAATACCGGAACCTGAGCGTCTTCAGTAATAAAGACAATATACTAATTATTATTAATATTAATACACAACAGTGACAATAGCGTATGCATTTTCGAGTCAGCAAATAAAATTTGGAGAACCTGAAGTCATCTTTTTTCAATTGTTAACAATTAATACGTGTTTTGATGAAATTCTTTTAATTTTAATTTTTAGTTCATGGGGCGATACTTTGCCATCGTTATTTCAGAGTTATTTCAGTGATATTTCAAGATATATTACAAGTACAGTAATTTATTTTTATTCCTTTTGTTTTATCAAAGCCTTGTGTTTTGTACTATTTCTACCATTTTATTTACCAAGAAAACCAATATTTCGTAACTAGAAATATGTTGTGAACACAAGTCAAATTTATGAACATAGAGATGTAACCCTCTTTCTCATGTGGCCTGAGGATATGTGGATTGGTACATTAATTCCCTAAATCTCAAATGCTTCGAATATGTGCTCAATTCAATTTATTTACTTCATGTACCCATCTGATTTCAATTGATGCCTCCGGCTTCGCCAATACCACCTGCTTGTCACGAAATAGAGTGCATTAAGATGTTCATTTAAAAATAGACACAATGTTTGGAAACAACAGGATTGTCTTTATTTTGATAAATAATATAAATAGACGGGGCGTGTATCATCATAAGATGTGCGCTACGTTATTAGAGAATTAGTTCGAATTGTATAGAACCAATATTATAATAAGTGATATTTCATTCTGATTTAGTGTTCGTAATGAATTAAGAAGATAGATTTGTATCATAAAAATCTGGAGAAGCTTGTAACGTTAGTATCTGAATGGGTATAATTTCATACGACTTCGTCTTTAAGGGATAAAATTCAGGAAACCTGTAATTCTTGTGTTCATTAATTAATTGTTGTAGCTTAACTAAGTTTTGTCAAAATTATAAAGAACAGACGTATTAAGACTACTTGTGTACAATGCTGCTCTGGCTGATCATTTCCGTTCTTTCCTGCGATGAATTTTAGGAGGATGCTGAAGCGTTTCCATAAAGTATTTGACTACGGGCCACGTACCATCTTCTCTCCATTTTATTCCTATATCTCTATACGTGACTGCATTATATTTATATAATGTTTTGTATTTATGTAAAGTGCTACTGTAAACCAAACGTAGCTTTCTGTAACGTTCCACAAATAACTTCATTTTTTCGCATACTTCTTCGTCCTTTTCTTTTTTATAATTTTTTTAATTTTATCATTTTTTCTTTATGACCCCTTCCCCTGTACGTATTTTCTTTTCTCTTTTAATAAACTTACATTTCACTACTACATTCAACATGTACTATTAATGTTCGGCCCTAAGCCGCCACCCTGATTGAGGTTTTTCTGGTTTTACCCAATCGCTTAAGGCGTACGCCGGAATGTTTCCTTGTCTTGCACTCCTAGACGAAAATGTACAGGTTGTCCCCCTCTCGGTCTCTCTTCCTGTTTTTCCTCTTCATTTTCATTTATGTTTCCTTTCTCTTATTTTTCCTTCTCTTCCACTTTTCTCCGTAAATTGATGATGTTCAGCCCTAAGCCGCCATCCTGATTGAGGTTTTTCTGGGTTTACTCAATCGCTTAAGGCTTATGGCGGGATGGTCCCTAGATTTGTTCTCCCAGACGTAAATGTACAGCTTGTCCTCCCCTCTTAAAGTGTTACTACTCTATATGTATGTAAATTCAGTGGTTAGGAGGAAGAGCAAGCCCTATGGCCTGAGCATCGCCATTAATAAAGGCATTATTATTATTATTATTATTATTATTATTATTATTATTATTATTATTATTACATCTCTTAAAGCACCGCAAGCAATAGGCTGTTCCCCCACCGTCTTATCGGCTGTCACCAATAGTGCAGAAAATATCCGGAAGATGTTTTGTAGATAACTTGTATGTTCATCTCGTGAGTAAACTGAGAAATAAGACAATTGATTTTGAATGGATACGTAATTTAGTGGGTACGTGTGTGAATGGAGTTATTAGTCCCCGCGGGAGCTTTTCAGGGGGAAAGGCTTAGGTACGAGTCTTGACGATGACGGAATTTACGCTAGTCAATCTGTGCGCATGTTAATCAGAGTACACGCCATTAGAGATGACAAAGAAGGTGGCAACTAGAACTCGTTCAAAAAGTGATTGCATTTGAAAAATAGTGAATCGTAGAGACAGGAAGCCAATGTCACTAGAACACCGTCAGATGCTTATCGGATGCTCGGAACGTCTACTCCTGATATAAGTATGCATTGCGAGTGTGAACCTCATACGTTGAGATATTACAAGAAACAAAGAAAACAGTCACTACGCCGAAATGGGCAGGAAGTTTTCGAAGAGGGAAATGGACTAACGACATGAGTTGCTTTACTTCGCTTCCAAAACTAATTGATGGATATAATGCTGAACAACTTCCCAGAGGCAGATTGTTTTATTACTCGGGCACTAAAATGAAATCATGATACTCTGGAGATTAAACGAATGGAATGTCGTAAACCGAGATTTCACTTGAATCTGTTATTTCAGATGCAGTACGCCCAATATTTGCCTAAATTAAGATAATCTCACCATCGATTCATTCTTAAACATTTTTTCAAATGAAAACGTCACTTATCAGCTCTCCATAAGCCAATCTAAGGAGATGTGTTTCTCTTTTTACTTTGAATAGACTACTCCTAAAACGTGGTATTTTTGAACTACGTGCCCGCACCGAGCGACTGGCGGAAAAATAACCTTTTCGAAATAACCGATTCAATTTCCCTACCAGTGATGCTTTGAACACAGCCTTGTCATTATTTTGAGTCCGACTCACCCTTTTTCATCTCCAGTGAAATGCAGGGCGACGATGAAAGAATGGCGACAATAACTGTCATCTCTTAGCAGCGGTGGACAGAGAATGTTGAAAATGGTCTTAATATAATCGGATTACGGGATTGTGCTTTCATGCGGCCGCAAACGAAAGTCACATTGTATGCCTCTAGATTCACGTGTCTTTCAAATTTAATCAGGACCAGTGATAATTAATCGAAAATGTTTTCAAAAAACGTCACGTTTATTATGTGGTATACATGAAACAGAACGCAGTCCTCATTTTCTGTAGAAAGGAGAACTTCATAACAGAAATCCCCACTTCAATTAATCCCTGTTCATCTGTTTTGGGAATAAAATTGTTATGCTGGAAACAAATGTGTTGAGTAAGTAAACATTCTGTTTCAATTCGAGTTCATTCTTTCTGAAGTTTCGTAGCAAAGTAAAAGGAAGAGTATTGGTCTTAAATAGACATAAATTATATTACATGAATATATCATTTTCCCTCGTGCTAAATTTACAAAGTTCATTCAATATTCTAATTGTTTTGTACGCAGTAAAAGGTTGGGATTTTATAATAAAACTTAATTTCACAGGGATGTTTTTCACGCTTTTGAATACAGTTCTTTTCCAAAAATGTGACACTCCAAACTGATATACCGGAGGGAGAGGGAAAGAGAGAAGGAGAGATACAGGGAGAGAGAGATTAAATGGAGAGGGAGACAGATAAAATGAAGAATAAGATTGAGATAATGGGAGAGGGAGACGGTGGAGGAGGGATAAAGAATCAGAAGAAGGGACAGAAAGAGAGATATGCTGAGAAGGAAGGTGGATGAGAGAGGGAGAAAGGAAGAAGGAATGCAGAAGAGACACTTCGAGATGGACATGCTCTGGAGAGATCAGAGTAAGAAAGGGACTTTTTCGAAAATTTACGGTCAAAGATGTTTATGAGATATTAGTATCCTCTATTTCTGTTGTGCCATAACATAACGTTTCTTGACTTATTCTAATAATTGATCAGATAAGACAGCTGATATATAATTCAATAAAGGAAAATAATTTTCTAATATCATTCTTTTGATATAGAAGCTCACCGCTGACTTTGTTGTGGAGAGTCGTACTGTGCAAGACAAGACTTGGCATTACAAGATTCAATTTTTCTTTGTAGATGGAGAAGTTCTTTACGAGAAAAGATTTACAATTGTGACAACTCGTGCAAGCTTTTTATGAGGATAATATAAATAAATTAATGAACTCGTATAAATTATACAAGCAAGAATTTGGATTACATGCGTCAACTTGCGTTGAGATAAGACAGAAGGTGTCCTGTCAGTTGGGTCTGTCCACGCCCTTGCCGGAGTGTGACAGGACTCGCGTGTGTGCGAAGCGCCGCATCGATTTAGTTAAATAAGGCGTCACTAAATGATAGTACAAGAGATCTAGATTAGATTAGATTAGATTAGATTTATTAATAATTCTGCAAATAAGTGTGAGAACTTGGTGGCAGAATACACTAAATTAACATTACAGAACTTAACAACTATACAAACTCTACAAACCTTACAAATCTCATGAACATTTCACCGTGCAATCTTTCATAGAACTCCACTTCACCAAACTTCACTTCACCACACTTCACCGCACTGCGATACAGCGAGCTGTAATGTCTTTCTTACTCACTCGTTTCTCTCAGTTGCACAACGTCAGTGCACTTCACGCCACTGCACTGCACATAATAATAGTAAAAATAACAATAATAATAATAATAATAATAATAATAATAATAATGCTAATAATAACAATAATAATAATGCTAATAATATCAATAATAATAATGCTAATAATGATAACAACATTAATAATAATAATAACAATAATAATAATAATACTTAATTACAAAGAAGACATAGGTAAATGCACTGAACCGAACCTCTACAACCGAACGATCACGCACAATTTAAAAGGGTTTCTATTCTGATTGCAGGAGCACTATGAAATGTAGGTCATCAACATTCGGGAAGAGGAAAGTGTGTTACTTGCCACAACGGTTGAGATACTTTTCACAAACAAGCACGGAGCTTATAGTTCGATCAAGGACAATTTCTTCATAGCATTTATGCATTTTCACTAAAAAATGCATTTGTTTATTTTGAAATCACTTTCAAAATAAATGTGTAAGGCGGAATTTGCTTGGTTCCTCATCCTTAAAACCGTCACTGCTTTTAAACGTTTACGGATAAAGATTTTTTAAATAATGAATGAAAAACACAAAAACTAGTTCAAATGTAAGTAAAAACTTGTTTTTTGTTAATATGTTTCTACACGGTCTAATTATACTAGATCGTTTATCATACAAAAACTAACATGTGAAAGAGAGATCATCTTAATTAATACGTCAAGATTAATTTTCAACGAACCAGGGTTCAAAGAAAGTTGTCTATGAAATAATTTAGGAAAGACAGCTATGGAAATTGATTTATTATTTTTATCACATATATTCTTTCATAAAAAGGAGAAATATTTTCCTTGCAAATAGACCCGGTGGATAAACAACTGCACCTCGTTACCTTTTCAATACGTTCCGAGTCTCTCTTATTTCGGTTGAACGCTGTGTCCCGAGTTCGTAAGCCACGACAGTCTAGATGCTCTCTCCGCTTCCAACTCCTGACCCCCACACCCTAGCTAGCCTCCCCAGGCTCGAATCCGCCTCACCAATTTTGCTCCGCCCCACCCCTCCCAGCCTGACCCCGTCCCTCTTCACCACAGTCCACCTCCTTCCCAGCCCAAACCCTCTTAGGATTCGCTCCGCCCCACCACCCTTGGTTCCTGTCCCGTAGCGCTAAGCATCTCTCCCCCCTCCCTCTCTCCTCTATTTCTGGCACTCGCTGCTTCTTTCTCGTCCGTTATTGTCCCTTACCGTCCCTTATCACCCCTTGATCCTCCTTATTAACCTTTTCCAACCTTTCGACATTTACCGACGTATCATCTTCACCTCTCTTTACTCCCTCTTTTCGCTTCTTTCTGGTTTCTCCACACCTGCTCTGCCCTGACCTTGCCTGCCTCGCTCTGTCCCGTCCTGTCCCGTCCTGTCATGCCCCGTGCTGTCCTGCCCTGTCCTGTCCTGCCCCGTTCCGTCCTGGACCGTCGCGGCCTGCCCCGTTCTGTCTTGTTCTGCTCTGCCTTTTCACACCCTATTTCACAAAAACTTCCTCGGCCCATTCATACCTCGTCCTTCTGCAAATCCTACACTACCACGCTCCGTCCCATCGTAAACTGCCGCTCCTCCCCATTATACCCATCCTTTTGTTCCGTCCGCCTCTTCCAATTCCACGTCACCGCAATACACACATCCCCACGCTCCCATTCCCTCCCCTCCTCATGGCTCACCTCCCTGACCTTCACTGCCCAACCCCGCTCTCTCCCCGCCCCTCCCCGCCCACGCGCGAAGGCCCCGCCTGTTGCGAGGTCGAGTGGGCCCCGCCCGCCCCCAACTTATTCAAATCGCATCTGGGCGCCTGGCTGCCTGCGGGAGCCCCTGGGGGCGTTTCACGGACGGGAACAAGCGCGCGTAACGAAGTTCAAAGCGGTTCCGGCCCGACCCGCTCCCGCCCTCGCCCTCGCCCTCGCCCTCGCCCTCGCCCTCGCCCTCGCCCTCGCCCTCGCCCTCGCCCTCGCCCGACAGCTGCAGTGGGCCGAAAGGGCGATCACGGCGTGCACTTAGCAACCGTCTATAATAATAATAATAGTAATAATAATAATAATAATAATAATAATTATTATTATTATTATTATTATTATTATTATTATGTGATTGTGATTATCTAGTACTTATTACATTTTTTCAGTTTGCGTATTTATAATTCCATTAATTATCAGTAAAACTCAGGAATTAACTTTGTTCTCACTGTTCACTTTGTATTTACATTTATGAGATACAATTTGTTTCTCTTAAATTTTTTAGACTTGATACTCAAAACTTATTGCTTTGTATACTATTCCCAACAACATGCATATTTATGCATTTACATTATTTTTCGTTTGTGATGTGAATTATAAGAGTTCCTTGTTGTTTGTAGTTGTAGAAACCAATTTCGTAAAGCTCAGTATCGCAGCAAGTTGGTTTTACAGACTCACGCATATTGTAAGATATATTCTTCAAGAATGATCTCTTCTGTGTTCTATACATAATCCTTCAAACATTCTCACATGGAAATTACATTAGTTGTAAAATAGAAATAAGCTTGCTTTGGATTGTGTTTTAATTTTAAGGAAGGAAGGGAGTCCCAAAATGAGTTATATAATATTCTTTATTTTACAGACATACATAAACTTCTTTATTTTATTTCAGGAAAACAAAAATGACATGGCTCATTGAATGAAATAGAAAACGTTTACATGTCTGTCTATATCTCATCTTAGGACTCCCTTCCTCCAAGTTAAAATCACATTGGGTAAGGAGGACAGTCTCTCAAAGGATCTATTCTTGATTAATGATTCTTCGACCGCAGTACTTCACCAGTTCCATGTGATACCCTGCAATAAGCAGAAGAATGTTTTGGAGGTGCCAGGGGTTTATCTTGTCCAAGTAACAAGAGTTTCAGAATATTTTGTAGGATCTATACGCAAGAGGCGACGGGTAAATCGCGAATTTTTGCCAGAGTTGAAATAACCGCTTCAGGTGTCACCTGTAAAAGATTTCTTCATGCGGCATAAAAATTATTCCTTTATTGTTACATCTCTAAAAGTATTTGAAACCAACGACTAGAAAATTAAGCAAAGGAAGTTATTGAAACTGCTATTGAAACTGTTATTGAATTAAGAGCTACATTCAGAACAGATCCATATAACATAAATGGATTTTCATGTTGTCAAATTTGTTAATGAAATCTTGTGATAGTGAGGAAGCTTTTGTCGCTGTTAGATTATTGTAGGTTATATAAATGAAGACTTTGAAGATAACCTTTGAAGGTTTTGTTTGGTTCAAGAAACCTTGGCCTTCATTTATAGCAGCGTAATACTCCTTAGATGACGCACATTTGAGGAATTTTGTTGGAGAAACTAGGTAAACGTTTCAACTTCTTTCGGAACGCCTCTTGCCTCACGGAACTCTGGAGATTTCTCTCTCCCCAATCACTCTCTTTCTCTCTCTCCCTCACCTCTTCTTCACTTCCTTACAAAAGAAACAGAGTTTTGCTCGTCCACCCTTAATTTGATTAAACTATGATAAATAAATAAAGATATTGTCTGGTATCAATACTGCAGAACTGTGTTTTCGGCCCGGAAGCTGCAAGCTCTGAGGATGATCGCTATGCGATCGAAACGATCATAAGCTGAATAAAAAGTATTGATACCAGACAATATCTTTATTTATCATAATAAAAAAAGATATCTACCTCACCAGCGATCTAATTAATAATTAATTGTTTAAACTAATGGGCAGAGCCTTGTATATGAATCGCGAATAGTGTACAGTCGCCCGCACTGCTCTGATCTCGCACCTTCCTTGAGTACAGTCCTTTGCAGGCAGACCACACGTCAGTGGCTCTGCCTCCAGGTTGCTCAAGTGAGCGGTCCACCGAGCGTACCGTGGCCCTGCATATGTCTGCGGTCCAAAGGAACGCCCGCTGCTTGCTGAGTCCGTTTGACGGTAAGGGGTAAGGGGAGACGAGGCGCTCGGACGCGATCGTCTCTAGTCTAGTGGAACAAGCAGCACGTGAGCCATAGTAGTGGGTAACCGCGAGCCCTCTGGAACTAATTGTTGCGTTTGAGCAGCCAGAGACTAGCGGTTTGTCGAGCAGCGAGTTGCATTCGTGTAAATTTTTCTTAAGAATAGAAGTAGTCACAATAGATATGTACATGCAAATTGATTCTAAACTCACCATAACAAAAGCTGAATCGGATTAAAGACCCTCAGAATACTATATACTTGAACGCTAAAGGTTATTGTGAAAACAGAAAAAAGACATAAGTTTAATTTTAATTAATCAATTAATTTAATCTACTTATTCACCTTCTCCCGTTATTTGTGACCCCCATCGCAGCTATCAGAGATTATCCACTTCATTATCCATTGTCCAACTCACGGGCAGCTCTCATTTTTGCGCTGCGCAGTATGGAACATAACTGAGGCATTCTGTGGGGACATTCTGTCTGAAGTATATTATTTTACATACGTCCCGCCTGCTCCCACGTCCCGTCTCCGAGAGCTCTTAGGCCCTTCTCAGTCACTTCACCGTATTTTTCGATGAGACCTTAGGCCTACATCGGCTCTTCCACACCCAGAATGGACTACCTCTCCCATTATGCTATTCCACTGCAGTCCGTTGGTCTATAGAGGATTAACGTCTTTTTACTACGGAGATGTGATGAGAATTGAAGAAAAATAAGTCAAAGGTAATACAGAGGGGTTGGGAGGATCCCAGTATACATCAACATACATGCAAACTCCATGCTCGAGGTGCGATTCGAACTCGTTACCCATAGAGCCTAGGCAGTTATGGGTTTCCCACCATAACGATCCTGGCTACCAGAGTCGGCGGCAGCTTGAGTTCTCGTATGAGCTGCCGCGGAGCGCAGCGATTTCTTCCCCATTTCCTCGTGATGTTGGCCCTTGTTTGTGCGGTCGGCCTGGCCCTTGTCCAGGATTCGCCTCTTTTATGTCCGCGCGGACGCGGCTAGCGGGGAGCGGAGATGAGGTGTCGCGGGTCAGCCCTGTTAGCGCGTGGGGTGCCCCTGGGGGAGGAAAGGCGAGAAGGAGGGGACCTCTCCTGCCGTGCCCTTCCGTGCTGGTGGCTACTCGCTGCAGGTTGCTCAGAGAACGGCCGGCCGTACTTTGATGAGCGATGGGAAGGCGCCTGCTCCTGAAAGGAGAAAAATATTATACAGTGTCCTGGGAGGAAACGTAGGGTTGAAAAAATGCTTTCTAGGCAATAATTTGCATTGCAAAAGAATAGAAACACTCCACAAACATGTAAATTGTTCATTTCTAACAAAATAAATTAATATATGTCCAAAAAGAAAATAATAACACAAAAATTAAAAAAAAACACCGAGTTCAAACAATTCGACTGCTTTCTTATTTTTGGTTTAATATTTTTTCCGAATATATATTAATTGATTATATATTAATTAACTATTATGTGTACTATATTATATTAATATAATATTAACGGAATATGAGTTCCGACTTGGGCATGTTTGTATTTGTGTTCGTCCTTTCAACCCCCATCACCACCGTATCATTTCATCTAGTTCACAGTAACCCATAACGTTAAAACCAATAGTAGTCGCTAATGACCTAGATGTTGATGCGACATTAAATATAAAAAGTAATAAAAAACATTTGTTTTACTTTCTTAATTGCCTTCAAATGTTTTTTCTTATATCTATATTTCCCATTTTAGTAATCTATACGAGGGAATATACCTTTTAGAACAAAAAAGGTGTAAATTGTAGGAAAATCTGACCTGAATATGATTCATTCTTTTAATAGAAGATTATTAAGTAACCCACATAAACTCCAGATCCGTGAAAATGTTGTCCATTTATTTTTACCCTTCTGTGCAATCTTAAGCACCTCTGGCTGTATCTCTACGGATAAAACAGTTTCTAACAATATTTTAGGTTCTGGAAGTTCTCCAGTATACGTGTTGGAAGTGGCTGGTTCCCGTAATATTTCAGCGCGTAACCTTGTTCCTAGAACCTTCCTCTGGCCGGGCAGGTCGGGCCTCCCGAACAAAGGCGAGCAACTGATAGCGCCGGACGGTGGAAGAGAGGGTTCAGGCGATCGCTGATAACACAAGGCAAGGGAAACACGGGCCGGCGAAACAAGTTGCTTGAAGGCGCCTTCGCGATGGGGTGGAACAAGAGGTGCGTCAATACGATTGGTTGTAGTTATTAACTTCATTGGGTCGATACAGAGCGATTAGTTGGTTATGCAAACCTCGGTGGAGTCTACTCTTACTTCCTTCCTGAAATGTCATATCATCTACACGGCTACACTTCCTGCGACAATGGATTCAATGTCCTGGGAACAAATCGTAAACACATTGAAGGCGCCCATCTCTCCATCCATACTCGAGATGCGTTACAGTGTTTTCGTAATATTGTTCTGTTACCATGTGGAAGTAAAAGAGTACAGCAACAAAGGAGACAAATGGAACTAAAATTGAACGAAGATATGGAGAGGCTTTGTAGAATGATCAAGCCGATATGAGTGCAAGGCTTCCTTCTTGAACTTCCTTCCTCTCTTTTCATGTTCCATTAGTCACTATAAGTTATTCAATTTTAATTTCACTTAGTTGTAATCAGTTTGTGGAGTGCTAGTTTCCGTATTATTGGAATCTCCAGATGTCATTTTCCTTTTTCTTGCAGTAATGTAGAAAAGAAACATATTTTTAGGACTAACACTGCTCAAAAACACTCCAGAACCTGCCTCTACCTCCTACATACTCAATCACGTCTTCACCCTTCCTGGACCTTCTGGAATAATCTGTTGTGAGCGAGATATGGCAGGATGAGAAAAGAGACATGGAGCTAATAGAAATAAATCAGTGTAATGGGAAGGGAAGAGGAGAGAGCGCGGACAAGTGGTGTCTGGAGCAGGAGCGTCCAAGTACAAGGGTGTAGCACAAGCTGGGACAGCACGTGACAAGGAGTGCGGTGAGGGTGGATGGGAAATAGGTAATGGGTATGAAATATGTGTGTGGATGTAGGATATGGGTAATGCGGAATATGTAAAGGAAGGAGAGAGGATGAAGCGCCGTCAAGTGGTGTCTGGAGCAGGAGCAGCTAGGTACAAGGCAAGGAGAGAACGTGACGAGTGGGATGGCGACGGACACGTTGAAGACGGCGTTAAGGCGAAGAAGGGCGGGGAAGCGGGACGAGGCGCAGAGGTGGGGGCGGGGGTCATCTGTCACGGCGCGTTGATCCCGCTGTGCTTTATGGCGAAGCGCTAATGAAAAGGCGGCGGCTGCGGCATCCGATCCCGCTGCGGGGTGAGGGGGGGGGGCGTTGGCACAAAGTCAAAAGCTCCTTCGGCGAAATCTTTCACCGTCATTGTTAGCGCCACAAAGGCCCCTGTGTTGATCCATCCAGGTGGGATTCGATAACGGAAGTGACTCTTTATTGATGTAGTATAGCATGTAAGACCGAACGGTGAACTTCGTTCGTCCGGGTGAAAAATGAAGCCCTTTTCTTAAAAAACTATTTCAAATATATTTAGATGAAAAATGTATTTTTACCGTTTTGGTTTTGTATTACATTTAAATGTAACTTTGTTTCAAAATGAGTTGTTTAAGTATATTTTCATTGCCAGAAATTTAAAAACCGATTCGAAGAATAAATTAAACGCGAATTAAAATACAAATGCTTATGGTTAAGAAGTTGATTTAATTAATTTCTAAGTAAATCTGTCTATACAGGACGGTGCACTTTCTATTCATTATTATTGCAGAATCTAATACACTTTGTAAACATGATAACATAATTCTAATATACACTACTTTCTTAAGACTGACATTGTTTTTCGAGGCGAGTATAAATATACATTTTAATTATATGTAAATATGATAACTTTATTTTAATTTACTTAAAAATCTGGACGTGATAGATAAAAACAGATAAAATATCTGTAATCAGCATTTCAAGATTGGAGGGGAGGGGAGGTTAAAAACTAAAAAATAAGAAATTTCTTTAACTAAAAGGTTTTTGTCTTCACATATCTCTAGATTGATTTCCTGTGAAATTTAATATTTAATTTAAGTATAGTAATGAAAATATATTCTCTGGTATCAACAATTTATTTTGCTAATGATCGTTTCGATGGCGTAGAGCTAAAATTATCGAAATCATCCTCAGAGCTAAAATTAGAATTATCGAAATAAATTATATTAATACATGAATTATAAACAATTAGGGATAAGTTAATACAAATATTATGTACAAAATATAGACACTGCCTGCCAGATGCACAGTAAGCAAACAGTGTCGTACATACCTTGCAGCTTCCGGGCCGAAAACAAATTCTGCAGTATTTCGAGACTGTGTTTATTGTTTTCGAGAGTTGTTTCCGGCCCGGAAGCTGCAACAAAATGAAAAGACTTTCATTTATCTGCTACATGTAGTTTCAACAAGAAACCAATGAAGGGTAGAGCAAATACTTGTAAAAGATTAGCATAGTTAAGTGCTATTTCCATAATGTAGAGATTTCTTTCAGCCGTTGTAAATTGATAAATGACAGTGAATAAAACTTAGATCTTCTGTTTTAGCGACCTGCTCCATTGCGAACCCATCGAGCTCACCCAGAAGTTCCAAGAGGGATGATTTCGTGAACCTGGTAAGTCGTAAAGAACTGAATTGATAATATTTAGTATATTAAATCCGGTCTTCAGGTATAACAGTTTACTAAAGTGACAGAAAATATTTTGTATATCCCATTTGGTAATTAAAATAACCCAATATTATTTTCTGATACTATGTTCAGAAAATATTTTAGTCAATATTTATTTAAGGATGAGTGCAATTTCATCTGAGGTCTTTACAAACTAGAAGTGTGTTTGAGTACATCTACAGGTTTTAGAGAAATGCATAAAGGATTATCATTCCCATTCAGTGGCGCCTGAACGAAATTGTAAATGATTACGCAAACAGTGGCTGTGAAATGACACATATTTCAAGAATTCTGTAGTGATATTGTTGTTCTATTAGTAATTTTTAATAGAACTCCCTCTGACGGTTACTCAAATTCACCTTTAACGTTGCCTTTAGAATTGGTTCACACTAATATCGAGCGAAGTGGCTCAGGGCGTAGCGCGCTGAATTCACATTCGTGAAGCCCGGGTTCGATCCCCCGTGCCGGCCATCCTGACCGGAGTTTTCGAGGTTTGCCTCGGTCAACCAGGCGAATGCTGGGATGGTTCTACCGAAATGCCTCGACCGCGAAACCAGTGTCACCAGCTGAATTTGTTAACTACGTGAAGTTAATTCGTTAGCTACGTTCGTGAAGCGAATTTGAGACATCGCGTGCTGCTGGTTGGCTGGCCGACTAGGAACTTCCGAGGAAGTAAAGGCGCCGAGGTCAATTTCTCTTTAGAGGACATATAATGACTAAATACAAATACAAAGAAAGTAAAAAGAGTAGTCTCAAAACTTCACAGATAACAACTTCTCCGGCAGCACAGTATTCGTAAAAATTCAAGATGATAATTTTACTCAAATTAATTATGTTTTTACTTTCACTATACTATAATACTAACTAAATTCATCGTTTCTATTTCCTGAATGAAAATAAATATGTAAAAGTTATGGTTCATGTAAAATAAATGAATTACTTCATTTAAATTTGATATTGAAAAAATATATCAGGTATACCTACAAAACAATCACCATAGCTAGGCCTTAATAGATTTGTATGACTTTAATATTAGGCAACCCACATCTGATAATGTAGTACATCTAAATCAATGCGAAGATACGCGAGGTCTAAACGACGCCCATTCGTCACGCTGATTAAAGCTATTTAAACTCTGTACGGCCCTTCACCTAAAATCAGGCTTAGCTGCTTTATGTCTGCGGTTAAGTCGGAGAGGTCGGAGTAAAGCCAACGGTTATTGGTCCGCACCGAAGTTGACGGGGCATTTGCAGCTAAGTTCTAACGGTTTTGCTGCTTCTTATAGAAACCCATGCTCATAGAACCAACAGTTTGCTCGTTGGAGCGCTCTAGTAGTTATTATTTAGCAACACCCAATTGGTTAACACTAAATGATGCAAAAACATGAGGCCAGAGGGCTCCAACGGCTCTTATGCGCGCACAAACGCGACAACAATAGACGAGCGCTAAGGGCAGAAAAATTACCTTGGGATTAGATGGTTAAAGCTGTGTAAGCACGTAATGGTACCGGCAAAGCAAAAATGTTTACCATCATTGTCAGCGCTCATCGAGTAGAAAACCAATATTAATGTGTCTGTCAGATTGAGTGTTGAAACAACTTACAACTAGATAAGTAAGGAAATCAGACGGTTCGTCACAAGTATAACACTGTGGCACAATATATTCATGCCTTAATGTTCGCACAGAAAATATTTTTTAGCATCGTTAGACCGATAAAGTAACCAACAAAGTAACCGGCCTTTGATGTAACCAACAAAGTCTGTGGTAATTTGTGTTACCGGTCGCCTGTTGTTCATTACTTTCTATAATACAATCTTCTTACAAGAAAAAAATCATATCAACAAGACGTCAAATTTCTTGAAATTAGTATAGTCTTACAACATTTGTAGATAAACATAATTTGTTTCGAATGTTCTTAATGGTCAGAGGAGTGTTAAATCTTTTCGTTGTTAAATCGTAATATTGTACTGTTAATATATCTGCATAACGCAACCCAACAGAGGAATGAAAAGGTATTCATAATGGGCGCTGGCACATAAACAACCATATGATCTTCAAATTATTTATTATTATTTATTATTATTTATTATTATTTATTATTATTTATTATTCAGAAACAAATGACAAACAACATTAGAGAGGAAATAAATAAGTACTGTCTGTCAACTTATTATTAAGTTGACGAAGATGACGTCTTTGATTTCTTTATTTAATTGCGTCAACAATACATTGGAATTCCTACAATTTATAAGGAACATACACAAATAAGATAAATAACACATGCAAAAGTAATGTTTAATAGTTCAATTAAAATATTCTTATTTTATAACTAATAATTTCTAATTTTATAGGTCTGTGTATTGAATGAACAATTATCATTACTGATAATTTCTAGTCCTTCATATGAAGATCGAAATCGCCGACGTCGAAGTAGTTGAATCTCCTGATATTGATCGTCGGTCTTGACTGCTCAATAACTGTTTAATAATTTTAATTATTTTCGATAACTGCTGTGTATACTTCAGTATATAATACAATGCTGTTCAACATATTTCTGCTACTGACGAGGATTCCCATCCTGGAAGTTGTTTCAACGAGAGCAGATCGCCACCGTTTTTGACCTGAATTGTTTTCAGAATCGTAAAACGAGTTCAGATGTCACTAAATAAAGTCCGAAAACTTTTTGTCCGGATATTTTAATTTCTCTTTTATTTGTTTCATTTTGATTTTAGATATTTGATAAAACTATTAATTTGCGATTTGAATAAATATAAGATGAAATAAATAAGAAAGAGATGTGGTCGTAATAACATATGTGTTGTGAAAACATTGATATCGAAGTCGCATTCCTAACTTCACCAGGCCCTGCATTTTTCTTACATTCTACAGAATCCCTTGCTAGGAACAGAGTTGCAACTAAGCGCGTTCCAACTGCTGGGTGGCACCCGGCCGAAGGTGGCTGGCACCTAACTCGTCGCGAAGTTAAGCGGGGTGTAGATGCCGGCCATATTTCATGGCACGCGATATCGCGAACCTGCCGTACTACCTGCGGCTGCTGCGGCGGCGGCTGCGGCTTCGGAGGCGGCGGCGGCGGCCCCACTTGTAAACAGCCCCCAGCCCGGTGCTCCGCATCCCCGCTTCGATGAGGTTGCCTCTGCAGCGTCGACCCCGTTCAAGGGGTTTCCGATTTTATCGAAACGCCAAAACGATAAATCTTGAGTTAGTAAGTTTTAGAGCGACCCGGAATGTTCGAGAAACATGCCAACTAATTCTGCCGCTTCGGGGCATTCGTCTTCCTTTGTTCGGAACTGGAATTGACATCGAGAGAACACAGCTGTTCGTTTGTTTCTCGTCGGTTTGTCTGTTTACAAATGTAAGTAATGTTATCACTACACCTTTCTTTTGTGTACTAAATATTTGCTAAATATTTTTTTAAATATTCGAAATATCTGAAAATGAAGAGAGAGAATCTTTGGTGATCTTTTTATCGAGAGAATTGTCCTAGTTTCCTCTGGAGTCTTGAATACACAGTAGATATTAGTACGAAATATACAAGATTTCTTTTTAAAATGTTTAAATTGTAACGTTAAGATGTAACTATAATGCTCATTTCAACAGTAGTTTTAGTGTGCGTTCATACCAGAAAGTTTTGGCTTTGACTGTAAATAAGTTTATTAAATAGAAAGAATTAGAAAGAGTTAGAGGGGAATTCATTTCAACATCGTAAATAAAAGATTTGGAAGTACATTTTTTCGCATTTTCGCATTTCTTAAACAAATTTTGTTTATTGTTGATTTTTATGACCTTTCATGTGTTATTCTTTTGAATTAAAAGACATATTGCAGGTGATTTGAAAATCATCAATATAATCCTGTTAGAAAATATATTGTTACAGAACTGACAGCAAATAACTGTTGACCGATTTAAATTAACCTGAATCTCTTTACATTCAAAATACACTTCTGATCAATCATAAAATCCTGTTCGGCAAAACTAATTAATATTCGTCTATTTTTGTATCTTCTCCTTTTTTATCAAACAAATCATCATTGTAATTACTTAGTTCTTCATGAAGATGCAAGACAAACAAAACACTTATTTGACATGTATGACTTCATCACAGAAAGTAACGAAATTTCATATTGCAAATTAATGCGTATCAACATTTTTAACACACTCTTCTGATCATGTTTTCTGCTTAACAATGAAACGCGATCTAAGGTAAACAGCAAATATTAATAAATACAATTTCTTTTACATGTAATCAGCTCCAAACTTTTGCCCGCAACTCGCCTATTACCACTTCTGTCAACTAAATTTCATCAGGCAGAGCATCTTTACGAGTAGTATCTCGTTCGCAGCCGAGGACAGAATGGAGACAATTTCCTGCGAGCTCTGCGCCTTGAAAGAAGACGAGAAAATTGCTTGGAAGCGTCGGAGTGGGGCTGGGTCACGGTGCTTGCTCCCTACAACCTATCAGCGCCAGTGAAGTGAACGACATGAGCCTCGGTGGCGAGGCGGCGGTTGGGGAAGCTAGTGGTGGGGGAAATACAGCTCGAAGCGATTGGCGAGTGATAGGCAAGGGATGAGAGGGACAAGTTTCGATAAAGAAGAGAGCACGGCGAGGGCGAAGAGAGAACGATCAATGAAGGAGAGAGCGAGAAGATACGGAGAGGGCCAAGCGGTGGGCAAAGTTACGTGAAGGAGAGGACGTAGAGATGGCGAGGAGAGGGCATGGAAAGGGCGAGACGACAGCCAATGTTCGGTAAAAGGGAGGGCGCGGAGAGGGCGAAGTGATGGCCAATGTTCAGTAAAGGAGAGAGTCTGAAGAAGATATGGAAAGGGCGAAGACATGGCCAATGTTCGATCAAAGAGGGACAAAAGTCGAGAAGATGACCGATGTTCGGTAAAGGAGAGAGGGCGCGGAGAGGGCGCGGAGAGGGCGCGGAGAGGGCGCGGAGAGGGCGCGGAGAGGGCGCGGAGAGGGCGCGGAGAGGGCGCGGAGAGGGCGCGGAGAGGGCGCGGAGAGGGCGCGGAGAGGGCGCGGAGAGGGCGCGGAGAGGGCGCGGAGAGGGCGCGGGGAGGGCGCGGAGAGGGCGCGGAGAGGGCGCGGAGAGGGCGCGGAGAGGGCGCGGAGAGGGCGCGGAGAGGGCGCGGAGAGGGCGCGGAGAGGGCGCGGAGAGGGCGCGGAGAGGGCGCGGAGAGGGCGCGGAGAGGGCGCAGAGAGGGCGCGGTGAGGGCGCGGAGAGGGCGCAGAGAGGGCGCGGAGAGGGCGCGGAGAGGGCGCGGAGAGGGCGCGGAGAGGGCGCGGAGAGGGCGCGGAGAGGGCGCGGGGAGGGCGCGGAGAGAGCAAAGAGACGGCCAAGGTTCGGCCAAGGAGAGGGCGAGGGCAGGAGGGTGGGCCAGTGGGCGTGTGCGAGGATGGAAGTCGGGGGTGGATGGGGGATGGGGGGATGGGGGGAGGGGCGGTGCGGCATCACGAACACAATGTAGCGCGACTTTACGGCAGCGTGAAGCGAGTGCTAAACCGAGGCCAATGGGTTCATTACGCCACGCTCGTCCTCACGCTCCACTGCCGCCGCGCCGCTTTCGGCGTTTCGACGCGCACGGGAGGGCGCTCTGTTCACGCAACCGCTGCACCGTCGAGCATGATCGAGTTGAGTGCTTACTTTCATTCATCTCAAAGTGAGTGGACCAATTACTTCACTTCCAATTGACAGCTTACCAAACACAACTTTTAAACGTTATAAAAGGTGAGCATTGTTTGGTGTTCGTAGTTCGCGTTCGTTGACTTCTGATTTGGAATAATTTAAAGGTGTGTTTACGAAGGGTTTTTTTTCTGCGGTAATTGCAGTGTTTGTTTCATCAGTTTTTTTAAGTTACCTTACTCATTTAAACTATTATGATATTGGTCGGGATAACGAATGGTAAACAGTCACAATAATATATTTTTATTCAGATCTTCGAGTTGATAACTTTGATATAATTAATGTGATTAATTATTATTATACTTATTCATCTGGTTTAAGTATATAACATTTATGTTTCAATTAATTAACACGAGTGTTTCATATTTTAAAATTGTACCTCTTATCTTTATAAAATAATCAAAAAAGTATTTTGGTTATAGTATACGTGTAGTTTCTTTAAAAAACTCATTACCCATAATTTTGTCGCAAATTTCCTAACAGGATCTTTGAGAAAATCTCAAATTACACTATATTTTCTCATAGGCATGTTTCGATAGTAATCATACAAGTATAGTAATTGCAAACACAATTTACGTTTCGGAAAAATATAGTGGGTTATTGGCTGCATGTCTCTTCGTGTTCTCACGTTTCAGTATTTTTATCATGGCATCTAATCCTGTAGATCTTTCCTCCACCTTCCGTTTCCGACTCTCATTTCGCATGTCAATCCTTCAGCACCTGTGCGAAAACGGGTTTATCTCCACTGCTATCCTGTACGTCAGTCACTTTACGCTCTGTACCTAGCTTCCGTAATTAATAGTCTCTTTTCGCTCACTCTTCAATTTATTCTCCGGCCTTCACCTGGGTGTCCACCCTCACGTCGGGGGCCAGTCTGATACAGCGCAAGTTTCCGCTCACCCTTTCGCGCGCCTCGACGACCTTCGCCGATTTTCGTGTCCGCCGCCGTCAATCCCTTTCGTCCCCTTTCCCTCCCACCCTCCCGTTTCCGGTGGGCCCCGCCAGAGCGCACGCGCTCCACGCGGGCGCCGAGGATAAATCAGTCGCGGGCGGCTCGCGCGCTTCTTTTGTCGAGGGGTTTCCCCGGCGGCGGCGCGCGCGCTCTCTCGCGCCCGCGGGCGTAACGAATTTATCGGGGGTTTCATCATTGTGTAAAGATGACAAATGATAGCGCCCGCGCGAGCAGATTTATAGCGCGTTATATCGGGGCGGAACCTTCGGGAAACAGACGGACGCCTCGCGCCTCGAGCGGCGCCCGGTGCTCGAGCCCCGCCACGCGACAACACCGCCTCGCCCAGCCGCCTTCTCCCCGCCTTTCCTCTTCAGATTACCCCTCCGTTTCTTCTCAGTGCTTTGTCCGCGCTCATTCACCCCACCTATCTGTCTACTTTTTTTCACCGCCTATATGCCCGCCCATCTCCTCGCTCCTTCCCTCCACCCTTCGCGCCCGTTCTCCTCAACCTTCCACGCCCCTTCTTCCAACCTTTCCTCTACCCTTCCCCTTCCATCTCCTCACCATTTTCCCGCCGCTTCTCTCAGCCTCTCCCCACATTTCTTCCCTCACCTTTCCGCCCGTTCTTTTCCCTCCTTTTCCACCACACCTTTCCATCGACCCACTTCCCACTCTCCCCGCCCTTTTCCCTCCCTACACCCCTCCCTTCTCTTCTCCCCCCTGCATCCCTTCCCACCTTCATCCCTTCCCGCACCTCTTCCTATGCCTCTTTCCGGGTGCCACGCCTACCATTTTCCTGTAACTTTTCTCCCCCCCCTTCCACCACCCGTTTATTCGTCTTTTCCCCTCCCCTACCTCGACTCTTCCCTCCCCCTTTCCCTTGCCACTTCTCCCCACCATTTCTGTTAGTTACACAGATACTTCTGTAAATATTATATGAATTATGAATTGTAGAACTACAACTAGCGTTGAGCTTTCCGTCTGAGGGCGCTGCAAGTTACGTTTTTAAGGAGCCTTTTGAATCAAGGACTCCGGACGGTGTGAAGCCGCCGTTCTCTCGACCTCCCATTTATAGAATTTCTAACTTGACGATTTGTCGTTGTGCATCCTATAAAAGTAATATATTTATTCGTGGAACGTAGAACCTATCGTAAAGTGTTATCACGAAATAAACACTTTTACCCATATGTGAAACGCATTAAATTACCATCACTCCGTAAGAGCTTAGTGCAGGAATACGTTAACTCAAAAAGGAAGTATTAGATGATTACAGCATGAATATTGTGGAAATTAGAATAAATGGGTAAAATAGAAATAATCAATTACCTCTCCATACATGTACCCATCAATTCAAAAATGAATTCACTTTTGTAAAACGATTTTGCTTGGTGGCGCTCGTGGGTGTGGAATGACTGCTAGGAAGTAAGTGAAGTAAAGATTAACTTTTGCACAAACTGTTTCAAATGGTATTAATACATTTTAATATTTTTCCCTGAAGCTGTCCTCATATGACTGATAATTGTACATAAATTGTAGCTGTTTACAATATTGTTTGTTAACAAAATGCGTGAAAATTGTTTGATCAATAAAATATCAGATTGATTAATTGATGGATTGATTGATTGATTAGTGATTGCGGGAGCGTCAACTGGTAAGGTCATTATTTCCGTAAGTGTAGTGAATGTTTTTATCGTAAAGAGTAGCAGTGATAATTCTCCACTGGTGGTGAGATCCGGCGTTGACCGACACGTCGGCTTGTATGGTTTTCCCCAACCAGGCATCACTCACCAGCTAGGCACTGCCAGAACCCTGAGAAGCTCTGAGCTCCAGACTGTTTGGCAGTGTAGTGCATGTATGTGTAAGTACGGGGTGCGTATAAGTCAAGGAAGAGAAAGGAACGATTGCGCGCCGTCCGTTTATTAGGGCACTGCTCCGGAATCTGCCTGGTGTTGGTCGGAGAAACTACGGAAAACTACGGATCAGAGCAGCCGGTCGTTAGAATTCTTCTCCAGACAGCGACCGAACTCGACTGTTCTATCTAGCTGCCTGACGTTGGAAAATAATTTAGATGAATGAAGCAAATCACCTTGTATACTACAAAAAGAGACCAACACCTTATTTTGCTCGCTCGTAATAATTTCCTTTACAGTTTGTTGCTACTTTCCCTTCGATCGGTCGTTACATCGGGTCGCGCGTGTTCCTCGGCGCTCGCTGCTTCGCGGTCGCCCGTGCCTCGCGCCCCGCATGCGCCGCTTTACGGAGCCATTGTGCGGGGCGACGGCGCCACTTAGGCACCTGGCGCCGGCGCCTGAAAGCTGCCGAGAGGTCAACGCGCGGTCGGCCATCGACTCCGCGCCTTTATTCCGGGCCGGCGACGCCGCCTTTCACGCGCCGATGGCGCCTCCTTTGTAACGCGTTTTCGCTTTCTTCGCCCGTCGCTCGTCGGGGCCTAAGCCGAATGGATTTGCGAGTGCTTCGGCGGTCTGGTTGAAGGCTGCCATGCTGTCGTTTGGGCCATCGGGTCGTGGTCTTTTCTGTGATTGGAATGCTAAAGAATTTGGCAAGATGGTCGAAACGCATTTAGAATCATTTAGTGACGCTGGCGATGGAAGCATACCATGTAACTTTAGGTTAATCTTGCGTAATTAAAACTGTTTTAACGACTATATTTAGAAACTGACAGAGAAAATTGTCAGTTTAACTATAATAAATATTTGTCCTTCAAACTTATTGTACGCATTCTTTTTTATATGTAACTAAATTCTAATTGGGTTCTGTGATGTCAGTGAGAATTACTGAAAATGGTACTGCTAGTCTTATTTTTCTATGATAATGCTGGCGGTGTTACAAAACATTTTAAAGTAATGGACTTGGAAGGCATCGTATAGGGTCCATAAATGTTTTTTTACCTGAAAATTATAGCTCTAGCGTATAGTTGCGCGAAACAGCATACGCCAGAACTATAAGTTTCATATAAGAAACCATATATAATGCACTGACCCTACTATCAACCTCCCTATGATATGACTCATCGGTGTTGTAATAATTCCCTTCCATACATACAAACGCTAACACACGTAAGCGCTACTTGAAATGTTCTGAGAGATCGAAATACCCGGGAGAAAATTGCAGTGAATCTTGAAGTATAACCAATACCCATCTTTCGAGATTATTCTGAACTCATTGTCAAGTGGAGACTCGATATTTTGCGCCCTCCACTTGTTTGAAGTGATTTTTTAATAAATAGTATTTTTTAATGCTTCACTTCTTGACGAACACAAGTCATTTAATATGAACTATAAAATATAGCCAGAGACAATATAAAGATAATTAAATTTTTGTTCTTTTGCTTCTTTTCTTTTAAGATTTTTATTGTAAAAACTTCATTAAACTGAACTTTATGTGAACTAGATTTTGTCTTATAAGAATATTTTCTTATAAAAATCTTATTAGAAAATAGGCTAAAGAACAAAAATGTATTGTCTTAGAAAATGGACAGAGACACGCATGAAATGTTTTCACATAAAATTACAACGCAAATGAAAATAAAATTTAAAATTTAAAAAAGTAATTTAATGACTATTTCATGCTAGTGTCTCTATGTTTAGATGTCTTGTAAAAATTATTGCAATCGGAATGTACAGGGTCGAAAATAATAATACTTGACAATAAACATATAACGAAGTTACACGTATGACATTTGCCTCTAATTGGTAGGCAACTTATCGGGCACTGATTTTTGACAATGTCACGTTCTGAAACAAAGAGCTTTTGGGTACCTGACGAACATGAGAGATGAGTTACCTATCAATTAGGTGCAAATTCACATGTGTGACTTCGTTATACGAGATTTCCCAACACATGTTTATGGTCAAAATAAGGTAATCTTGGACTGCAGTACATGCTCTAGACATGAGTAACATTTATTCTAAATTATGGTGTACAGGTGTGCCATATTCAAATGTCTTCATATAAAATGTAATTGAGAGTTTCAAATTGTTTTGTGTAAAAATGTATATTACGATCTCCACCTTGAAGTGAAAAAAAATGTATCTGCTATTAGGGATTTTACTTGTCAATTGTTGTGCTACATATTTTGTCAGCGGAGATTTTCTCAGAGCGAGAGCTAAACGTAATCTTAATCAACATACATTCATTACAGCAAGAGCCACCTGCACATGGATTCCCCAACGGTTGCCCCGAACGTTTCCACGTCAGGTGTGCCTTTACTCGTCGCTTCGCGTACCAACCTCCTCCTCGTCCTCCTCCTTCTCGCTCATCATTCACGAGCGCAATTATACGGCGTATAATTGCTTTAAGTCTGCATAAAATACAAATTAATACACATTCCCTCCTCGGCCCTCCTCTTCAGCCGCCGCGCCGCGCCACCCATTCATCATCCCCGCCGCCCGCCATCCCTCATCCCTCATCCCTCATCCCGCGCCACGCGGCGCGGCTGCCTCCCGACCGCTCGTGACGCCGCGCGCGCATTCAGCCGGGCCCCGCCGCTCCTCCCCGCCCCGCCTCGCCCCGCCCCGCCCCGCCCCG